>CM032391.1:692182-1292182 GCA_019049475.1 Eueides isabella | reverse complement strand
CCGAGTATGATTCGAACCCACAATCGTTGTTCTTACAGTTGCGTACTTGTCCCTCAGCGGCAAACATAAGACAAGTAAAAAGAACCAAAAATAAGACAAATACAAATAATAATGAACACTAACACAAATTAAGACCTACGAGTATATTAGTTTATCAAGACAACATTTGTTGTAAACTTTGTAAATGGCTCTCATAGGAATAGGTGATAGTTACGTCACTAAAGTTTAGAGCGGTTAGTACATGAGTAGTGAAGGGCGGGCGTGTTGCTTGCGGGCGTCTGTTGGGGCTTCAGCTGATTTACGATGATGATAAATAAAATAATTTCATATTGTTTTGAGAAAATAAAACTTTGCAAATCGCAACTTTACCAAAAAAATTTAACTTTAAAGAGTTGTTTTTCTTATATTCCAACTTTACTACGCGTAAAATTGGAATATCATTTCCTTGCTCTGATAACGAGGCATAGAGCAACGTTAAGCTATAGTATGCTACTCAAAAATTTATTCTTAATACTAAGTTCCTTCTGCTTACTTTTACGTACGTTAATAAAATTATTTCACAAAAGTAAAAAAAGTTCATATACCGTACACATACACGAAAGATTTCGTATAAAAAAGTACATGTCGTATTTACATTTATTTACAAATGCTATGGTTATCATATATAACAACCTTAATGTTTGTTAATAAATGTAAATATGAATATAAACTATTCTATATTTAGTTGTATCGTCTAGACGCTAAACGCATTTTCATTAAAATCAGACGCTTGTCGTCGAGTTATTTCCACTTTGCCTATCGCCGGGTGAACGTTTTCATTACTATTCTGCCCCCGCAACTACGCTCTTAGTAATTATTCAAACGAAAAAATACCTTTAGTAAAATTTCACTAGTAATTTTGGACTTTCCACTTCAACAATTTAAAGTGAAAATGAAAAATATATTGTTGGGCAAAGCCAATTATTCAATTTAAGACTATTACAATGATAAGAATGGCATGGGATCAAACACTGTCGGTAATCACTATCTCAGTGAGCTTATGGTCTATTTTATACATTTACTTTAAGTTATATTTTGAAAAGATCAACGTTGTTGAATTTCTTACCGCCCTTTCTCAGCTGAGCCTTCCCAGTCGGTATAAGCTAGGACTGAAACTACAGACATTTCTATGTAACTTGACGTTTCAAAAATGATTAATCCGATAACAACAACTGATAAATATATATTGGACCATGGTATATATTATGTCATATGTTTAAATTACGTTACATTACCCACTGCGCATTGACGCTTACTGCTACGTTATCTATTACACTTTAATTAACCATGTCATTCTACTATTAGTTGAGTAACTAGTAGAGCAACTATTTTTCTTCTTAAAACTAGATCAGCTTTACCCGGCGTCATTGTGGTAGAAAAGAGTTACACACACCTTGAGGTGGGTCAATATTACCCATATATTTAATGCATGGTAATTCCATTGTTATTAATATTTATTAGTAACCTGTGTTATTATTTAGTATTAAGGTATTTTGGTTTTAATAGTAAAAAATAAATATAATAATTAAATAACCTTTTATTGAATTTAATCGACTTTTACATAAACTCACAAAAATAGGAACAAGATAAAGATCTCTTAGGTTTTCATGACAATACTACACTAATAACCAGTATTTTCGGTTACATTTGGCAGTTTTAAAAACCTAAATGTTATATTTTTGGAAAAAAAATACAGTAAAGCTAATTAGAATCATCGTTATAAATGCAATCACCACTGAAAGATACGACGTGTTCAGGACAAATAAATTTTTATTTATTTATATACTTTGTTTATATATTTTATTGCACACAATATTATAACAGTTCATATAACTTAAATTACTAAAATAATGTGTGCAATGGCGACCTTATCACTATAAGTGATCTCTTCCAGGTAACCATTAAGCTATGATAAAATATAATTTTAAAGCAACAGGCAGAAACGTGCAAAAAGTAGAGTCGGATATAATATATATAAAATATAAATAATTTTTAAATATATATACTGATATTATAATATATACACATACATATAATTAGTAAAATACATATGTTTATACATAAACATACACATATATAATAAATACATATATACACACACATAAATATCCACTTAAAGTACATACCATATATAAATATATACATACAATATACAGCATGGTCGGACTAAGAGCCGCATTGTAGGTAGATTGTTTTAATTCTGCGTTTAAATATACCTATAGTCTGGGAACGTCTAATGCCAACGGGCAGAGCATTCCACAGTTTTACTGTTTTAACAGTAAAAGAGTCTCCATAGCATTTCGTGCAGGATAGAGGAATTTCAAGGAGATTATTGTTACGGGAACGGAGATGCTGGGAGTGAAGGGTATTTGCCCCTAAGAACTTAAATCGTTCTTTGAGGTACAAAGGAGCGCTGGGATGGTAAAGGACAGTGTAAAGGAGGGTAAGATAATGTAGGTGCCGCCGGTCTTTTACGGTTAACCATTTGAGCTGTGCACGGTATTGCGTTATATGATCATATTTTCTCAGTCCAAAGACAAATCGTATAATGAGATTTTGCATCCTTTCGAGTTTATTGAGCAGTTCTTTAGATAAATCTAAGTAGCATGAGTCGGCATAATCTAATATAGGAATGAGAAGAGTTTGGGCTAAAGATATTTTAGTTTTTATAGGCAAAAGATTCTTTCACTTTCTCAGACTTCCTATGGCGCAAAAAAACCTTACGATAAAACTCGGTAACTTGAGGCGACCAATGTACTATCTATTCTGATTCCCAAATTCTTAACACTATTAATAGGCTCTATACGAACATTATCAAGTAAGATTGGGGGGAGAGGAGATTCTATTTTTGATAATTGTTTTGAGTGACCAAATATACATACTTTCGACTTACTTGGATTTACAGATAGCCCAAACGACTTACTCCAGTTACTAATGATTCGAAGATCGGAATTAATATCATTTATCGCTCTGGGTATGTCGGTAAGAGAAGAAGTGGTATAAATCTGCAAATCATCTGCATAGAGATGGTATGATGAAGTTATGTGTTGAGTTAACGTGTTAATGAAAATGGAAAAAAGAAGCGGGGACAGTACACCACCTTGTGGAACGCCTGCGCTAACTATATGTTGTGATGATTGCTTCTCGTTAAGTTTAATGCGTTGCGTGCGACCATGTAGGTAAGAAAAAAACCAATCAGTAGTTTTTGGGGAAAAGTTGATGGACCTGAGAATAGCTAAAAGGATGTCAAAGTCTACTGTGTTGAATGCATTAGAGAAATCTAGTAGAACAAGTACAGTAATTTGCCGACCATCCACACCATATCTAATGTCCTCACATACTTTGTTGAGTGCCGTTACTTTGGTATGCCCAGGTCGAAAGCCGGATTGAAATGGGGACAGGATGCTATTATTTTGTAGATACTGATATAATTGCTCATGTACTATACGTTCAAGAATTTTAGAAAGAAAAGGAAGTATAGAAATTGGACGGTAATTTGCAAAGGAAATGGGGTTGGAGTTTTTTGGGACCGGGATTACTAGTGCATGTCGCCAAGCATCAGGGAATTCACCAGAAGAAAGGGAGTAATTAAATATATGACACAAGGTTGATATAATGTAAGGAAGAGGTAGGAGAATCATGCAACGACTAATAATATCGCAACCAATAGCATCAGATTTTATAGCTATGATATGTTTGCGTATTTCCGTTTCTGAAATAGATGTGAACAGGAAGGAGGCAGCTGTAGGATTAGGAAGGAACGATAAGGGTTGGAGGGTTTTCATTTTTGTGGTATTATCCATTGGAGTAACATTTGAAAAAAAATTAATCAGAAAGTTTAAATCCGTACAGTTGCTTAAGGTAGATGTATCATGCGATTGTTTGCCACCAATTCCCATCCGATTCAGAAGTTTCCAAGTATTTGATGCATTGCTACAATCGATTGAGGAATAAATGAATATAATTGCGTCGGGCTCCTCTGCAAATTTTATTGCATTTGTTCCGTAGTATTTTGTACCTTTGGAAGTTTTCATCTGTCGGTTTTTTTTTGGTATTTAGATTTTGCAGTATTCCGTTGAGCCACCTTGATTTCTTGAGTCAACCACGGAGCAGGGAGATGTTTATATTTTATGGGTCGAAGGGGCGCATGAATATCAAAAAGCTCGATTAAAAGAGAATTAAAGGTGTTTATTTTATCATTGACTGATGAAACACTAAGTACGCAATTCCAGTCAATACCATTAAGATCGTGCATAAATTTTTCATTATCCATGTCATTAAAACATCTTCACATCACTATTGTAGGTTTCATTTTTGGTGGATGTATTTTATATGAGAGGTAAACAAGGTCATGATACGAGAATGCTTCTGCTGGTAGTTGCCCAAAAGTAGCAACCCGTTCAGTTGATGAGACTATCATGAGATCTAGTAAGGATGGTGCACAGCCAGGAAACAGATGGGTTGTACAAATAAATTTATGGCAAGCTTGACAAGTATGTTTTGTTTTGCGATCCTTTTTTGCAGGACACACTTGGAATCTTTTGCGGGCATTGGGTATCTTTGTAGGTGGCTCTTCTGATGCTTCACCAACAATTTCCCCGATTTTTTTTGCGCATTTCTCGTGTCAAGCGATTCACATTCTGGTGGATTTTCAAATGATTACTAGACTAGAGCAAGACCTAATTTTTTCCAAAAAAGTGTCGCTTCTCGCTTGGTTTGTTATTATTTATGCGATATATTATAAGCCCATTAATTCCTGACATGTTCAACATGGCATAAAAAATTGTCAGGGGCCACCTTCTGGAGTTACGACACACATCATATGTGGCGCATAGCTTGTGCTAGATTGTGTTTATCTTATTCTTTCGGAGAGCGGGATATCGTCGTCACTACTATCTGAACTATCATCCAAACATTCTTGCTCGGTATCACTTGGCTCTTCTTCCACATCATAATCACTATCAGGTAAGTCGTCCTCCGAATCAGACTTCTCTATAATCGCTCAAATACGTTGATTTTCTTTCTCCTTTTGGTTCATAATATTTTATAATAAGTACCTATTACAAAAAAAACTAAATGCATAGAAAAAGCAAAAAAAATGTTAACAATACACAAAGAAATAAACAACAGACAAAATCGATTAGTTTAAAAAGGCGCATAATTGTTACGTCAATTGTGAGGATGGGTATTATTTACCTTTTTGAAAATTGCACTCTTGTAGCTCCTAGCGCAGTCGCCGCAGAACTGATTTTGCATCCAAAACGTTTAGAGTACACTATCAGCTGCAGCTACTGCAAAGAACGGCAACGTCGGGCACGTACTTACAAAGATATGTTAAATTAGAAACAAGCCGGGTAATTTGACCCAACCTCAATGACGCCGGGTTAAGCGAAGCCCTTTGGAGTGAAGAACTAACATAATCGAAACTAAATCTGACGGTATATCGTTACCAATTTAAATTAAGGTTCTAATTCATTATTAATACATTTTTTATATTAATAATAAAGTTTTTAATTTTTTCATACAGCTACATGTATATCGTCACTTGTCTGCCCTCAAGGCAGTAAGTATATCGTTACCAATTTAAATTAAGGTTCTAGTTTTGTGAACTTGATGTAATAGAAATATTCTCAATAGTGTTATATAACAATTTTACATTGTTCAAAAATGGCATGTCGTGGCGCAGCGGCACAAGCTTGTGACTGTAACCGACAGGTTCTGGGTTCAATCCTCAGTTGAGAAAATGAAATATTTAACATTTTCAATTTTAAATATTTAATGTTTCATTTCTTCGCTCTGGTATTAACCAGAAATGAAACATTAAATATTTAAAATATTATATTTGCCTTATATATTTGCCTTATTAGGCAAGCGCGGCGTTGAGTTCCGCCACTCAACACGCAATGCCACAAATTCGGCGGAAAATGGGGAACAAAAATGGAGAAGGAAGAAATGGAGGAAAACGGAGTGTCTTAACACTAGGTTCCCGGGTTCCCTCTGCCTACTATGCCTCGTGCGGGATACAGCGTGAAGCTGAGAGAATGAGTCAAAAATGAAAATATTTAAAAGATTGTGTTTAAATAAGAGCATACAAGCGAGGAGCCTGTCGTAGCACAGAGACACAAGCGTGTGACTGTAAATGTGACAGTCTGTGGGTTCGACTTCCATTCGAAGAAATTAAATATTTTATATATTTATTCTTTACTCTCATTGATACGGAGGCAAAAGTGCGGCGTTGAAAGTGGGAAACGAATAAAAGTACCAGATGAAGCTAAATAATAATTAAGCAGAAAATCAAAAATATCTATATATAGTGTTGTTATCAACAAGCGTGTAGACAGCTCTCAGAGTTTAGATATGACATTTGAATGTAAGTGCCCTGTTAAGTGATATCTCTATTCATAATTACATCTTCATTTAAACTTGGTCTTTATATTTACATACAAAACGTTTTAGTTTGTCGACTTTTAGTTCTTTATTTATACATTTACTTATTTTAATAATATTTTATTTTCAGTTTTTTCATTCAGCTACATGTATATCGTCACTTGTCTGCCCTCAAGGCAGAGACTACTGTATCATTTTTGTTATATATAGAAATAATATTAATACATTTCGGACCTACAAAAGGTAATTGAGTCATTTTATTGAGTCATTTTATGGTTTGTCTTCATTTATCATCTCTATTTAAGATCAAGGTAAATTTTTGTCGCTCTTGTAACAAGGCAGAGGCCTGTCGTGGCGCAGCGGCAAAAGCGTATGACTGTAAACGACAGGTTGTGGGTTCGATCCCCCATAATAGCGCGGTGTTGAGTTCCGCCATTCAACACTCAATGCCTCAAATTCGGCGGAAAGTGCGGAACAGAAGTGGAACGGAGTGTCTTAACACTAGTCAAGTCCCCTCTGCCTACCCTGACATGTGCGGGGTACAGCGTTGTAACAAGGCAACGTGTGCTGTTGACCTCCGGCATTTAACACTCAATGCCTCAAGAATTCGCGGGAAAGTGGAAAAAGAAAGCGTCTTATGAGCGACAGTGCATCTGAAATCTATATTTTCAAGACTAAAAATGGTAAGAATCGAACCCACAACCTGTTGCGTCTATAGTTAGTTACACGCTTGTACGTCGTGACGCAATCAAATTTCTTCTATTATTTATTAAGTGATTTTCCTTAAGAAATCTTAATATTACGTCTAAAAAAGTTTTATATTTGTCTAAAAGTACTTAAAGCTTCATTGTATAAAGAGTATATGAATATTTACTTGGTATAGGTACATACCTGCGAGACGGAGTACGAACGGAGCCGTCCGTTCTTGCGGGCATTTCGTGCGGAAGCCATCCCACGGAATTTGCCTTAATAAGAGATTTGTAACTTTTTGCTATATTTTGTGCAAAAAAATTTAAGAGTGAGAGAATGTTAGTTAGATTTCAAACTGATACACGTTATAAGTTAATTTATATTTGATTGTTATAAATATATGGAGACATGTCTTAGCGCAGGGGCGCCGCGTCTCAATGTAGACGCGACAGGTAGCGGGTTCTAATCGATCTCCTTTCAAGGAAATTATTTATTACTTTAATAATTTCATTATTTCGCTTTGGATTGGCGGCGTTGAGTTTAGTCACTCAAAAAGTGATGAACAGATGTGTCTTAATACTGAGCTCCTTTGCCTACGCTGCCACGCGCAGGATGAAATATAAAGATGTAATTGACAAATCTAAGCATTGCAGAATTTCATCCATCACTGAAGGTTAATGCTTATGTGTTCGGAACTTAGACTGACAAGATATCAAAATAAGGCACAAATTAGAGAAATCTTAATAAAAAAGGAAGAAGAGACACGATACTTGAATGTAAAACCGATTTCCAGAAAACAAAGAGCCGTCTATGCGCAATTATCGTCATTTTAATCCCCAATAGGGGGAATGACTATTATTAATGACAATCAAATAATGTTCAATTACGTATTTTGGTAAGCAAAGTTTTATAGATTAAGCAAGAGATTCAACTACTGAGCCATGAATCAGTGAATAAATTATATCGAGGCCTGTCGTGGCGCAGCGGCACAAGAGTGTGACTGTAACCGACAGGTTCTGGGTTCGATCTCCAATCGAGGAAATTAAATATTTAATATTTTCAATTTGAATATTTAATGTTTCATTTCTTCGCTCTGGTAATAAGGCAAAGCACGGCGTTGAGTTCCGCCACGCAGTGCCTGAAATTCGGCGGAAAGTGGGGAACGGAAGTGGAACGGAGTGTCATAACACTAGGTTTCACTTCCGTTCCCTCTGCCTACCCTGCCTAGTGCGGGATACAGCTTGAAGCTGAAAGAAAGAAAGAAAAAATTATATCGATGTTGTTGAACCATAATATTCCGTAAGCTATTTATGATAGTATTTACTCAAATATTTAACAGGCAGTTAATATTATTATACAGATAATATATAATTCATTTATTTATCTTGCTTGTATTATGTTAGAAAAATAAGGTATTATGTATTTTTTAAGATCAATCATCAAAGGCTCCGCCATTCAACAAGCATCAACAATGAATGAATAGAATTCAAAAGAATGGAGTGTATCACACTAGGAATTCTCAGATTGCCTCTCTATGGGATAAAACGTGAATCGAAATATAAATACAACCGTCTAGACCCAGAGGTACAGATATTTTGTTAAATGTGCATGCGCATGGCACAAGCGTGTGACTGTAACCGACAAGGTGTGGGTTCGATCCCCACTCAAAGCAATGAAATTTTTAATATTTTCAATTTCAATATTTACTATTTTAATTTCTTCGCTCTGGTACGGGACGGAAGTGTCATAATGTTGTAGTTTTCCTTAGTCTGCTTAGTTATATAAAATCAAAGCGGTCAGCCTCTACTGTAGAAAAGACTATTGTTAAATTACATTCAACATTGCTTCATACTTTACCGTACTCCCTCTGCCTTCCCTGCTAGGACACAACGGAAAGCTGAGTAAGTAAGTATGTTCATACTTTACTACCGTTGCGTTACGGATCAACTTACTGCATCGAGGATGACGCGGAGAAAACTTTCTTTCAGGAGAATGGTTTGACGCTACGCCGCGCTTTATCTTCACCGGAGCGAGGAAATAAAATTCTAGATTTCTTATTAAAAACTGTACAAAGTTACATTAACACTTTAAACCGTCACATGAGACGAAGTTTGTAAATATTTGAATGTATTTTTCTCTGGAGGTATAGAGGTGTAGAAGTTTTAGTTCGAGATGTGTTTTCCAAATATAAAGTAAGTAACACATTTAGCTATCTGTATTTGTTTTCTTGCGATAAACCACATAAAAGGATAGGCGGAGTGCTGTAATTAGTGTACTTCCTACCTACTTACTGACTTATTTTGGAGAAATTGAATATTGAGGAAATACAGGCCGCGCTTTCCTTTATCATTGACTTATCATTGACATATTTAATAATAATTATAAAATACTCTTTATTGTACGCCCAAAGATCAAACAAACACAATACAAAAAAAAGCAAGTGTACAAAAGGCAGCCTTATCGTTTAAGTAAGGCAAATGTAGGTGAGTCAAATATGTATAGGCAGGCTGTATCATAATAACAGATGTTAAATAATGAAATAAATATATATAAATAGTAATGATTTATACTATACATATACACGTACATATAAAACTAGAAAAAATAACAATATCTCATACTGTAACTTAATTTTAATTGAACGATTAAATTATGACAGGAAAATAAATTGAAACCATACTTCAATTTTATTCGCAGTCTCTCGATTAAATAATTATTTTAAATCACTTTATTCCCAGGCATGACATATATTGTACAGAAAATAAATGGCCTCTATCGCTCTTTTTTTGTTATCTTGAAGTAAAAAATGGTGTTCATCTTTTGGTTTCTAATGAATTTAAAAATCGTTCTGAAGTTCCCTCTGCCTACCCTGTCATGTGCAGGATACAGCGTGAAGTGACAAATATTTGTCCGTGTATACATTAATTTACATATGCTGCGAATTCACTCCCGCTGTTTAAGTGAAATAACTAACATTCATACATGATCAATCAAATGTTCTAAAAATCTGTCGTAATTCTGTTCTTAGACAGAATAAGATAATTTGATGATTAATTGGAAAAATGGATTATATATTTATTAACAACTCTGAAATGATATTTTGTATCCCAATTACATGACATGCAAATTATAATTTAAAACGTGCTCAATTAAAATAAACAGAACAGAATCGTGTAGTTGTAAAGATATTGAACAAATAATTTAATAAAATAACAAGTGCAGTAATTATATAACATTGGCATAAAGTAAGAAATGCGATATGAAATGAATAAATACAATTTACAACTATTACTTGTATTTTAGACGTGTTCATCTTTGAATGTTTGATGGTTGTATATAGCTAATGTGCTAATCTTAATTAAAATTATTTTGATAAATTTGAATTCATATAAAAGTACTACTTTTCTCCCCTCGAGAGCGGGATATTAAATAACAATATTTTAATTGTGCCTATAAATATAACAACAAATAAACATACGTAACGTCAGCGACAGCGTATATTCATTGCCCATGTAAATATTGCTTCTTCTTTACTTTACATTATTATTTCCTTTAGCGTTTTTGAATAATCAAAAAGAACCGTTCAAAAACATTTTAAGCTGTTCCTCTTATATAAAAATTACGTTATTGTTTATGAATAAAAGAAACAATTTCCATTCAATATCTTCTGAACCTTTTGAGAAATATTGAATTTGAAATGAAAATGGAAATAGAAAAATAATAAAATATAAAAAGTGCATTAGTTGTTAACATGCTATGAAAGCTGCTGATGCTTCGTATATAAATAAGCTCTGCATTTTATGTAGAAGTATTACTATATACATGTATGTATCATACATTTTATAAAGGGTACAAAAAAGGTGACTTTTAGCTTTCTAAATGAAATTGATGATATTGCTAATTATGTAAAAGAAACTAACTGATTGTCTATAAAGTCACATACACAACAAAACACATACAGCGCGAAACTGAAAAAAAATATTCTTAATAAATTTACATCCTTTTTTATACAATAATAAAAACATTTTTATACAATAATAATTATGCAGATTAATTACGAGTTACTAAAAATCTCTTAAAACTAAAAAATCTAAAAATATATATTTAGTAGTTTTAGCATAAATATGAAACAAACACCCGTCCTCACCTTAATGTCCCAAGTATAATATTAGTAGGATATATAGTAGTACTTCTGTATTCTAAGTACAGTAAGTAATTTATACAGCACAATAACAGTACGCTATTTCAATCTGTTTCAGCCGACGCCAAGTTTCAGATATGACTTAATAAAGGGTTTGCTCGTAACGACCCAAGAGCAACCAACCATATGATTATGACCAACTTAGTTTTATGTCGACGTAGAAATGTTGACATAATTGTTATTAAATATTAGCGTGTGTGGTAAGTTGAGCGAAATTTAATATCCGTAATGTTTTATATGAAACTATAGTAATATAGACGTGAGTTCGGTTCCCGGTGTAGCAAATTTTCCTGTACGTTTTTAAACATTTCTTCAGAGGCTGGAACAACTTATAAAAGGCATAAGTCTTAAACTGAAATAATTATTTTTTTAATAAGAGGCACCCCTGTATGAAGTACCTAGCTACACGCATATACTGCTTTATATCCCGCAAAAAATATACTGATTCATTTCAGCGAGTCCAGATCGAACCTACCAACTGTCGTGTTTACAGTCAGCTTTTGCATTCTGCCACGAGTCAATTCACTGCGGTTCAATATTTATAATATACGTACATATATACACATACCTACGTATTATGTTATATACATATGTGACCATATACAAGTTAATTTGTAAATATTTCTGTTTTATGTCATTAGTTGGAAGATATATTTTTTAAATACAACGGTAATACTAATTAATATGTTCATGATTACTCATAGTAGAGACCTTTATATTTTTATTTCTAGCGAGATTCTCTGCGAAATGTTTTTAAGAGTACAAGTATTCTTACAGTTGCCTCTCAATATATATTTTACAATATTTTATTTGAGCGGCAACATATTCAGTGCTTTAGCAAAAAGAGTGACAGACACACAATTGAGACGAGAAACAAAGAAAAACTTGTGACGCCTAGTTATCGCCTCCAAAAAGTAAATAAATCATTTATGGGTCTGAGTATACGTATCTACAATAGTATTCTGTAGTGTATTTTGAATTTGCCACTAGAGAAGTTTAAAGTAAATGTTAAAGTAATGTTAATTAAGAAAGCGTAACTACACTGTCGAAGAATATTTGAATGATAAACATGTATGTAATTAAGATCATTTGAATTTCATGCAGGATAGTCACTATTGTATTAAACAATGAAATTGTAACTTTATTCAATATTGAAAAGAGCAACTGTTGAGTTTGTTGCCGGCTCTTCTCAGCAGAACCGCGTTCCGAGCCGGTGGTAATTTTATGTTTGTGACGATTCAAAAGTGCTTACTAAAGTCTATTTGGATAAAGAATATTTTGAATTTGAATTATAATATAGCTTTAGCTGTAAAATAATAATGAATAAAGTTTTGATAAGTTATTACCTCATTAGCACAATATATTGCAAAAAATTGGCCAAATTCGAGTCAGACTCGTCTAAATCTGATTTCATCGTTGTGAAAAGGATTGGTGAAAACGAAAATAGTATCTTTGCCTAAAAAAATGTAGATCTATATGTTAGACATTAATATATTACTTAACATCTCCAAGCGAACCGGAAAAAAAAATGTTCTTAACAGACGAATAATCCGATAAACGAATTTCAGAGTGATCCTATAAAGATTCCATTTTTTCTCTTTTGAGTAACGAATAAAAGAAAATATTAAATATTTAAATGTATTTCCTATGTAGAGTTCCAAAGCAAACACAATGTGAACGGTGTACAAGTGTGTAGAACTAAGCCGTGACTGTCCTGTCAAGTTGTCAGCGCGCTTACGAGTAGAGGCGACATTGCTCCGACACAGATATGCGCCGTGAGGAGTGTAAATGTATGTATTACAGTGACTATTGGTTTTGAAGTTGTAGGACTTTATCGATTTTATTACTTTCTTGTATTATTTCACTTTTGGTTTTTATTGGTTCTACAAACATGCAAGTGTTCATGTCAATTTTAAATTGATCTCCTAAATGTATACTTTTATCATTGAAAGATTTAAAAAATAAGAAAATCAAATACAATAAGATATTTAAACAAAGAGTTCTGGACAATCCCACATTGACTAAAACGATGGTCTTCCCTAAGAACTCGCAACAAATGTTTCTTCTGAAGCTCTTTCCAGTGACTGTATAATAATAGCATATCTATCATAAAACATCATATCTATAGAAATAGAAGATAATTCCAAATATGGGCAATAAAAAATATATTAAGAGCATAACGCAATTGATCTATTTCACTTCTCTTATACTAAGGCTTTATCTTTTTATTGCGCACGTTACGAGGTTGATACCAATCAGAGCAATATTCGTAGCAGCTTAGAGGCGGCGTCTGAAAACATATTGTCATAGAAATACTAGTTATTGCTAGTTTTATACACCATTAGAAAATAACGACAGTAATGTTAAAGTTAATAGTTGATATCTACTGTTCATATTAAATATGATATAAATTTGTTTTTAAGCTTCAGGAGAACCTAGTGATAAGACAGTCAGTTCACATAGAGACATTTCACCGAATCAAGACACATTGAGTGTTAATTGGCGGAATTTAACGCCTCTTTTTACTTCTTCACCAGAACGAGGAAATAAAAATCGATTGTGAACCGAACCCACAACCTGTGCCGTTTGATGTCACAGATTGTGACCTGCGACTGGTCTAAACTGGCCTGTTAAATAACCTTACCTGTTTAGATAATACCTGTTTTAGATAATATACTCAATTAAATTTAGGATATGTACATATATATTCTAATTTTCTTATTTTGGTAACAAAGCAAAGTGTGGCATTGGGGTCCTTTACTTAATAGGTAATGCCTCGAGAATTCAATTGAAAGTGAAAGCAAGCAAATTATATTATTCGAATTAAATAAAATTTAACCCACAGCGTACGCATTTAATGTTCGACACTGTACCGCTGCCCCACAACAACCTCCGGATATCATTTTATTACAAATAAAATTCAGCATTGAGATAAAGCTTGTAGTTTATATGTCGTTCTTAGCGTGGTGTGACGTTTATCAAGCGATCGTAAAATACAAAGATAGTATAGTAATGTAGGTACTACCTTCCTACTACGAGTAAATGTGACAGTAGACATATAATTTTATGACATGTTGATGTTACTTGATAAGTCTTATTGCAAGATCAACTAGTTATACGAGTTTAGTTTCTCAAGTTTTTTTAAGCTCCACGCATGTATCCCACATATGGTAGGGAAGGCATCGGGAACTCTAGAACCCGGGTGAGAGATGGTTTGTGTGTTAAGTAGAGAAATCAACGCCGCAATTGTTTACGCTCACTAAAAACTGTAACTATAATAAATATTTTTTCACACTGTTTAGAGTTCTTTTGTGGAGCAGGGTCGTACGCGCGCTACTGTAAACGTGACGAGTTGTGGATTCGATTCCAACTCGAGGAAATTAATGTTTTTTATATTTTTCCAAATTCATCGAAATTATTATACGTTTGTTGCAACTTACTTATGTTCTTATCATCTCTATTGGAATATTTTAACATATTTTCGCTGACCAATGACGCCTTAGAATTATTATTTAACAAGAGAGAATGCTATTTATTAAATATGTTTAACATATTTAAAGTGATATTCCACACTTCAAAAAGGAAACAAACACATACTCTAACAACTCTTCCCTTACAATCGCAGGGCAGGGTAGGTAGAGGAACTTAAAAAATATTATATAGTTTTTACATTATTTGAGCGACTGATATAGCTCTGACCACAGCGCAATAATTGGGGGCTACATCCAAACGGTTTGATATAACCTTCCTCGACAAATGGACTAGGTGTTAAAAATATAATTAAAAACACAATAATCTATACTTATAACAAATCTGTAGAGAGGTCAATTCTGTACATGAAATATATTTACAAAATAAGTAGCAGGGGGTGATTAGTGTTCGATACTGCTGCCAAAAATGCAGTTAAAAAAATTTTTGTCTGTCTGTCTGTCTGTCTGTTTGTATGTTATTTATAGAAAAAAAAACTAATCGACGGATTTTAACGAAACTTAGTACAATTATTCTTTATACTCCTGGGCAGGTAATAGTATACTTTTCATCACACTACAATGAATAGGAGCAGAGGAGTGAAAGGAAATGTTGAGAAAATGGGAGAAGTTGCTTGATTTTTTAAGCTTCCGTCGCGTGTGCAGCCTTAATGGTTAGAGCTACATAGAAACTATGTATAACGGAAATATTCTACATAAAAATACACGAAAAATATTCCAAGACAGCATATATCTATCTTTTATAGTTAACTCACAATAACACGCATAACTCTCGATAGCTTAGCAGTTCGGAGATTTCTTATTATATTTGTTTACTTTTACGTTTATAAAACCAATAATGCTCACCATCATTCCTAATTAAAAAAAAATAAACATTAGCACCAATTCAATAAAAAAAGAATCATTGAAATCGGTATAGAAACACCAAACTTATACTTACTTACATGAAATACGCCAACAAGACATCGCGCGTGAATAGTGAATCAAGCTATAAGGATTATTTTTGCGTAACGGTTGCCGCGCTCGACGGGGCTCGCGGCGGCAGAGTATAAAAGGGGCGGGAGGCGAGCGCAAGCGTCACAACCCTCAACGGATTGTTTGCCCGCCGTTCTGTCCGGCACGAGTCAATATTGTCGCAATTTAAAATTCAGTCGTATTTGTTGTCCAAATATTAGTTGAGTTTTGCCAGCGCCTCCGTGCGCTTGAGTCGCATTCCGCGTCGCCCCGCGCGCCGCGCCCCTCGATCGTCCGGTCGAGCCGAGTTGTTTCGACGCAAGTCGAGCTTCGCCGGTGAACACCGATGACTGCCGAGAGCGGGCACCTCTTTTGACTCCGCTTGCTCCACCATGAGCGGCCGCAGCGGTGCGCAGCGCGACCGATCCAGGTCGCGCTCGCGCACACGCGAACCGCCGTTTGCAGCTGCAGCCGGGGGGACGGGGAAACCCCTCCCCGCCCCCGGCACATAGCGCCAGAAAGCTGCCCGACACGACCGCCCTCCGTGTACCGAACCATACGGTACCCCGAGACGTCGTTGGAGAGTTTAATTGCCCGCGCTCCCCCGGACCCCTTCACCGCGGCCGGGCCCGAAGACGATGCGTCTCGCCGAACACCGGAGGCGCGCGATATCACCGCGCGACCTTCCAGCGCTTCCGACCCGTCGTCAAAGGCGCCGACCATCCTCCTCGCGGGACATGTGACCTCACCCCCGCGCTACCCAGATGTGACGCCGCAGCGAGCATCTCGCCCAGCTACCCTATCTAAAGGACCCCGAACTCAGCGGTCCCCGTCTGCCCCGCCCCGCATGGACGCCGAGATGTCGCCACGCTCGCAGCTGCACTCGGACATGATCTTCGTGGCCGAGCTGCAGCAGCGCGGGGTTCTCTCCCATTCGTTAATGGAACATATTTCCATGTTCCTTAACGACCGGGAAAGAGAACTAGACCGCGCCAGAGTAGGCATAGGGCCGGCCGACTTGCGCGCGCGCGGAGCCAAACCAAAACCGACGCCACCTCTGCCGACGCCAATCCGCAGACCTCGGCCCTCGGACGGGCCCTCTGATTTGCTTGACCCTAAGAGACTTTGCACGCAGCCTCTTCCTCCGTGCGGTCCTCACATGAGTGAGGCGACTACTCTAACTCCTCTCGCTGGAACAACTGTCTTTCTCCCTGCCACCGCTACCGCGGCGGCTCCGGCCTCCGCCACCTTCGCCGACGCGCTGAAAGCGACCGCTCCGACCGTTACGCAACCTGGTGCGATGACCACATCCAAAGAAACTGCGACCGCCGACCAGCCGAAGAAGCCCAGATTCCCACCACTTATAGTGAAAGAGTTCCCAAATTGGACTGCCCACTTCAGAGCACTGAAGGACCAGTTGGGTCATCCTCCGAATGCGCGCCCGTTCGGCAAGGGCATGCTTTTCACACCATGCTCCATCGCCGAATACAGGGTGATCCAGCGATACCTGTGCGAGCTGGGAAAAAACACAGAGACTGTCCTGGTTCTCGTATGTGCTGCCTTACGAGCTCAGCCGGAAGGTAGCCATTCGAGGACTACCCGCGACCACCACCCCTGACGAAATTATCGAAGCGCTGGGGGAGCTAGGGTACCAGGCGGAGTACGTGCGGCCAATCAAGGCGAGGATGGGTCGCCCCGGCTGCGTATTCTTCGCCGTAATTACCAACACCCCGGACCTGGTGCCCGGCATATACGGAGTAACGGAGCTCCTCTACATGCCTGGCATCAAAATTGAAGCCTGGCGAGGAAAGAGAGGCCCAGCCCAGTGTCACAGATGCCAGGCATATAGGCACTCGAGCCATGGCTGCCACAGACGCATGGCCTGCGTGAGGTGCGGAGACGAGCACTTCACGCGGGACTGCCCGTGGCTATTGGAGGTGCCAGCGACGTGCGCGAACTGCGGAGGTCCGCACCCCGCCAACCACACTGCGTGCCCTCAATACAAACGAGAGGTGAGGAACAAGAAAGCAGGCACTGTGGTCCTCACTAGCTCCAAGCAACCCAGAAGACCACAACCCTTGGCGCCGGTTACCACCAACCCGGTAGCTGCAGAAGCCCAAGCCTCCACACTAATGGCACCGGCAAACCCTCCGAGGGAGAGAGGCCCGAAGAGGAAAACCCAGAGGGGAAAGGGGAAGAGATCCCGTAGGGAAGACCCACCCCACCCCCCACCACTAGCGATGCAACCTACCCCAGCACCACCAGCTGCCAAAGCCTCGGCGGCGAGATTACCCGAAGCCGCGCCGCTCTCAACCACACGCCAGGGAGCCAGCACACACAAGCACACGTAACCATTGACAGGGCCATCGACGCCCTCAAGGAGGATCTTCTCGCCATGAGGGAGGGTCGTGACCCCGTCCAGTGCGTGCTAGATGTAATGATGCGTCTCATTACCAATGGCTGAGTTGCGCATGCTCTATTGGAACGCCGCCAACCTCAGAAGCAGAGTCAACTTTCTGCGCCTTATGCTGCGCGACCAAAACATCGACATAGCCCTGATCAATGAGACGCACCTACAATCAACGGACAGAGCGAACCTGCCTGGATACCACATCCTGCGTTTGGACGCTCCCCCAGAAAGGGCCTATAGAGGATTGCTGGTCGCTTTTCGACGGTCTCTGGTGTCCCAGCCGCTACCAATCCTGGACTCCCGGACGTTCCAATCACTCGGTGTGGAAGTCCAGCTCGGCGGAAAAGCACTCCGCGTTTACGCCATCTAACGACCGCACAAGCCTCAGCTATGCACGAGGGAGGTGCAAGAGGTGCTCAACAGCTCCACTCCTACCATAGCTGCTGGAGATTGGAACGCCAAGCATTCCATCTGGGGGTGCCGCACCGCCTGCGCAAACGGCAGACGCCTCCTGGAAAATGCAACACGGCATGGATACAATGTTTCTGGACCAGAAAAACGGACACACTATCAAGCGAGCAGCAGCGGGAACCCGAGCACCATTGACGTGGTGGTGCATAAAGGTGTGGATGCGATGACGCTGGAAACGCTGCCGACCTCATTTGGTTCCGACCACTTGCCTGTACTAGCTCTAATTGCGGGCAAACTAGCAGTCGCTCGTTCACCCCCAGCCAGACGGACAATACGCTGGGAAAAGTTCTCCTCCTTGGTACAGAGCAAAATGCCGAAGAGGACCACACCTCTAGACACACCTCACCAAATTGATAGCCTGGAGGCAAGCCTCTCCGCGGCCATCAGAGAAGCCATTGTAGAGGCATCTGTTCCTCCTCACCCCCATCGACTGCCTCGGACTCCGCTGAAAATTGTTAAAATGCTCGCCGACAAACGGAGAGTTCGTGCCCTATGGCAGAGGACGCGAGAGCCCGCGACGAAGACCAGGCTCAACAAGCTCATTGAGTCTATTCGCGACGCGCTCGATACCTCCGCCGCTGACGACTGGGAAGCACGCATCGCCGAGGCGAGTGAGGATCAACCGTCCCTACACAAATTATGCCGCCAGATGACAAAAAGGCCCCTGCCGGTGAGACCGTTACTACATTCCGACGGCTCTCTCCGGTATGACCCCGCTGAGCGTGCCGCAATAATGGCGGACTACCTTAAGACTCAGTTCGCGCCTAATCCCAGTAGATGCCCAGACTTCCATAGGCTCCTGGAAGAGGAAGTAACCGCGCACCTGGATTCCCAAACGCAGCCGCTACCGCTACCGATCTTCTTCTCACCGAGCGCGGTGAGGAGAGTTATCGCCAAACTACAGCTCAAGAAAGCTCCCGGTTGTAATGGCATCTCAAACGGAGCTCTCCGCCACCTACCAATCCAAACCATCGCAGCACTCACCAGGCTATTCAACGCCATCCTGCGCCTGGGTTATTTCCCCCAGGCGTGGAAGGAAGGCCTGGTGATAATGATTATCAAACCTGGAAAGAATCCAAGAACTCCTGAAGGATACCGCCCGATTACTCTCCTCAGTGCGCTCTCCAAACTGTTTGAAAAGCTGATACTTCCTCTGATCCAGACACACTTCAACCCACGCGTCGAACAGTTTGGGTTTAGGAGCGGCCACTCGACTACCCTGCAGGCAGCGCGCTTAATCCACGCGATCACGTCCGCTCGCAACAAGAAGGAGAGTGCTACTGCAGCCTTCCTGGACGTAGCGAGAACATTTGACCGGGTCTGGCACCCCGGCCTCCTCTCTAAAATGATCCAGGCCGAGTTTCCCATCTACCTCTTAAGGATCATAGCCGCGTTCCTTTTGAACAGAACGTTCCGTGTTAGGGTGGAGAGTGCGATCTCCAGCAGCCACCCTATCACAGCGGGAGTACCACAAGGCAGTGTTTTGTCCCCAACGCTATACGCATTATATACGGACGATGTACCTACGGCGGAGGGCTCCACTCTGACTCTCTACGCCGACGACATCGCCCTGGTAGCCACCTCGCTGAATCCCGTCCACTCGTCCCTAAAGCTGCAGAGGACACTGGACCTCCTACCAGGGTGGCTTGCGAAGTGGAGACTGGAGCTGAATGTCTCCAAATCCCAGGCCATTGTATTCAGCTCCAAACTAAGACTACCACCGCCACTCACCATCTCAAATGAGCCCATCCAGTGGGTAACAGAAGCCACGTACCTGGGGATCGTGATTGACAAGAAGCTCACGATGATTCCCCAGGTACGAAGAGCAACCAACAAGGCCAAAGCTGCGCTCAGTTGCCTGCGTCCTCTGCTGAACTCTAGCCTTCCGCTGCGTACTAAGGTGCAGCTTTACAAATCCTTTGTGAGGCCGCACCTGACGTACGCTGCGCCGGCGTGGTACGCGCTTGCTAGCGCGCCACAGAGATACCGACTACAAATAGTTCAAAACAAGGCCTTAAGAAGAGTAGCCCAGGCTCCCTACTACGTGAGGAATGCAACACTGCATAGAGACCTCCGTATGGAGAGCCTGGAAGACCACATACGTCGCATAGCCGCCAACGCTTTCCGCCGCGCAGACACCTCCGAGCACTTCCACCTGAGGAGCATCGCGCCCTGGCACGCTCGCCCGCCGGACGCCAAACCTTACCCGCGAGACCTCTTCACCCCGTCCGACTCCTGAGCCGCTGTAGTGGTCGCTGGTCGCCGAAGCTGGGCCTCCCCTGGGTAACCAGGGGTCTCACCTGGCTAGGTTGACCGCCCCGTCAGCAACCGGCTCATCCCACCAGCTACCAACTTCCTACCTCGTACACCCGAGGTCATTTCCACCAGGACATTGTCCAACACCAAACACGCGCCTATATTAATAGGCGCCGAATGAAACCAACGGCAAGAGAGCCCTTCGCTTTGATGCCGTCCCCCCTCTCCCCCTCGTGGGTTTTTGAGAGAGAAGAACACACCAATTCGCAAGCGTCATTCTTCGCCGTCCTCACGAACACCCCGGACCTGATCCCCGGCATATACTCGGTAACCGAGTTACTCTATATGCCGGGTATAAAGATTGAGGCTTGGCGTAGTAAGAGGGGCCCGGCGCAGTGTCACCGCTGCCAGGCCTTCCGGCACTCAAGCCATGGGTGCCACAGGAGGCTGGCTTGCGTGAGGTGCGGGGAGGAGCACCTTGCGCGCGACTGCCCCAGGCCCCTGGAGACTCCTGCTACCTGTGCGAACTGCGGAGGCGCGCACCCGGCGAATTACACCGCCTGCCCGCAGTTCAAAAGGGAACTACGCAACAAACGGGCCGGAACAGTTGCCTTGACGCAGCTGGCTCCGCGCCACTCCGGCAGGGCAACCGCCCCTGTGACGGTGAGCACCGTCGGAGCAGAAGCCGGCGCTCCCAGTTTGATGGCCCCAGCCAACCCTCCTACTGAGAGGGGTAGCAGCAGAAGGAAGAACAAGAAGCGGAGCCACAAAAAGCAGAAGAAGTCAGAGCAAGCCAGGGCTGCTCCTACCTCTGCACAAACGACACAGACGACCGGGACAACCGCCCGCTCTACCAAACCAGAAACAGCTCCGTCCAGGAACACCCCGTCAGAGCACATGGCCATTGACAGGGCCATCGACACCCTCAAGGAGGTTCTCTTCGCCTTGAGGGAGGGTCGTGACCCTGTTCAATGCGTCTTGGAAGGCATGACCGCTCTACTCCGCAATGCCTGAGCAGCTCAGAGTAATATTCTGGAACGCCGCGGGACTCCGGAGGAGGATTCCGTTCCTCCGGTTGCTCCTGCACCAGGGAAGGGCCGACATAGCCCTCATAAACGAGACGCACTTGCACCCAGCCGATAGTATAAATATCTCAGGCTTCCACGTGCTGCGACTGGACAGCCCTCATTCCTTCCGGGGTCTGCTAGTCGCGGTGCGGCGGGACCTGGTTTTCCGGCAGCTGCCCATCCCGGACACGCAGTCGTTTCAAGCTCTGGGAATCGAGACTAGCCTTGGGGACTCCGCTCTGTGTATTTACGCAATTTATCGCCCGTGTACGCAGAGCCTTATCACAGCAGACCTGCGCAAAATCTTGGACGGCTCCGTTCCAGTCATGGCAGCCGGGGACTGGAACGCCAAGCACCCTGCATGGAGATGCCACAACTCCTGCAGCACGGGAAGACGCCTGCACCAGGACGCCCTGCGGCACGGGTACGAGGTGTCAGGCCCTGACGAGCCGACTCATTACTCCGCCGCGTACACTCACGGACCCTCCACCATAGACCTGATGGTCCACAAGGGCCTCGAGTCAATCGACCTCGAAGCCCTCCCCGACTCCTTCGGATCCGACCATCAGCCTGTCCTGGCCACAATTTCAGGCAGGCTGTCGCTGGCCAGAGGCCCAACGCCGAGGGAGCGGATCTCCTGGGAGCGTTTCGAGGCCCTCATCCAGTTGCAGCAGCCGTTTACCCCGGAACCTCTTACTGATTCAACCAGTGTCGATCGCCTGGAGGCCCGTCTGACGTCCTCCATCCAAGATGCCATGCGAGGGGCAATCATCCCCTCGACTCCACGAGGTAGACCACCCATCTCGGGCCAGGTGCGCGCCCTCATAGAGCGGTAGAGGAGACTCCGTAAAGAGTGGCAACGCTCCAGGGACCCAACGCTAAAAACCAAGCTGAATCAACTGAAAGAGCGCATACGGGCGGCGCTCTCAGAAGCCGATGCTAATGCTTGGGAAAGGCGGATCGACAGGGCCAGTGAGGATCAGCCCTCTCTGAACCGCCTTTGCCGCCAACTAACAAAAAAGAGGCCGGCCACGCACCCCCTATCATCCAGACGGCTCTCTCCGCTACCCTGCCGAGGAGAGAGCGGAGTTATTGGCCGAACACTTGGAGAACCAATTTCGGCCCAATCCAAGCTCGAAACCTGACACCCACGAAAACCTGGAAGCTAACGTCAAATCGGCCTTGGCCAACACACCCCACACTCCAGCACAGGTGTCCTTCTTCTCCCCGGCCATGGTGAAGAAGGCTATAACGAGACTCAAAGTTAACAAGGCCCCGGGGATAGATGGTATTACTAACGGGGCCCTCAGACACCTGCCCATCAGGGTGATTGCCGCGTTGACCAGGCTCTTCAGCGCGATCATGCGCCTGGGGTACTTCCCCCAGGCGTGGAAGGAGGGCCTGGTGATAATGCTGCCTAAGGCTCACAAGAATCCAAGGCGCCCGGAGGGGTACCGTCCCATTTCCCTTCTCCGTTCGGTGGCCAAACTGTTCGAGAAGCTGCTACTGCCGCTTCTCCAGTCGCATTTCGAGCCACGACAAGAGCAGTTTGGCTTCCGCTCCGGTCACTCCACCACCTTGCAGCTGGCTAGGGTGCTGCACTTTGCTGCAGCAGCCATTAACAGGAAGGAGAGTGCAGTCGCCGCCTTCCTGGACGTCGCCAGCGCGTTCGACCGCGTCTGGCACCCTGGGCTGCTGCACAAAGTGCTCAGGACAGGCATCCCTCACAGCGTAGCGCTCGTTCTCGCCAGTTTCCTCCACGGCAGGTCCTATATGGTGAGAGTGGAAGACGCTACGTCAAAAAGCCGCCCTATCGCTGCCGGTGCCCGCCGGGGCAGCTTACTGTCGCCGACACTCTACTCGATATATACAAATGACATCCCCACCCCGCAGGACACCCTATTGGCGCTATACGCCGATGACGTTGCCCTGCTCGCTAAGTCCATGAACTTGAATCACGCCGCCAAGAAGCTTCAGCGAGCTCTTGACCTGCTGCCGGACTGGCTGGCGGAGTGGAGGCTCGCCCTAAATATTCCAAAGACTCAGGCAATCTCCTTCGGGTACAGCCACAGAACGCCTCCCCCGCTTAGTCTGCAGGGTGAGCAGGTCCCCTGGACCAGACAAGCTACATACCTTGGCGTCGTGATTGATCGCAGGCTCACGATGACGGGGCAGGTGAAAAAGGCCTCCAACGCAGCGAAGGTCGCCCTGCACCTGCTGCGCCCTTTACTCCGGTCGAGACTCCCTTTACGAACGAAGCTATCCTATACAAAACGTACGTAAGGCCGCACCTTACGTACGCGGCGCCGTCCTGGTTTGCACTACTGAGCCCACGACAAAAAGATATCATGCAGGTGGTCCAGAACATCGCCCTCCGGCGTGTTGCCCAGGCCCCATACTTCGTCCGCAATGCAACATTGCAGCGTGACTTGAAGATGGAGAGCCTGGAGGACCCCATCCGCCGGCTCGCGATAACCGCATTTGGCCGTGCCGATGTGGCAGACCACCTGCATTTGCAAAACATCGCCCCTTGGCATACTCGACCGCCAGACGCAAGACGGCGCCTACCAAGGGATCTCCTCTCCCTCCCTAACCCTGACTCCTGAGCGGCCACCTCGGTCGCTGGTCGCCTAAGCCGGGCCCCCCCCGGGCAACCGAGGGTCTCACCCGGCTGGGCTGACCGCCCAGGTGGCCTCCGCTCATCCATCCAAGCATCCCCCCCATGTATCTGCCCTTAAGTAGGTACAGTTTTCCTCATGGGCGTGCTTATCAGCGCGACTTTTTGTCTTTAAATAGTTTATTTTAATTTCTTTTGTTGTTATTTTCTAAATTAGTTTTAGTTTTGTTTAAATTCTTAACTATTAATAGTTCCTATTTTATTTCTTTTTAAGTAGATTTAGATTCGATTTTTAGATTAGATAATAGATAGATAGATTAGATTATTGTTAGATTTTTAGTTACTGATAGGTTAGTTTTGGGCATTTTATGTTTAGTTTTTTTTGTATTGAGTAGATAAAAGCGTAGGTAGGTACTTTTATTAATTATAGTATTCATAGGTATTTTTTATTTATTTTTAAGTGAAGTAGGTATAGGTAGATATTGCCTACTATCTACCTATACTGCACACGTGTTTTAGCTTTATTTTCATTTCTTTTTTTTTTGTACCTAAGTTGTAGGTAGGTAGGTACATATTTCTTAGTTTAATTCTATTAGAATATTAGGTATTTAAGTTTAAATAGGCACTTAGATTTATATTTTTTTATTATATAGCAGCTGTACTTAGAACATCTAAGGTTTTTTTTGTATTAGCATAAGTACTTTGATTAATTACAGTAGTTGTAGGTATTTCTTATTATTCATTTTTAAGTGAAGTAGGTAAGTGTAGATAGTATTGCACACGCATTAAGTATAGCTTTATTTTCAGTTTTTATTCTTTTGTATTTTGCAGGTACCTACGTACATATTTATAATTCGATTAGAATATTATTTTAGTTTTAATAGGCACTTAGATTTATATTCTATTTATTATATACTTAGCTATAGTTAGGACCTCTGACGTAAGTTTTTTGTTGGGTAACTAAATAGAATTTAAGTTACCGTCGATTAAAAATAAAATAAACGATGCCACCTAAAAAACGACCATCTTTATCTCGAACTTCGAGTCAAGCTAGGAGAATGAGAATGACGCGTTCTCAAGAATCGGAAGAGGAAAGAGCACATCGGTTAAACTCTATGAGAGTTAGTGCCTCAACATCTCGAGCTAATGAAAGCTCTCCAGAAAGAGAGATGCGATTAGCAGCTGAAAGAGCGAGACGAGCTACAACACGGGCTTCTCAAAGTTCTTCTCAACGAGAGCTAAGGCGTTCCATTGACCGGGAACAACATGCGTTATCCCGAGAAGCTGAAACTGCTTTACAACGAGAATTGCGACTCACAGCTGACCGCAAACGGCATACATTATCTCGCGAGTCTGAAACCTTCACTGAGAGGGAATTACGGCTTACAGCTGACCGCGAACGTCATATTTTATCTCGCGAGTCCGAAACCTTCACTGAGAGGGAATTACGGCTTACAGCTGATCGCGAACGTCATATTTTGTCTCGAGAATCTGAAACTTTTACTCAATATCAAGACCGTTTGACAAATGTTAGGGCGCACCATAACATGATTCGATCTCTTGAAGATGAACATGAGCATGAACAACGACTAGAGTCGGGACGCGATTATTACAATTCTTTGAGACAAGAACAATTGATTACTTTATCTAATGAAAGATTAAGAATTGAAAATATTCGGTCGCTTGAAACAGAAGAACAGCGAGAGGCCCGTCTTACTGCAGATAGATTTCGACATGGTCTTAATGACTTAGATATACACGTGGTAGATCAATCTACAAATTCGGTGGCGTGGTCCGATAAATATAAAAGTAGGTTTGCTTATAACCTCACAATTGATTACAGATCATCTTCTGAAATAGGCGATATGAACGTAGTATGTTCCTTTTGTAATGCTTCGAAGTGGAGGAAGGAGTCTGCTGGTTTCTGTTGTTCTGGAGGTAAAATAAATTTGCCTTCGTTCGAAGACCCACCGGAACCTTTAAAATCACTACTTTTAGGGGAACATTTGCAATCCAAACAGTTTTTAGATAATATTCGCACTTATAATAGTGCATTCCAAATGACATCCTTTGGTGCTAAACAAATCTCAGAAGGCCCTTTCATGCCTACTTTTAAGGTACAAGGTCAGGTTTACCATTTGATAGGGTCCCTTTTGCCTAAAGAACAACCTAAATTTCTTCAAATATATTTTGTATCCGATTACAACGAACAGTCGAATATAAGAAATCAATATTTTCCGAATTTAAATACTGAACTCATTTCACAACTTCAGAACATGTTACATCAGGTTAATTCGTACGTATGCAGTTTTAAATCGGCATTAGAAGCCCTTTCTCAAGATGGTAATAACAATTATAAAATTGTTATAAATGCCGATAAGCGTCCAACTCAGGAACACCCTGGGCGTCATAACGTTCCATCCACGAATGAAGTTGCTGTAGTAGTGGTCGACCAGGAATGTGATAGGCGTGATATCGTTATACGTTCAAGAGACAATCGTTTGCAACGTATTTTCGAAACCCACAGGGCTTACGACAGTTTGCAATATCCTATGATATACTGTCGAGGGGAAGATGGTTATAATTTCGCTGTATACCAAACCGATCCGCGCACAGGCGCACCTAATTATAATAAAAAGGTGTCATGCCTTCAATTTTATTGTTACCACCTGCAAGTGAGACGGAATAGATTGGTATACTTTCAACGTTTTCGTGGCTTATTTAATCAGTTTATTGTTGACATGTACGCAAAAATTGAAACCGAAAGATTAGTTTATATACGATCTAATCAAAGGCAGCTGCGCGCTGAAGAATACGTGCACCTTCGCGATGCCATGCAGCAAGATAACAATACTGTGAATATGGGTCGTTTAGTTATTTTACCCTCTTCTTTTACTGGTGGTCCACGCTACATGCATGAACGTAGTCAAGACGCTTTTTGTTACGTAAGAAAATATGGACGTCCCGACTTATTTGTTACTGTAACTACCAATCCCAAGTGGGATGAAATCACTCGGGAGCTTCTTGAGGGTCAGGCACCGCATGACCGCCATGATATTATTGCAAGAGTGTTTCATTTAAAATTAAAATCAATGATAGATCTTCTTACCAAAGATAACATTTTTGGAGAAGTATTGTGTTATATGTATAGTGTTGAGTGGCAAAAACGCGGCTTACCTCACGCACATATCTTGCTTTGGTTAAAAGATAAGGTTCGACCTAATGATGTAGACAGATTAATCAGTGCTGAAATTCCAGATCCGACTGCAGATCCCCTATTATACGACATTGTTAAAACTCATATGATACATGGTCCATGTGGTGCATTTAACGCAAATGCTCCTTGCATGCAAGACGGTCGTTGCACTAAAAGGTATCCAAAAGCATTAGTGGATGAAACTGTAACAGGACATGATGGATACCCATTATATCGTCGCCGTTCAAGAGACAATGGTGGTTTTACTGTTGAAAAGCGAATGTCTGGACAACAGGTTACTTTAGATAATAGGTGGGTCGTTCCGTATTCGCCTGTATTGTCCAGAGCATTTCAAGCTCACATAAATGTAGAAATGTGTAATAGTGTAGAGTCAATTAAATATATTTGTAAGTACATTAACAAGGGCAGTGACCAAGCTACGTTTGCGTTAAGAAATGAACATGATGAAGTTACTAGATTTCAGTCAGGCAGATATATCAGCTCTTCAGAAGCTGTGTGGCGGATCTTAAGTTTTAATATTCACGAAAGACCTAATAGTTTTAATATTCACCTGTGACCCATCTGGATGTTCATCTGGAAGGCGGTCAACGTATATATTTTAACGCCGAAAATGTTACAGAACGATTAGAGAACCCTAGACAAACAACTTTATTGGCATTCTTTCGACTTTGCCAAACTGATAATTTCGCAAAGTCTCTTTTGTATGAAGAAGTTCCATCGTATTATACCTACGATAAACAACGAGGTGTCTTTAACCGTAGACGCCGAGGCAGGCCTGTAGATGGCGAGACAGGTATTTTCAAAGAACATGTTCTTGGTAGAGTGTATACTGTTCATCCTAACAACGCAGAGTGTTTTTATTTGAGATTATTATTACATACAGTGCGAGGACCAACATCATTTATAGATTTGAGAAAAGTAGACGATGTTGTTTATCCAACTTATCATGCAGCTTGCCAAGCGCGTCATTTGCTTGAAAATGATCAACATTGGGATGACGCTTTAGCAGAATCCTGTGTTAGTGATAATCCACGACGGTTACGCCATTTATTTGTAACATTACTCACATTTTGTAATTTATCTGATCCTGTCCAATTATGGGAAAAATATAAAGAAAAATTTGCAGAAGACTTTCTTCGGAATTTATCTCACAATAATGAAGGCGCAACTAATGATAATTTTCGAGATCTGGCTATAAATTAGTGCTTATTAGCTCTTCAGGAAGACTTAACAGCAGTAGGCGGTAAATCACTTTGTGAATATGGTTTGCCAACGCCAACCTCAGTCGGAGAGGTTACCAATAGGGAATATTCCGCAGAGATTGGTTACAACCCAATGGAACTGCTGGTAACATTAGAAAACGGTGTCCCAATGATGACTGCAGAACAACGCTTAGTCTATGATCGCGTGTGCGAGAGTGTGCAGAATAATTTAGGAACAATATGGTTTTTAGATGCACCTGGAGGAACTGGGAAAACTTTTTTGACTAAATTAATATTAGCTTATGTTCGAAATCAGCGTAAAATCGCTCTTGCCGTGGCTTCATCAGGTATAGCTGCAACATTGCTACCAGGAGGTAAGACTGCTCACACTATGTTTAAAATACCAATTAATTTAGATCGCACGGAAAGTCCAACCTGTAGTATTTCAAGAAATAGCGACAAAGCTAAGGTATTGCGTGAGTGTAATTTAATCGTATGGGATGAATGTACGATGGCCCATCGAAAAGGAGTAGAAGCAGTAGACAGAACTCTAAGGGACATAAGACAAAATGATCGACCAATGGGCGGTATTACGGTTTTATTTTGTGGTGATTTCCGACAAACCTTACCGGTAATACCACAGGGAACCCGAGCTGATGAGATAAGGGCTTGCCTGAAAAGCTCTTATTTGTGGCGTGATATACAATCGGTGCATTTGACTATAATTATGCGAGTGAGAACTGGAGACAACGCAGATAATCGTGAATTTTCTGATACATTATTGAAGATTGGTGAAGGTACCTATCCACAACTACACCAAGGAAAACTTATTCTGACACCTGAGTTATGTTGTATAGTGCAATCCCAACAACATCTTATATCTTCGGTTTACGGTGACATAACAATTATATTAAATAGGGACAATTCTTGGCTTTGCGAAAGGTCCATTTTGACTCCTCGCAATGACCAGGCATCTGAAATTAATAATAAAATACTGTCTAATATACAGGGAGAAAGCAAAGTTTATAGTTCATTAAATAGAATGGTTGATGAACAAGAAGCCACTAATTACCCGATAGAATTTTTAAATTCTTTAAGTATGCCTGGACTACCTTCTCATATAATTTGTTTAAAAATTGGCATACCGATAATTCTGCTCCGAAATTTAAGACCACCTCAACTTTGCAATGGAACTCGGCTAAAAGTAACCCAGTTGCAACAAAATGTAATCGAGGCTCAAATTTTAACAGGTTGCGGTGCAGGAGAAACTGTCTTCATTCCCAGAATTCCCATAATACCAAATAATTTTCCATTCTAATTTAAAAGAACGCAATTCCCAGTATCGGTGTGCTATGCCATGACTATCAATAAAGCTCAAGGGCAGACTTTTCGTGTTGCTGGAGTAGATCTCGGTGTTAGCTGTTTCTCGCATGGTCAATTATACGTCGCTCTTTCCCGGGTTAGCAATTCTAGGAATCTTTACGTTCACGTGCCGGACGGGTCGACTCTTAACATAGTCTACCCAGAAGCTTTGCGCTGAAACATTTTAATTTGATCTAAAAATATTAGCAATATATTATCTTAATAAAAAACAAGGAGTTACACGCTGACCGAGTCGTGGGTATAGCGTGGGTATATTATAATATTCTGCGGTTACTTATATGTTTCAACAGTTTTGTGGATTGGCATATTATATTACTATTGCCCTTCTAAAATACGAAACTGAATCTGCCTGTTACGTCAAAACTATGAGGGAGGACATCTGCTAATTTTTTTTCGAAAAACGACGGAAACGCGGACGAAGTCGCGGGCAAAAGCTAGTATTAAATAAAACTAAAAACTACGACTTTGTAAATGAAAAATTAAGCGTTGAGACTTTTTATGTGATCTATTGACAGGCTCCTCTTACACTATTGTTTATTAAAATTAAATTTTAAATTTTCACAATATTTTTAATCATTTATTTCTTGTGTTGTTTCATATTATTGCATTGTCATTTCCTTGATAAGTTCCTACGCAAAATTTCAAACGTCAAATTTTCCGTTAAAAATATACATAAATACATAAATACGACAGAAACAATAAAACGAATCTTTCCTCTATATTTCTCCATTATCAGGAAATTACACAAACCTGTTCGACAATAATACTCAGCGGTGTGTTTTATCTGACAAAAATAAACAATCCTATATACGAGTACTTGTATTTGTGATACTGAAGCAACTTTAAAAGTAGAAATAATTTTTCTTTTGGATAAAAGCAAAGTAAAGGATCTAATGATTTAATAAAAATGATTTTAAGAGCATTGAAGAAAGCAGAAAAGGAATTAAACGAAATTATGTTTTGTATGTATTTATTAAGTTTAATTAAATATTATATAAGGTGGATATAGAGTGCAGGAAGTATAGAGGAATGTGCAGTAAGATTATGCAGTTTTTAAACACACATTACCTACATTGTATGTAGCGCGTAGAGTTCTCGCTGTATCCATTGCATAACAGGGTAGGCAGAGGGAACCTGAAACCCGAATTGAGACTTCACGTGGTGAGTGTTGGAACTCAACGCCGCAACGTCTTACCACAACGAGAAAACGTCAATTTATCAATGAACTGAGCCACTAAAGTCAAGTATTTTTTTAGCTTCACGCATATGGAAGACCACACAGAGCGAAATTTTTCACCGAATTCATGAAGTGTTGAGTGGCGCAACTCAACGCCGCTTGCCTTAGTGAGAAAATCATAACATAAAACATTTTATGAATGAAATTGATATCATTTAAGTAAATCTCGGCTCTGATAGCAAATAACTTAAGTCTAAAGCTCCGAGCGTATCGTCGAGCGCAGATAGCACTGGCGCAGTACTGGCGTAGATCCAAATGACCTGTATAAATGTTAGCATTCTGTTGTAACACCTTACCTCGATCTGAATGCCTGTTAAATGACTTAGCTTAGTACGTTGACTAGCGTTATATTCTTTTAAAGATAATTTTATTTTTTCCAGGCCGTCATGGCACAGTTGTACAAGCGTATTACTGTAAACAAAACGGCCATCGGTTCGCTTCTCACTCGGAGGGATAAAACAGATTTTTATTTAAATTTAAAAAGCGTATAAAAATTTTGAACGAAGCAGGATTTGAAGCCGCGCTTCTGGAAAACCGTTCCAGCGCTCTGATCAACTAAGCCATTCGTTCTCACCAAGCTCCGTCGAAATTCTTATACGCCTGTTACAACTTATTTATGTTGTTAGCATCTCTGTAGGGAGATTTTTACAAATATAAGCTACCCAAAGACAACTCGTAAGAATTATCGTTTGGCAAGAGAGAATACTATTTATTGTAATATTTTTACTATGTTTTAAAATGTTATTCCACACTTAGGACAGAAAATACTAAACTTAAATTTAAAATTTGTAAAAATCTCCCTACAGAGATGCTAACAACATAAATAAGTTGTAACAGGCGTTTAAGAATTTCGACGGAGCTCGGTGAGAACGAATGGCTTAGTTGGTCAGAGCGCTGGAACGGTATTCCAGAGGCGCGGGTTCAAATCCTGCTTCGTTCAAAAAATTTTTATACGCTTTTTTAAATTTAAGTTTAGTATTTTCTGTCCTAAGTGTGGAATAACACTTTAAAACATAGTAAAAACATTTTTATTTCTTCACTGTCGTAATGAGGCAACGCGAAGTGACATGACCATGAGTTTCTTCTGGTTACCTTTCTACGAGTATATCCGAATTAAACCTTAAAGATATTTTTATTTGTTCGGTAAAGCTCCGTGTTATGTTTCGCCATTCTAGTGATATTCCCAGTCCTACTAAAAGGGAAAAGAATAAAGTAGTATTTTTCATCTTAATTTCTCTCATTTCATTTTAACTTTCACTATAATTTTATTAAATATTTAGTCTTTTAGTGTAAGTTTTTTTATATTATTTTTAAACTTTCAAATTTTAAGGAGTTTATCTAAGTCTGTAGACTTAGATAAACTCCTTAAAATATATATAGCAAAGAACACAGTGTTCCTAATATATGCAAAATCTACACATTTGCAATATCTTACACACAAGTAGGTCACAAGTAGAATTTATTGACGCGACTTGAAATATAATTTACCAAAGTCTGATAAAAGATTCGAACAACTTTGTACAGAATAAATAACTACTGTTCTTTTCAAAATTAAACAAACCTTTCAAGCAGAATTAACTTTTAAAATATACCAAAAGGTTTCGTGAAAAGAATTATTAGTATTACCATTAAGGTTATCTATAATGGAAAGAAGAGATTTACTCTAATACAATTTTTTCTAAAAATATCGTATCATATTTTTATTTTCACTTCTACAAATTATCGACCAATTTTCAAGACATTGTGGTTTAGGTGACGCAACTCAACGCCGCTTCTTCTTACTAGAGTGACTACTTTAACAGCCTAATATATATCTAGTAACGCTTTAACTAATACGTACGTAGAATAGACTACACTTAGACGTCGTGGATTGTAATCCACGAGATCTAAGCTGTTAATATTTGAATTCACATACTAATATGCTCTGGGTGTAACATTATTTGATAATCAGCCGATACCAATAGTACAGATAGCAGCCGCACATATCTAATTTTTAATATTTTTTTGTGTTCAATACAATGTGGAATGTCGTATCATGTAATGATAAAGGAAAGAGTTGAAATTTATTGATTGATGAAGGAAAAAAGTAAAATTAAGAGAAAGTTATGTCCGACGTTGAAGAATTGGTTTACTTTATAATAGGGTTTGGTAGATTTTTTATTGATTTCAAATAAAAAAATACTATAAAAACTTTCTTTCTGATTGTACTTTTATAATAACTTACAGAAATACAAAGCCCCGTTTAGGACTTGCGAATTGTACGTACAAGAGCAGGTCAAAGTGACATAATACAATGTTACCACTATTTAATTGAGAAAGTTGAAGGAAACAAATTATTCTAATTAATAAATAACCAACATAACAGCCGATAAATTTTATTAAATTGTAAAAGTATTTTAAGTGTTTTTGGAATTAATTACAGTCATTTATAAATGTAAAGGTATTTTGACTTTTTTTTAATTTCACACTGTATCCCGCACATGGTAAGGTGCAAAGTAATAAAAACGTTGAATGTTCATTTCTGTAGGAGATCACACCTACAATCAACCTCGTGTTTATTTTTGTTTCAGTACACCACTACAGGTCTTAAAGACTGTTACTTTATATATTTCTCTTTTTGTTTAGCGTCAGAAGATAGCCGTTGCGTTATATCGTTAGTTTATAAACATAAGTCTTACTTTATCTATTTATATGAGATGAAATTTAATTATTCAAATAAGTTCATATAGATTTAAATGTTATTACTGGGGGAACGAAGTGTCTTATCCCTAGGCAAACTAAACCGCCAATATAGCCAATATAATACAGTGTATGTGAGCGGTACACCGTGAAGTTGAGAAAAAGAAATCTTTAATATTGTAACTTAAAAGCTTTTGTCCTACATTACTTACTACATTTTTTTTAATACTACATTTTTTTATTCTTGTAATGTTTGAATCTTTATTCAGATAACGTATTTGTTGTTTAAGTCTATAATAGTCTAAATTGGCGATATTCCAAATTACTCTAGGCCGTGGTACCGGAAGTCTCATATACATGAGTAGTTTTGGCATAGATTTTTAGTGTGGTTGTTACGGGTTCTTACATAATGAAAACTATAAAATCAAGCTAAGTATAAATGTAATTAATAATCTTAAGCCCAAAGATATAAAAACTAAAAACTAAACTAAATTCTAAATTAATGCTATGTCACTACGCTAGATCTTAATGATAATAGGGCGCCAGGAGAGTTTTTATTACAGCTTGTGAACCGAACTCTGCCGAATTTAAAGAGATCTCTACTATCTCTACTTTTTATTTTAAAGAAATTATATAAGACTCTAGTTAGAACGCCGATCTCTGTAGCCTGCTTCCCGACACATCGCTTGATTTCTTAGCAAGGTATACACAAAATCTTTCCTGCTCCAGCGCCCAAAAAGAAAAAATCTCTGCTTTATGCGGAAACAACAAACAAGCAAAACAGAGTAAAGCAGTAAAAAGAGTGTCCAAAACCGGCAAGTTTAACTCTTTTATAACACTTGCCTCTTGTATTCAACAGAATCGGGTTACTTAAAATATCTATAACATTATAAGAAATGGAATATTCTTAAAGTATTCAGGGATGCTAATGTGAGGAAAACAACAATTTATCATCGTTATATTACTAAAGTATTTCTTCAAAATAACTGTTAGGGAATTATTATATTCAGGAGCTTTACTTTAGTAAGAAAATCCTAAAGCTCCTTTTCAGGAAATTAATTTCGTAAAGTAATATTATTTAAGTTGTGTACACTATAGCGTAGTCAATTTACATATATTTTTATTTTTATTTCATTTATATATTTAGGTCATCCAGCAGTTTTACAATATTATAAACAGATAAAGGAAACATTTTTTCAGTTAAAAATTTCATTATTGTAGAACCATATGAAGGTTGATACGACATGATAGGTTTAATTACAAGTACATTTTGCTATAAATGTGATAGTTTAGTTAGATTTTTTACGACTATATTTAATTTTTTTTATCGTAGTAACAACGAACACTGGCTTGAGGCCTGTCGTGGTGCAGGTTCGATCCCCACTCAACGAAATGAAATATGTAATATTTTCAATTTTACGTTTTCTTCGCTCTGGTAACAAAGCACAGCGTTGAGTTCCGTCACTCAACATGCAATATACACATTAAATTCGGCAGAAGATAAAGAATGGAATTGGAAACGAGTCTCTTAACACTAGATTTCCAAGTGTGCAATGTGCAGGATATAGCGAGAGAGAAAAATCTCCATAACTCCTTGACTACAACTATCTATTTTTTATTGTAACGATTAAGTAAAACGTCTCATTTTTAGGAACTTGAGTAAATTATTTCAAACAGATCCAAGAGCAAACGTTCACTAATATTCAATTAATTATCTACAAAAATTGTCGTTTGAGAGAACTTGCGTAGAAATTAATTACAATAATGAAAATCGTTTAACTCGAGGAGAGCTTCCTAATAACTTTGAGGAAAGTCCACCGCCACTTGGTTTGATGAAGTATTCTCAATTTGGTTAATTTTTAAATGGTTTCTAAATATGCATTCTGTTTGTTTTTTTAATTCCTAGCGTTGCCGGAAAGAATTTATTGTCAGATAATCCGTTTACAGAATTTAAAATAATAGTTTCGCGGAACTAAACGCCTCATAGTTACACCACAGCGGTGAAATTATAATAATTCTGATGTTAAGACGCTCCTTTATTATTAAGATACTTCCTTTGTTATTAATCTGACGTATTCGAGAGGGATTGCGTGTCTTTGGACCATAATTATACAATTTAAAAATAATAAAATATAGTAAAAGTTCAAGTATCTAAAATAACTCTGAAATTACGCTATTACACTTGTAATAAACCTGTACAGTACACATTGATCGCTAATTGTACGTAAGTAACATGACTTCGATCACGATATACCCCGCACGTAGCACGGCAGACAAAGAGAACCTCGTGTTAAGATACTTAACCTCCCGTGCTAAATCCAATTGTATTCTCATCAAAGCCAGCGAACTATTTTGGTTCTTACGGCAGGTAGAAATCGAACTGCTGCCGTCGCTCGCGCAAACAGTCTTTGTACCAATGCACCACGATGGTCCCGCGAATTATTCTTATAGCTGCGAAATATCAACACAACAGACAGTCAAACTTATTTACAACATTATAATAATGAATTAGCATGAATGAATACAAAATAAATATTTACGCCTATTATCAAAACAAAGGACATTTTATCAAAAGCTTTATGCCAAGTAAAATTCAAAATATTATACATAAATTATATCAATACTTATGTACGTACCTCTCTTAAAAGGGATATTCTGAAGGAGATCGTCACTTCGTACTTACTTTGGAGTTGTTGTCAGACTTCTCTAGGCGCGTTGAGTGTTTTGGTAGAGGGTAAAATCCTCGGTTCGCGTCACCGACATGCTAATGATAATAGCAGGCGTGCGACTAGCGCATGCGCAGTAGTACACGTATACATTAATATAGCCTGTGTACACGTATACACTAATACATCGACTATTTCTGACTGTATTATGTGCGCGTTGGACGCTTTTTGGATAAGTATAATTTTGTGTGTCACGTCACCAATAGCTACGTTATAGTAGCAGTACCTATTGTATCTTTTTTAGAATACAATGAAATGATTGAACGAACAGATAATCTAAGTATTGTCGAAATTAATGATGACAATGATGTAAATAATGAGAATAATGTTCAAATTTGAATTCATAGAAATTCGTGTAAATATAAATACTATGTATAATTAAGATAATTGTATATTAATTATTTTTTCAACCACTTTGTATTTATATTTTGTTCATGATTTGTTTAACCCATCATATGTAACTAATAAATAAAACATTTTTGCATATAGTTGTAATTACTCTCAACTTAATAGTTCCGTTTTCACTTCTATCGGCAGTCCCACGACTGCTATTAGTTTTTTTCAGATAAGTTTTATCAGGATTAGTTATTATTAAAATTAATAGGTAGAAGACTATAGTAGAAGAATATATTATTAAAGTTTTTTGATGTTTTGTTTTCTACCTCGGTAACATAAAGGACAGCGATTCGTGTCGATGTAGCCTATCGGGGCGCAGGTTGTGAGTTCAATTTCCATTCGAAGAAATGGAATATTTAATATCATCTTTTTTTCGCCTTCTTAACAAAGCAAAAGCGCACTTTGGACTTCCGAAAAACACAATGCCTCATTCGGAGAAGAGTGGACAATAGAAATATTTTATGTATAAGTGTATTGAAATGTGAAAACATCAAATTCACAATCAGTTACAGCGTTAAAGAAATTTACACTGTTAGAAAACTTTTAATTGAGTAAATTCGTAGATTCGTAGTTTTCTTTCTAAATCGATTACGATAAATCAAAATACATAACGCAAAAAACTATCGAGTGAACTGAGTGAATAATAAGTTTATTTTAAGGGGGCTTTGTTTTATATTTTGTCTTTTTTTGTTAACGCTGAATCTCACACATAGCAAAAATGGAAGTGGGAACCTGGGAACCTAGTGTTAAGACTTTTCGCTAAAGCACCTAATACCTGTCAGTAAGAGTCGCACTTTCGTTAGTCTGCGGCACAACAGGCGTTTTGTTATATTGAAATCTAAAAAAAACTTAAATCGTCGAATGCCAAAAATGTAAAAACAATACTTGCTTACAAAACAAAGGATTATAAGAAACTACCGCCCTCTTCAATTTTTTTGTTGTTTTTATAGTTTGTTAGTTAACTCTTTGTTTTTTTATGTTATACAGTAGGTTGGTTGTTGGTTGTTGGTTGTTGGTTGTTGGTAAACATACTTGAGATTTTTACTATGTTTTAAAGTGTTATTCCACAATTTTAAATTTAAATTTAGTACATACTTGAGAATTTATTTTAATATATCCATATATAAGGACACTTCCGTTCCCCATATTATTGTATACACAGAAGTATTCAGTAGGTACGAAATATATAATATAGATTTACGTGAAAATAACGGAGGGGTGTCTGAGTTCGGTCCAGACAAAGGATTCAAGGGATTATTTTGAAAATTGCCTGTCACTTTAAATATACCTACATATGTTTTAAATGTTGTCGCGCTGCATTCCCGCGAAAGTGGAACTCACAACTCTGCTTACCAGAGCGATGAAATGAACGTGATGTTAGACATTTATTTTTTATTTAAACATATATCATTGCATCCCATATATACGCACCCCCGCCCTAATGCTTAAATATTGATCGATGAGTAATGGAACGCAACGCCGCGCTGCATTCCCGCGAAAGTGGAACTCACAACTCTGCTTACCAGAGCGATGAAATGAAGGTAGTAAATATTTCAATTTTTCGTGTGGAAATCGATCCCACAATATATCGTGTTTATAAGAGTAGTTGTGGTCTTTACACACGTTTGTTTCCTTGCGCTAGGACAAGCCTATGAACTGTACTGTGTGTGTATTTTTTATTATTTTAAATTTAGATATGCATTAATGGAGTAGGTATTAGCAGAGTACTTGTATTATATGAACTAAAAGAAAAAAATAAATGTGATTTTTATAAATAAACATATTTATACACAATGCTGCTCACTGTTACCCGCATGTAACAGAGTAGGTGAAGGGAGTCTTAATACCTAATATTAAGGCACTCTGTTTCCAATAAGACACTTCACCGTTCACCGTTTTGCAGTTTCCGGCGAATAAAATAATTATGTGCTGAGTGGCGGAACTCAACGCCGCGCTTAGTACCAGAGGGAGGAAAATATAATATATTTTTTAACTTATTTGAATGGGAATTGCTTAGTTCCGTGCGCCACGATTGGCCTGACCTGATATTTATGTATAATGTACAAATAATTTACATTATATCACCATTTTCTAAACCATTGAGAATATTAAATATCTGTTCTCAACTTGTAATAAGAAATGGCCAAAATCTTGTAATTACGCTGCTCGAGTGACTCCTCTTCGATAAGAGTGTGAAAATACTTTTTTCCTTGTTTATGAATCGCTGGTTTTGTTTATTTGGTATCTATCTCCGAGGTCATAGTGATCATACGGACTATAAAACATCGGCTGTGTGTTCGGTTACCTCTCAAAGAAGTGATTTATTTATGATTGATCGGTCTGATAACTGCATAAATCTTGGCGTTGACTCCCGCCTTCAGGCAAATAATGTCTAGAAAAATTGTGTGAAAAAAAAAGTTAAGACGGAGTGTCCGGACAAAAGATTCCGTACTTAAGCATACAACGTGATTTCTATTTATTAGAGTATAATTTATCCTAATTTATTTAATATTTGTTATATTATTATAAGTGAGCAGAAGACATTTAACGAAATATTTCATAACCACGAACGATTCCCACTCGAGGTAATTCATTATTAATAATTTTCTTTGCCTTGTTTTGCTAACTAAGCAAAGTACGGTGTTAAGTTCCGATCCGATTCCCCTGATTGATCGATTTTGAAATCAATCAATCAGGGGAAACCAAATGTTGTGTCTCATGAAATACCAAATAGAGGTTTATGTAATGAGAGTGTTCAAACCCGTACACTGTACTCTATACAATAATAATATTCGATAATATTTGCAAAACGTTATTTAAATTACCTTATTCAGTATATGAATATCGCTTTTTTGTTTGATCTATCAAGTAAGAGATTATTTTCCTGTCACGGCCAAATATTGAGTCTTGTATTACAAGCTTGCCCTTCCTGTAGCCGAAGGTACATAGCTGTAGCTTAGAGAAATAAATTGAATTTATACGCTTATTTACAATTTTTTTATAATATCAATAATTTTGAGGCTTGTCGTGGCACAGGAACATAAACGTGTGACTGTAGACGCTCACATTGATTCAATGCCCACTTGAGAAAAATAAAATTTTAAAGTTTTTATTTGTCTGTTCGTCTAACACGCAATACCTCCAATTTTGGGAAAAGTGAAGAATGGGACAAAGTGCCTCAGCACCACCATCGGGGTTCCCTCTGTTTTCTATATTTCTATATCGTGTGGAATCGTGAAGATAAAAAAATTGTACCGTACCGTAACTACAATAAAACTAGAGTTTACTTGAGCCGTGGATGATAGAAACAATATCCGTAGAGATCGGATCGGATGTTTGACGTGGAGATCCTGATAAGGTCTATGTCCAATTTTGGGTGTACAAAAGACGGGAATGATGAAGAGTGTTTTTTTCTTTTAAGATTTGAACGTGCAAAAAAATAAATGACACATATCACAAGAGACATACTTGTGCTTAAAAAAAATCTAAACTTTCTTAGCGTTATCAGCTATAAAACACTACGAGTACAAAATATATTTAATTATATTCTGGATTTCCTTATAATATTTAATTAAAAACACGAACTCATCTTCTACAACTTTCTCCATGGGCTTAATTTACAAGGAAAATATATTTCAAATAAGTTCCACAAGGAAAAAAAATTAATTGAATCATTTGAGGACTGTCATAGTTGAATGTATCGAAATATAATTTGTAAATTAAATCTATATCTATACTAATATAATAAAGTTCAAGAAATTGCTTGGCTGTCTGTTGGAATCAATTCCGTGCTTTGTCTCGTAACCAAAGCGAAGGAATAAGTCGTACGCTTATGCCCCTGCTTTACATCAGGCCTCTCTTGACTTAATAAAATATATCTCTCTCTCTCAGCTCACGCTGTATCCCTTTTCTGGCAGGGTGTTACGACATTCCGTTTCATTTCTGTTCCTCATTTTCCACCGAATTTGAGACAATGCATGTTCCGTGGCGGAACTCAACGCTGCGTTCTGATTTGCGAATAAATAGAGCAAAAATAGAGCAAAGAAAATATTAAATATTTAAAGTGAAAATAATAAACATTTCATTTCCTCGAGTGGGGATCTAACCCACAATCTATCGGTTACAGTCACACGCTTGTGCCACGACAGGCCCCCCTTAATAAAATATTAGAGTAAATAATAAAAACTTGTTATTTATACTGACATAAATTAGTAAAAAAAGCAGTTAAAAAACTGATCAAATGCGAGTTGGATTCGCCCTTGAGGATTTCAGCATTGCATGTTTACGGGAAGTACTAATAAAAATAGACCAACTTAAGTTTGTAGGTATATGCACTCATTTATTATGAAATAAAGTAAAATGATATATTTCTAATAGATATATAACACCTTTATTTGTACCGCAAGTTCTCACATTAGCCAAATTTCTAATTTAAAGACCTACAATAATTAAAATAGTACGACAAATACGAGTACTCTATACACATTTTGAAAACGCGGTGAATGAAAGTATTTACTATGAAATACGTATACATTTTTACTTTTTCAGATTTTTAACTTTAGTTGTAATAGAAATTCTCACTTCATGCTAAATTTCATAACTGTACGTCCACGAGAAGTTCAAAATGCAGCAAAAACAATACATAAATATTTGTAACGATTAGTTATTAGAGACTGGCAAGATTGACCGCACACCTTTAAACTTTATAGATTTTGGGTGCGATACACACTTGAGGAAATGAAATATGTAACTTTTATTTTTGTACCTGCTTTTATAAAAAGAGAAAGTAAAACATATTAAAATTCTTTCTTTAATAAGGAAATGAAGCCTTTTAGATTAAAGTGGACTTTGCTAAACAGTTATTCCATGGTAATGAAACAAAAATAGATATAATTTCCATTTTCATTGTCTTAAATTCCATACAAAGTTGTGGACGACGACAGTATGAAATGAATAAAGTAATAAAAATCAAGGTAAGGGTAAATTCGACTAAAAAAAAATATTTTTTATAATTTTGACATATATGTCTCCCTGATTTCGGAGAATAATAGATAACGTGGGTGTCGTAATACTGAATACCCAAATTTCCTTTGCCTAAACTTAAATTTAAAAAGCGTATAAAAGTTTTGGACTTTGCATAATTTTATGTGTATTGTGTGGAAAAATACTTTCAAAAAATTGTAAAAGTTCCCTTTTTTTAAATATTCTAGCCTACATATGAAGAAGAAAACAACGTGAAATAAAAAAAAGAATGTTTTATCGATTTTGATGTAAACAAGGAGGGTTTAAATGGCAAAACAAAGAAAGTGTACCACAGCACAGTTAACAAAAACTTGAGCGTGAACTATAGCAATTTCAGCCGGCGGAGATAGAATCACGTATTGAGTAAAACTATCACGATGTGCTGTCCGCGCATCACAGCAGTCACACGTCGGTATGACACATTTACTTCAGAAAAAAAAACTGAGTAATACAGAGGACTTAATGAAAAGTAACATTTACTTACACTTTTATTATACTTTTTTATTTTTCTCGATAAACTAACATTTATTAATTTATAACTAACTTATTACTAATTTTCGGCTATCTGACAGTGAGAGCTCCTCCCTCCCTCAGCCCAGCCGGACCGTGAAAATGAGTCCAGCCTTTAAGTGCGTGCAGCCGACATTTTTCGATTTATAAAACTTTATCACATCAATAAGAGAAGAGGCTAAAATATAGACTATTGAACTTTCGAGTCACCAAATTAAAATAAAGCTACCACCGATTCGGAAGGGAATTTTGCTGAGTAGAGCCGGCAAGAAATTCAGTAATTGATTTTGTCGATATTTTGTTTACAATTTCATAATATAATATAAATAATAGCATCTTTCGTGCATGAAATGTATAACGAAATAAATAATCAAATAAACGTTGTTACAGCATTGCGAGGCGAACCGCAGTCTATTAATCTACGTCGTCTGCGTCATCTGGCTCCACCTGGGCACATCCGCGTCTAGACACCAATAAGAAGATAACACGCATCACAACTTTATTTGTTTATATATTTATTTGTTTGTATATTTGAGGCCTGTCGTGGCGCAGCGGCATTAGCGTGTGACTTTAACCGACAGGTTCTGGGTTCGATCCCCAGCCGAGGAAATGAAATATTTAATATTTTAAATTTGAATATTTAATGTTTCATTTCTTCGCTCTGGGAATAAGGCAAAACGCTGGGAATAAGGCAAAATTCGGAGGAAAGTGGAGAACGCAAGTGGAACGGAGTGTCTAACACTAGGTTCCCGGGTTCCCTCTGCCTACCCTGCTTCGTGTGAGATACTGCGTGAAGCTAAAAAAAATGTATAAAGTGCGGAACGGCACTCTCTTAATGGGAACGGAATATCGTAACACTATGTTAGTTTTCCTCTGTCTGTCTCAGATACAAGATACAACTCTATTTTATAAAGCGTTAATTGAAGTACGTTTCTAAAATAAAACAAAATGGCTTTCATTTTATTCATCACCAAAAAGAACAATTTTTAAATATAATTATATATAAGAAAATGTTTTCACGCAAAATTCAAGCTCACAACTTTCAATTTAAGTTGCTTGAATAAAAATGTTTTAGGACATTGAGGCATTGAGATGAACGATGGTGGCGGGCTCGATCCGAATCGGGGAAATAACTATAACATAAGTAGAGCGTTGAGTTCTATCACTCAATATATTATATTTCAACAAATCGTCTAACATGCGTGCATCAAGAACATTCTTTCCGTGAATTCTACGATGTGAGAGTTTAAACTCCCTTGTATAGAAACATTCCAATCCCCCAGGTTGTAAATGTCCATGGTTCCGTGTATCATCAGGTATTTCTTCAACTCGTTTGCTCCTTTTGTAATAAAAAAAATATGGTAATATCCGGAAAATATTAGTATTAATAATTCTACTCGAGAATCATGTAAGTTATAAGCTCCGAATACATTCTATAGAACATTCATTGTTCAAGATAAACAATAAAGTTATGAAGCGTGGAACTCTAAAATTGGCACTTTTGTTCCTTGGGAAGCGTAAGAGTAGAGGACGCTAAAAGAGGATTTTTTGAAATGACCACAAAATTTTAAAAAAGGGCTATTTCATTTCGTCTTATTGTTCGTTAAAACAAATTAACAAACGAATACTATTAACCATCAAATATAAATATATTATCTACAAATCATTTAGTAAAATTCCAGTTATTATATAGTATATACAAAATGGTATCAAGAATCAGCCCCAATCCTAAGATTCCATTAATCACAAGTATCATCCATCATCAATCTCACCCGCGTGTTCATTCATTTGTATTCAAACGGCGAAATACTTCGATTTTGTGTTACCATTCCATATATACATACATATATATTCCATTTGCTCACTCTATACTGAACACAGCGTAAAGCTTAAAGATATCTGCAAATTACTTAAAATAAGATCCAGAGATAAGGTCCAATTCGTTAAACAATGAAATAATAAACTCTAATTATTTTAACGTGAAACAGTCAATTTCCCTCGAGACCTAGATCAGCAAATCTAACAAGTTTTAATTATTTTTCAAACAAAATAATACGAATAAATATTATTTCACTGTATATTCTTTTAACTTTGTATCGAGCAATACCCTGCGTATTTAGAAAACGTATGTAAACGTTTTCGGGTCCTCCTAAATTTGTAATAGTCTGTATTTATTACGCTCTGGTAGAGAGGCAAAGAGTAGCGTTGAGTTCCGCTACTAAACACGCATTGCCTTAAATTTAGCGAACAGTGGGAAACGGAAGTGTCTAATTGAGAACGAACAGTATTTCCATTCGGTTTCTGAATTCAGTCTGCCTACCCTGCTGCTAAGTGCGAGGTACAGCGTTAAAGATTAAGCGTAAAAATAAAAAAAATAGATAAAAAGGTAAGATCGCTGGTACTACAAAAAAGATTTTTGAGGAAATGAGCAACTTCCTGCGGAATAAAGGGTTTCCAAAGGGTCGGGACGAGAAGAAGATAATTATTTAACAGTGTATGTATTCTGTAAACGTATAATTTGTTTTGAGACCTGCGGCGCAGGGACACAAGCGTGCGACTGTGTGCCTTAGATTGTCGTGTTGATGTGGTTCCCAAGCACCCTCCACTTACGCTGCTATGTGCGGGATACAACGTGAAGATAAAAAAAAAATTTTTGGTTTATTTTTCATTAATCTATAAAAATATTACCCTTTAACAGTTTATTTATGTTTTCTTTATTGTAAGTATATAATAATAAAAAATTAAATGGTTTATATATAATAACTTTTTGTAAATTAGACTTCACTGTCATAAACTCTTATGCTCTATTATTCATTTAGTTCTTTCTGAATCTTATTACGATTCAGAATTCCTTTCACAATAAACTCTCAATATCATTAAACGGTTTTATTTTATTTATTTATTAGACATATCAACAATACAAGTGACTTTTTGTATAATAAAAATAGAGTTTTCGACAAATATGTACAGCAACGTTTTCGACAAATATGTACTGTTACAAATATGTACAGCATTCATGAAATATGCTGCGATTAACAAATATATCTCAATATTTCTCCAGAAGACTCCTTATATTATTGTTTTCAATACGAGTATGATACATTATGGACGGTTGTGCATATATACATCTATACATAACAAAAGTTATTGTCTGAAACTTTGCGTGGACTTTAAGATATAAAAATAATATCTTTTCTTATTTTTTTGTTATTTAATATACTATTTTTAAGTTCCATTAGTTTCATAGTTCGTAATTGTTCATCAAGTGATGGTAGATTTAGCTGTTAATTATAAATAATAAAAAATACCGCAAGTATATAAATTCCTGCAAATCAAAAACTTTTGTTTAACAAAGAATGTTATTATATAGATTTCAGATCAGATCAGATCAGATCTGATTTTTTTTTTGGCAGAAGGAAAATTATTATCCACCAATCAAAAGACAATGCTTCAAATTTGTGCGTTACTTTCAAACTATGTATTGTAGAACAGACAGCCTAAGAGACGCAGTCAACATGGAGATAAACATAAACATATTACATGTTGCGTGGGGAGTCTTAACGTTATATTAAAGCAATAATACTCTTGGATGAATGTGGAAATCGCAACTATCGTCCAGAAAAAATAATATTTTATTAATCATTATCAACTTATCCAAGCCCCGTTCCGGAAGCTTAACCGGCAAGCCAATCTAACCCACAATAATGAGATCCTTTATACCCTATCAGTTCTAAAGGAGTTTCTATTTGATAAGCCTCTTGTAAAGAACATTATATTTACTTTTTCTCAATTTTATCGTTCATTTTACGGAATTCCATCAAAAGACTCGACGTTTGTTTGATGTGGGTACGGACGAGTGTTTTTGTACGTTGTTGTATATACATATTTCTTTCACACTGATTTATCAATACGTTTCATTTGATTTGAAACAAATATTGTTTTCTTTTCAACTCTATTCTACTCACTCTTTCTCGTGGGAATATAGTGATACATCATTTTATTTCCTTCAATATACCTAAATGAGGTCGTTGTAGACACAAGGTTTAATATTTTTTCAAGTAACGAGGCAAAGCACGGCGTTGAGTTCCACCAATCAACAAATATTGCTTCAGTAACTCAGTCAAAAAAGAGACTAGGGACAAAAGACAAAGAACAAAGGAATAAATACAGTAATATATATTTTTTTTAATTTTAAACAAGTATCTTGCATCTGATCCACTACCGTTGCCCACTTTCCGCTGAAATTGAGGCATCGCGTGTTGAATGGCGAAACTCCATGCCGCGTTTTGCCTTGTACCAGAGCGAAGAAATGAAAACATTAGATATTCAACTTGAATATATTAAGTATTTCATTTCCTCGATTGGGGATCGAATCCACAACCTATCGGTTACAGTCACACGCTTGTGCCGCTGCGCCACGATATAAAGTACCTATAAGCAAATTTAAAATACTATATTTATTAATTTATTCTTCATATTTTTTAGTCTAATAATTTTTATAGATCATTATATATTATTTGTATAAAACAGTCACAATGTCTGTGGTCCCTCTACGTACCGTGCTATGCCGGTGTAACTGCTTACTTTATTAAATTATTTTAAAACTTCACACGTAAAGCGGTATAAGCCCGATGTTACAGTAAGACCGGCTTCGTGACTTTCTTAGTGTACGATGGCTTTTTAAACTTGTATACAGATATTGAATTGAGTTTTTTCATATTAATAAACCTGAATGTTTAAATGTATGTTACATTTGTTTAAAATAACTACAAATGAATCTATATGAATATATATTAGGAAATTATTGTACAATATTGTATATTTTGATATTATTACTTATTTTGTAAGAAAATATTTTTTTTTTGTTTACGAAACTAAAATTAATGAATTCTAAATATGGCAGGGGAGGCAGAGGTTAAGTTGGTAACCCATTTTCTTTTAGCACTTTCCGCCGAATTTGGGACATAACGATCTGTGAGGAGCAACTCAACGAATTAAAATATTAAATATTTCATTTCCTCAAGCAGGGATCGAACCTTCAACCTGTTGCGTTTGCGGGCACATGTTTGGCCCATCAGGCGGAAGAGATATCCTGAAACCCGTTTAGCGTTCAAATTTCTCTTATTACCCCTCTACTAAAGCTATGCACTATAACATCGCTACGCAAAGTAACTACCTTATATACGTAATGTATATTTTCATCTATCTTACAGAAGTAAGCAACCATCATACTAATAAGACAACGCTTTCTCAATTTGTCACTATTTCTTTAAAAGAAATTAAACAACTTAGTCTTACCTTAGCAATTAAAGAAACTATTTATTTAAAAAAATATATTTATGCATAGCGAGTCGTTCAGTTCTGCCACTCAATACACAATGCCTACATACTTCGGTGGTAAATATGAACAGAATGGATTACAGCTATGGATTGATTTAACACAGGATGTCCAGGTTCACTCTGCCTACTTGTTTATATGCGGGATAACTAGAAGCTAAACAAATCTAACAAGACAAAAATGCTTATGTATCAGGGTTCCATCTTCAAAGGACTTTCAAGGGTTCTAAAATCCAAATAGTTTGACTAAAAGCATTAACTATATCATGCATATAGCAGTATAGATAGACAAAACCTTAAAACTATTTTTCGTTAAGTTACCAGAAGGAGTAAATGAATATTATTTTCCCCGAAGTCGGAATAAACTACAATCGTCTGGTGGCACTACATTGGCCATTATTTAATTCTTTATTCATAAAATGTCTTCTTTTATTTTATTACTATTAGTTGTATGCACAGAAATCCTTAAAATATATGTTTGAGTAATGAGACACATTAACCGTTGATTGAAAGCGGCTATAAAATCAAACCTTAATTTTTCACTTTATTATATCTTTCCCACGTATGTGTTTTTAAACGATCACCAGATATTTCGATAACCCAGCCTGGTTATCGAAATATCTGTTCATGGTAAGCCAAGCGAAGCGTAAGGAACTTGGGGACCTTATGTTATGACACTTCGTTCCCATTATACCAGTTACGTTCCCCACTTTTCGTCATATTCCGAAGCCATTACGTATAGAGTCGCAAAACTTGATGCCCTACATTTACCTCGTTACCAAACTTAAGAAATAAAAACATAAAATATGAAATATTTTTAAAAATAAGATAAATCAATATAAAGACGTGCTATATACAAGATAATATTTCATAATTCCATTTACTGGATCACTCCAATGTACCAGAACTTACCTCAAGTTATAGTGTAAAGTGTCTCACTTGAATAACTAATGTAAAGCGGCTTAAGATTTTGTTGTTTTAAGGTAATTTCAGACTACAGCCTCCTCGCCGCAGGGAACAGACAAGACGGGAATATTAAGCGTATAAAGACTATTTTTTTTGTTAGTACATTTATCATTCGACAATATGTTAATTATTCTTAATTATAACAAGCTGTTTGGCAACAAGCAACAAGGAATTTGAATTACAAATAATGATGTACCATGCCTTTCTTCTCGGCAACAAATTCAACGGATCATCATCAAATCGGAAACAAAGAAATAAAAATGTCATAAAAACAAAACAACGGAAGTTTAATTATTTTATCAAGCCCTCGGTTGATCCACGTTTTATTTTCGTCATATATTCAGAATCACGGTATACGAGTTAGTACAAGGTAAGCAAGATAAGCATATGATGTATTTCAGTCATCGCGCCATTGTTCACAAATCGAACGCGTCGACTTGTGAACTATAGTTTTCTATTAGTTAGGTACCTTCCCCACGTACTACCAATTTCTTGTCCATATAAGTCGATCTTAGACTTCTGTCCGCCATGTGTTGTATCACTTTACTGGACTCTCCTCTTTATATATTAGTCTTGTAAATATTGTTTAATTATAAAATAAAAGTAAAGCTCATTTCTTTTTTAATTTAGGTTATTTATACAAGCTTTTATCCAGTCCAGTTGAGTGTGAATTTTTGTGTGGAGTTGACATGTGAATTCCAACTTTAGTTTTGATGAATTATGACAATGTTGACAAAAATAATCAATAATGCTATTATTTCAAATAGCATACTTTTAACACTCACCTAACATGAAATAAAAGAGCATATATTAAAATACAATACACTATAAACATACCTAGAAATTCTGTTTTTATATACATATTTTTATATAATTGTACAATACAGATACAAATTGTCTATTTTATCAACGAGTCCGAATAAAACAAATTATACGTTTGTCAAGTAATAAATATTCATTCGTCGCAGCGCGGCCGATAATTGGCAACACAATTTACATTTATTAGTTGATTCCACACTAGCAATTGGTAATAGCATTCAAGATTACAAAACTTGTTGGGAAACTTCGTTTTAGCCGAATTTGACGCGTTGCGTTTCAAACCGGTACTCAACGCCGCACTTTGCCTTATTACTATTGTGAAGAAATGAGAACATTAAATATTTAATAATTCATTTCTTCGAGTGAGGATTGAACCCACAACTCGTCGTGTTTATAGTCACATGCTTGCGTCTCAGCGCCACGACAGTCAGGCTACAGGAAGAAATGAAATATTTAATATTTTCATTGTCCTCTCTTAGTACCAAAGTAAAGCGCGGTGTTGAGTTGAGAGTAAGGAACGAAAGTGTCTTATTAACAGGGTGCTTAAATCCTGCTATGTGTGGGATACAGAGATAGGGAGTACCCATGCTCATGGCCCGTCTCATTGCAGAATGAGCAGCTCTAAGCAACACCTGGGACGGTCGACTCAAGTGGAAGTTTAAGGAGTCTCCTGTTAAATGTCCATTAACATATTAACATTTGTTAAAAAAAAATGTTCAAATTTAGTTTTATAATTTACACCGCCGATTGAAAATATAAACAGGAAATGTTATTTTACTCCTAAACGCAATCCGAGACGTTTACAGGTTGTTTTCGTTCTTGTTCTAAGTGAATTGGATAACATTATTGATTACACCAACACTGCCCAGAGCTACGGAAGATTCGGTTATATGAAATTATGAAAGGTACAAAATATATTTTTATAAATAATAACTTTGTAAAGTGAACACTTTTTTTCAGCTTTACGCTGCACCGTCCGCACAGTAGTGGGGGCGGTAACCTGGGAACTTAAAACACTCCGTCCCCATTGAGATGCCCCCGTTTCCTATTTTTTGTTTTCCGTTTCTCATTTTCCATCGAATTTCTGAGGCCATATGTTGGGCGACGGAAGTCAATGCTTCGCTTTCTTTTGATATCTAAATATTTCATTTTATCGAGTAAGCATCGAACCCACAACATGTCATGTCATACAGTTAGACGTCTGTACAACTGCACCAAGAAAGGCGTCTAAATGTTGTCAGTTTCTTAAATGTTTTGACTTTCCATAACTTATATGTTGATACTCATCTGTAAATACTATAATAATTATTCACTTTTCCAGTGCATCACAATCTCATGATTAAAGTATGTACATAAGTGAATTTTGTGCGATCAAAGCGGCCGGTGATCACGCTGTAATGTGGTTAGGTGTCACTTTGCAGCGATACAAAAGCGTAACTTGATTATAGTGTATGTACCTGTCGGAGATACGCCGGTATTTTCAAGTGGAGAGTCCTTTTTTACCATGAAAACACACCCTAACAGTACTTAGTTAATTCTCGTACGAGATTACGTACAATGATTTTTACAACTTACACCTGTAACTTCCGTTATAACAAATAATTTAAATTATATAGTAACAAATAGTTCAATATTCTTAATTAATTACAAATAGAATTTTACATTACTCTAAATGCGGAAGGAAAGCGTCTTGCGGGGCATAGGGCAGTACCCTAGAACCCATAAATGACGATGTGACGAAAATCCCGCGGCCTCTTAGTATATAGCTATGTTGAGTGAAATTTAAACCTTCGGATACATTGACACACATAATTTTTATATAAGAGATATTATGTTACAAAGCTAATCCCATTTAGCGTTTTTATGATAAATATAAAAATATAAATATAATATGTGAGTTATGCTTTAATGATAGTATATTAGAAAAAATAATAGATTTTATTTGAGGATGTTTTTATAATTCCTACTGATCTTTTATTTTAAAATAATATTTATTTATTAATGCAGCATGATGCGTGATCAGCCAAGGTAATATAAATCGGACGAGCCGTCGTTTGTAGGTATTACACGAACTATTTCTAGTTACTTTTGATTTCTTTCACATTTTCTAAGCTGCTTAATCTGCATACATCAAATGTTCTACATTTATTAAATCTCACCAGATTTTGAGAGCTTTACGAGTAATATTTAGTATTCTTAATTTCTCTCTCCTACAAGTGAGCTTGTACAAGTTCACCATATAATAAAGAAAAAAAATATGTTTTTCTTATTTTATTAGCTTTAGGTTGTATTCTGCACATGGCAAGGCACTAACTCGAAAATATACTGTTAAGACACTCCGTTCCCATTCATGTACTTTCGTTACCAAGTGAGTGAGTGAGTTTGAATCAACGACTGTTTATATTATAAATATTTTTAATTCTGTGATTCGTTATAGAAGAGAGGCACAAGCAAGTGACAGTTAACGTAGGTTATGGGTTCCCAATCGAGGAAATGAAAGTATTCATATTTTCGTTTTCCCCGCTCTATGAAAAAATAATAGTCATATTTTGAATTCAACTGATATTTTCTACATAAATACAAATAATATTTAATATTAATAATTCATCTCTGTAATGTCACTAACTCTAAAAATAACGGGCTGCTATTTGTACGGGATTTCAGTTATAAATAAAGATATACTATGCCATTCTTTTAGGCAACAAATTATATCACCGAATCAGAAATAAAGGAGAAATAAAGTAAAGTACCATAAAAACTAAAAAACCGTTATTTTAATTATTCTATCAAGCCCTCATTTGATCCACGTTTTATTTGAGTCATATAATCAGAATCACGGTATACGTGTTCATTAAAGTTTAACACCGTGAATGTCCATGAATATACCAATTTTTAGAGGCATTTATGCAAGGCATAAGCAAGGTAAGCATATATAAAATATTCCAGCAGTAATTAAGGCGTCGACATGAGAACACAGTTTTTCTTTTCCTTAGCTTTACGCTTATTTGACACGCGCTTCCCCGCGTACTACCAAACCTTTTCTAAACCTTGAGCGTTAAATGACAGAACTCAACGGTGTATTTTACCTTGTTACCTGAGCCAAGTAAAAAAAACATTTTCCAGAGCGAAAATCGAACCTACAGGCGTCGCGTTGACAGATGTTACGATGTTTTTGTTATTTGCATACAAAATCTACTTCAGTCAAATTGCTCTTTTACTTTACCTATCTGCGAGGTACACGTAGTGGGCCTCTGCCTGCCCTACCATGTGTTAAGATACTTTTAAAACTAATATATAAAAAAACCCCTTTACAATTTCTATTTAATTTAACCAAAATATCATAAAGATACTTTGTGATTTAATTGGAGACAACAGGTATTTTAAGAATTTTAAGATATAAAAGCTTGTAAAAATTCAATATAATATATACCTCAATATTGTTGGAAGTAAATTATTCGCTATTGTCAATTTTTGGTAGCAAAATTTATATGTAACAAATTGATAAGTAAGAATTAATGTTACGTGAAAATATCTGTATTGAGGTATACTTAAGAAGGAAGTATAATTATTAATGATTACTTTAAAACTACTTGCAATCAGAATTATAGAGTATGTTATCAACGAGTCTGAATCAAACAAATTATACGTTTGTCGAGCAATAAATATTCAACTGTTGCAGCGCGGCCGATAATTGACAACACAATTTTCATATATTACTTGTATTCACACCAGCATCGACATAAATTGAAAATACCATTCATAATAACGAAAATAATAAAAAAAAAACAATATTTTTATTAGTGGTTCTCGCTCCGGTACCGCAGCACAGCGCGGCATTGTGAAAGAGGGGAACAGAAGTGTCTTAATAGGAACGAAGACTATCAGCACTAAGTTCCCAGATTACCTCTTCCTATCCCGCTATGTGTGACGTACACCAAGAATTTGGGTAATATGATATCAGTACAGTAAATTGAAAATTATTATAGTGTATTTTGTATAAGCTTCGTCATATTAATTCATGAAAAATATAAAATAATGTATGTTTGTAAATATATAATATGTACGTTAAGATATTGTAATCAGATTAAAGTAACAATAAAAAAAAGTAATAAGAAATATGATATACCCTCGCATCTATCATTAAAGCTCTTTTCATGGACGCTGTACGTCGTGCGTACTTGTCAGTACTTTAGTGTCTAAAATAGATATCTAGCGGCATTTAGTACTTACGGGAAAGTGTCAGGTTCTGTCAAAAACATATTAGAAATGTCAGTCGAGAGAGTGTTATATGAAAGTTTGGAATTATTCTTTTTTATAATTCGTTAAATATAATATATTTATACATCTACTTTCTAGAAAGCGTATAAAAATCTAAACGAACGGGATTGAACCTCTTGGAAAGCGTCCAAGTGTTTCGCATGGGCCAATTAAGCCATACGTTCTCATCTAGCTACTTCGAAATTCTTATACTCTTGTTACAACTTATTTATGTTGTTAGCATCTTGGTAAGGAGACTTTTACAAATTTCCGCTACCCAATAGCATAGCATAATTATTTGAAATTATTATTTCACGAGAGTGAATGGTAAGTACTTATTTTTTTTATATGAATATTATTTTTATTAACATGCAATGCATGTATCACCATCTTCACCACTTTGATGTTACAAGGGGCGTGGGTGGAGGTGATTTCTTATAGGTAACCCGTATAACCGATTAAAAAAAAATCTTCAAATTAGGTGAAAATTTAATGTTTATTTCTAACATTCGTAGGTAGTTCAATAGGTAAAATAATTAAGTGAGCATAAAGAGGCTGCCAATTCTGAACAAAAACTATTATTTTATAATTTAATTTATACATAATTATTCGTTTGTATTTGAAAAATTTTTATTTTTTTATTTTTTCAAGAGATACTTGATAATAATGACAGCTTCGTTCTCGCACGTTCTTAGGCCTTAGGTTCTTAGGGCCTTGACAAATGGACATAAACGTAGAACGACAAAAAATCTATTTTGAAAAGCTTTTATTTGCTTATATCAATCATTATATAACAATTTATAAGTCATCTTTACTAATTTAAACTTCGCGACAGAAATCTAATTAAGGGAATTCGAACATTTAAGATGAAGTTGAGATGTTTGAGCGGTCGCTTGCAAACTTTAATTTGAAGTTATCGATGCCCTTAAATGATCACCCACAACTTAGTTCGTTTCCAACTTACTGATTGGCAGATTTCATCAGCGTTTTCATTTGACGCGGTTTTTTTTTCCTATTTCAGCATAAAATATACAAAAATACGGCATTGTGGTGAAGGAGCACAAGTCGTCTTCAATCGACTGTAAATGCGGCGATTATTGGTTTGATTCTCACTTAATACTTAGGTCCTTCAGTAAGTCAAACAACTTCGAAAAAGTTTAATTAAATTATTAGGTAACTCTAAAGAATACGGAATAACTTTCCGAGTGAGTATCGAACTGACTACGACCACGCTTATATTCAGAAGGTGGTCCAATATGCCACGAAGACTTTATTAGAGCACATGATACACTTATACACAGGAGTGTGTCATAAATAAACCATTAATTTACATCTCGTAGTCTAAATAGAAAGGTATCTTTTAACGCAACCTATATCAAATAACTAAATAAAAAAAAAGAAAAAAAAAACATTTTTCACCTGCCTGCCTATATCAAAGAATGGCTGACCTACTTAGAAAGGTACACTTCCGACGTTGCAAGTCACGGTATCTTGTTCCTAAACAAATAATACATTTTCTGCATCAACATTACTCTTTGTGGTTCGGCATAATAAGAAAAATGGATAAACGTCCTTTTAATAAAGCTGTGTTTACATCATTTTTTCTTTTTTTATAGCGATGTAGGCAGAGGGGACATAGGAACCTAGTGTCTGACTTGACAGTAGGCTCCTATGTTCCTTCTGTTCTTTTTCTATTAAGACACTTCCGTTCTTGAAGCGTACATAAAACATTTTTTACTACTCTTATTATTATTTTTTACTATTATATATATTATTATTTTATTTCGCTAGACATTGTATCACGCTTGTAGCAGGACACAGTCCAACGACGACACGACCGCGTTCATCTCGGTTATAGAGTAAATATATAGAAGTTGAATTTGGAAATATGAAAATCTAGGGATTTGTTGTAAATCGCTCTAATGAATAATAAATATTTTTGTATATCTTTCAGTCAGCCGCGTGTTCTCGATGTAGGCCTGTGACATGTATGAATAAGTATAATCGCGTAAGCTACTCGTAAAATACGCTGTGTCTCTCACCTTGCAGAGGAGGCAGAGGGAACCTAGTACTAAGATACTTCTGTTCCATTACGACACTTCTGTTCCCCACTTTACACCGATTTTGAGACATTGTATATTCAGATATCGCATTTCCTGCTTTTTGCGAGAATTTGTTTTATGTATATTAAATATAGGTTTTCTATAATGAATATATAAAGAAAGATTTCTTTATACTTTATAAAAAAACATATATTTTAGGCAGAAATATATCTAGGCAAACTAAGGAACCAGAATAGATCACATATCTATCTGTACAGTGTATACTTGCCCTTATTCCATTATATAATGAAAAAAGGTTTTTTTTATTTATATATAAAATAATTTTCCCGGTTGTATCAAAAGTATATTTATAGGTAGAGCTTCCCATTGTGTTTACTTTGTGAGAAAATTACGGGTTTATAACACGATTAATAAAGTACCTTTGAGTTCTTGTTTGTGCATTTTTGTACATATTTATTAGAAAAAGATTTTTTTTATAGTTTTCTAAAACAATAAATCCTTTGCCATGTTTAGTTATTGAGCATGTTTTCTAGTGACATTAATGTGTTTATAATCCCCATACATAGAGATATAGAGATGTATAACCTCTGCCATTCACGGCGCAGCGACACCAGCTTGCGTCGGTAAGCGCAACGATTGTGGCTTAAAAACGTCTAATATTAATAGACTATAGTCGCATAGTAACGTATAAATGCAGGACAACAGGCAAAGTCTGAGATCATCTGTGAGTGATAGTCGCGGGTTCGATTCCCTCTGAAGGAATTTTTAATTATTTGAGTTTTATTACCTCCCTCTGGTTATTGATTGCTTTATTACTTCCGCAACTTAAATAAGTAATGGTTTACTTAGCAAGATATAACGTGAAGTGCAAACAAAACTAACGTTTAACCGACAACGACTGCAGAGGTAACGTTGGAAAATATCCGAGTGTACAGTGTGGATACACAATTAAATATTATTAACGTGTACCAGTCTAAACCAAGTGAACTATGCAGTTACATAATAAAGTAAAATATAAATAATTATTATCTATTGTTGTAGGCCTGTCGTGGCACAGCAGCACAAGCGTGTATCTGTGAACGACAAGTTGTGGGTTCGATCCCCAATCGGGGAAATAAAATATTAAATATTTTCAATTTCAATATTTAATGTCTTCATTTCTTTGCTTTGATAACAAGGCAAAGCGTGGCGTTGATTCCTGCCAATCAATGTCTCAAATTCGGTGGAAAGTGAGAAACGAAACGGAGTTTTTTTACGCTAGGTTTCCCTATGCCTATCCTGCCATGTGTGAAGTTAAAAAAAATATTTATACTTATAAATATCCATAAACAACCACAACGAGTTGGTACAACGGCAGGACGCGACAAGAAAGGAAATTCAAAGGAAGTCACGAAAACCTACTACTTTGACACAATAAAGTGTTTAATATAAAGTGTACTTTCATCTCAGTTCGGGGCCGACACCCGCTTGGCGCAAGCTGTCAACGCACGCACCACGCATAGAGATAGATGTATTCTTTTACTCGAGCTAAATCGCAAATATTATAAGTAAAATATTATGGTTCTATCTTACGTCTTATGAGTTTGGTTATTGGTTATCTAATTAAACAAAAAAAGGAGAACTGGATCGTTTATTTACTTTTAGTAAACATTTAAATGTTGTTTTAAATATACAATTACTGTCGATATCTTTACAGTTTCGTCGTTTCTATTTAATTAATGGAACGCTTATTCATTATTGAGAATAATTTAAAATTTAATTACAGTTTGTGTCGTGACCTCCTGAAGTCTGGAGGAAGTAAACAGATTATACATTTTCACTTATCTTTTTCTTTCACCAAGATTAAATTACAATATTGACATTTACAAATGTCATAAGAAGGTCCCATGAGACTTGTAAACAGTTGACAGTAAATGATGATGGTTGTGAGTTCAAACTGGTTAAATACAAGTGACGTTATTGCGATACAAAATATGCAAAGATTTAAAATGAGGTACAAAATATTCTATAGGAAAAAGAATATCTTAACATGATGTTAAATATTTTTAATTTATTTAATGTGACACTGTAAATACGTTTTTCAGAAAGTATTTGTTTTTCTGAATTGGAAATATCACTTCAAATATGTTTGAAATATTTAATACATTGCTTTCTCTCTTGCAAAATGATAAGTATAAGCAATAATCCTAAAAAATAGTAAAAATAAAGAAGTTGTAACAAGCATATAAAAATGAGATAGATGAGAATGTATGGTACAGTTGGTCCGAGCACATGGACAGTTTTCAAGAGGCACGGGTTCAAATGCCGCTACGTTAATTTTTTTTAAAGGTTTTTATAAAAATATCTCTCTACGTAAATTATTTAATGAATCAATACACAAAACGCAAAAGCTAAACAACTGCTTTAATTTAACTGTCATGTGCCTTTAGAAATATCAAGCTACGTTATTGGAATTTATGTCGTTAGTCTGCTGTTTATTTTACTGTACAGATTTGTGACTTGAGTAGTTGATTCAGTAGATTCATTTTCTTGCTCCTTTACTATGAAGGTACAGCGCGGGCTGAACTCCGCTACTCAGCATGTAACTTTGTAATTATGATTATTAATCTTTATAATTATTCAACAACGAATGTCAGGTTTTATTAGGCTTAATTGGACTGAAATTTAGATTTCTCTATTAGATAAAATTATTAAATTAGATCGATTAAATATTTTTTTATTATTGTTCAGCTTCACGATGTATCCCGCGCATGACAGGGTAAGTAGAGAGACTTTGGAACCAAGTGTTGCTTCCCACTTTCCGCAGAATTTGAGGCATTACGAGTCGGGTGGTGGTAAGTTCCAACACTCAACTAACGATGCCTCCAGAACTCAGGAAATAAACGAAAAAAGACTACATATTTTTAGAAAATAAATACCTGCAAAAGTAACCATAAAGAACTCTATAATTACAAATTAAGTAATAAAAATATTTATTAATGATCTGTTTAAACAAAGTGCGTCTTGAAAATTCACAGTTTTGTTACTAGTTTATAAAGATTTTATGGAGGAGTTCGTGTACAACAACAAAGCTCTCTAGGATAGCTGAGAAGAACGCTCCAACGCCAGCTTTAAGTTTGAAAATGTTATTGCTAAAAATATTTCTGTTATTTAGACTATAAAGTTACTTCTACGTAATACTTTTTATGATATTACAATTTTAACTTTACTACTTATAGATGTAAAAGTTCAAAATGTTCGTTTAAAATAGGTTCATGCTGTATCCCGCATAGGTTTGGCCAAGGACACCTTTTATCCAGTCACTCTCAACTTTCCAGGACATTGTGGCTGTTTTAGTTTTTAAAGTGTAATATTCAGAAGTTTATCCTCTACTTTCCTTCTATTCACAGACATTGCGCGTGTGACCGGTGTGACCTAACTAAATAAAATAGTTCTCCCCAGTTGGAATTTTACTCCCAATTATTGGATATTTACATAAGCATTGCACCAGAATGGAAATTATTACTTTTATACAATATCAACAATATTAGAACTACGACCAATAAGTCAAATAAACGTCTCTGATCTAATTTTTAAATTTAAGTTTAGTTTTTTTTTGTCCTAAGTTTGGAATAACATTTTAAAACATAGTAAAAATATTAAAATAGATAGTATTCTCTCTTGCCAAACGATAATTCTTACGAGTTGTCTTTGGGTAGCGGAAATTTGTAAAAATCTCCCTACAGAGATGCTAACAACAAAAATAAGTTGTAAGAAGCGTATAAGAATTTCGACGGAGCTGGGTGAGAACGAATGGCTTAGTTGGTCAGAGCACTGGAACGGTATTCAAGAGGCGCGGGTTCAAACAAAAAAAAAATTATACGCTTTTCAAATTTAAGTTTAGTATTTTCTGTCCTAAGTGTGGAATAACACTTTAAAACATAGTAAAAATGTACGAGATAAATTGCGACGTCTAGTGTAGATGTGTATAGGTCTTTGTATTAATTTTATTCTACCGACTTTCTTAAAGTGTACCTTTTTGCAATGTGTTATTTTATAAATATCAAATACATTAATGTTACCCTTTTCCATTTCCCACGTGCGGTACTGGGCTGGATACGATAAGTTACTACGTTCCCATTTAGACTCTATCGGTCCCAAATTTATACCGAAGTGGCAAAACTTAACGATTCTAGAGCGATGGTTTGAAAAATATAAATATGTCATTTAATTGAGTACAAGTCGAAACTACAACCCGTCTCGTTTATTGTCGTACGCTTGTGCCCCGCGCCACACTTGGTGTTGTGCTGTACTGCGCTTTTAATCACTCTCAGCTTCACGCTGTATCCCGCACAAGGCAGGATAGGCAGAGGTAATTTGGGAACTTAGTGTTAAGTCACTTCGTTTTAAGTCACTTCGAATTTTTAGCATTGTGTATCGAATAATAGTTTTCTTGGTATATTTAAACAGAATAAACTGTAGATATTCTTTAATAAACATTCAATTCCTTAATCTATTCAGGAGAACATATGTGAATGTAATAAAATCGAAAATTGTATAATAATAATTTATGGCGGGGCTGATGATTTTCTTCAATTGCAAGAAAAATACAAGAAAATATACGGTTTTCCCTTTTACCTTGCGACCTGAGGGATGATTTATATACTATATTGCAATATGACGTAGTTTCACTTGAACATCACATTTATTGATTATTTTGATTTGAGCATCTGGTATGAGCTTGCCTTTGTAAACGCAACTATTATTTTAATTATGTAACGGCGTCTCTCTTGTAACGGTCTCAATATATCAGTTACATTGACATTTAATCAGCCGCTTGCGACGATTTAGTATAATTGTTTAAACATAACATGTGTGATGAGATGAACCTCTAATTGAGGAAATGAAATATTAAATATTTTCATTTCTTGGTTCTGATAACAAGGCTCAAGTTTGTTTCTTTTTTATATTTTTTTAATTTTCGTCTGTATTTAACACGCAGTAGGGTTGGCAGAGCGGCATGTGTTATTCCGTTCCCAATAAGACGCCGAATTCAACGGCGTGCTTTGCTTCCAGACCGAGAAAAGCATAGTATTAAATATTTTATTTCCCCGAGTATGATTCGAACCCACAATCGTTGTTCTTACAGTTGAGTACTTGTGCCTCAGCGCCAAACATAAGACAAGTAAAAAGAACCAAAAATAAGACAAATAAAAATAATAATAAATACTAACACAAGTTAAGACCTACCAGTATATTAGTATATCAATACAACATTTGTTGTAAACTTTGTAAATCGCTCTCATAGGAATAGGCGATAGTTACGTCACTAAAGTTTAGAGCGTTTAGTACATGAGTAGTGAAGGGCGGGCGTGTTGCTTGCGGGCGTCTGTTGGGGCTTCAGCTGACTTACGATGATGATAAATAAAATAAAACATCTTACTAATTTCATCTTGTATTGAGAAAATAAAACTTTGCAAATCGCAAGTTTAAGTAAGTAATACATTTAACTTTAAAGATAGATTTTTCTTATATTCCAACTTCACTACGTGTAAAATTGGAATGTCATTTCCTTGCTCTGATAACGAGGCATAGAGCAACGTTAAGCTATAGTATGCTACTCAAAAATTTATTCTTAATACTAAGTTCCTTCTGCTTACTTTTACGTACGTTAATAAAATTATTTAACAAAAGTAAAAAAAGATCATATACCGTACACATACACGAAAGATTGCGTATAAAAAAGTACATGTCGTATTTACTATTATTTACAAATACTATGGTTATTATATATAACAACCTTAATGTTTGTAAATAAATGTAAATATGAATATAAACTATCCTACATTTAGTTGTATCGTCTAGACGCTAAACGCATTTTCATTAAAATCAGACGCTTGTCGTCGAGTTATTTCCACATTGCCTATCGCCGGGTGAACGTTTTCATTACTATTCTGCCGCCGCAACTACGCTCTTAGTAATTATTCAAACGAAAAAATAGCTTTAGTAAAATTCCACAAGTGATTTTAGACTTTCCACTTTAACAATTTAAAGTGAAAATGAAAAATATATTGTTGGGCAAAACCAATTATTCAATTTAAGACTATTACAGTGATAAGAATGGCATGGGATCAAATACTGTCGGTAATCACTCTCTCAGTGAGCTTATGGTCTATTTTATACATTTACTTTAAGTTATATTTTGAAAAGATCAACGTTGTTGAATTTCTTACCGCCCCTTCTCAGCTGAGCCTTCCGAGTCGGTATAAGCTAGGACTGAAACTGCAGACATTTCTATGTAACTTGACGTTTCAAAAGTGATTAACCCGATAACAACAACTAATAAATATATTAAACCATGTTATATATTATGTCATATGTTAAAATTACATTTCGTTACCCACTGCTCATTGACGCTTACTACTATATCATCTATTACACCTTAATTGACCATGTCGTTCTACTATTCAATAGTAGAGCCACTACATTTCTTCTTAAAACTAAATGAGCTAAGCGAGGCCCTTTGGAGTGAACGGAACTGTAATTATAACTAAAATAATCGAAACCAAATCTGACGGTATATCGTTACCAATCTAAATTAAAGTACTAGTTTTGCGAATTTGATGTAATAGAAATATTCTCAATAGTATTATAACAATGTTACATTGTATAAAAATCATAATATTTAAAAGATTGTGAATAAATAAGACCATACAAGTGTGGAGCCTGTCGTAGCACACAGACACATGTGACAGTCTGTGGGTTCGACTTCCACTCGAAGAAATTAAATATTTCATATATTTATTGGCTCGCTTTGGTGCGGTGGGAAACGAACAAAAGTACCAGATGAAGCTAAAAAAATAAGCAGAAAATGAAAAATATCTATATATAGTGTTTTTTTTATAGATAAGACAGGGCAAACGAGCGTACGGGTCACCTGTTGATGAGTAATGACCACCGCCCACGGCGCTGTATAGTACCACAGGAGTTACAGGAGCGTGACCCGTCTTTAAAGTGTATGGGCACCGGGGCCCGGCACTACCCAATGCGAAACGCAGTGGCTGTAGCCACTACTTAACGCCGGTTTTAAATGCCGGGGGTGGTAATGGTCCGGTCGAGTCTGCCCATGCGTGTTGCCGTTTCTGACAACGTAACTCTCCCACACGTACTTTAGTCGCCTCTTACGACACCATCAGTACCAGGGTGACCCTATTCTAAGCCGGAATCACACGGCGATGGTATGGTCAACAAGCGGGTAGACAGCTCTCAGAGTTCAGACATGATATTTGAATGTAAGTGCCCTGTTAAGTGATATCTCTATTCATAATTACATCGTCATTTCAGCTTGGTCTTTATATTTACGTACAAAACGTTTTAGTTTGTCGACTTTTAGTAATTTTTTTTATAAATAATTCATTATTAATACATTTTTTATATTAATAATAAAGTTTTTCATTTTTTCATACAGCTACATGTATATCGTCACTTGTCTGCCCTCAAGGCAGATACTTCTGTATCATTTTTGTTATATATAAAAAAATATTAATACTTTTCGTACCTACAAAAGGCAAATACGAAACCCTCATTGAGTCATTTTATGGTTTGCCTTCGTTTGTCATCTCTATTTAAGGTCAAGGTAACTTTTGTCGCTCTGGTAACAAAGCAGAGGCCTGTCGAGGCGCAGCGGCACAAGCGTATGACTATAAACGACGGGTCGTGGGTTTGATCCCCTCTCGAGAAAATTAAATATTTAATATTTTCAAAATATTTAACGATTTCATTTCTTCGCTCTGGTTATAAAGCAAAGCGCGTCTTGAGTTCCGCCATTCAACAATGCCTCAAATTCGGCGAAAAGTGCGGAACAGAAGTGGAATGAAGTGCCGTAATACTAGGTTCCCAAGTCCCCTCTGCCTGTCCTGAGAACTGCGGGATACAGCGTTGTAACAAGGCAACGCGTGCCGTCGACCTCCAGTACTAAACATTCAATGCCTCAATAATTCGTCGGAAAGTGGGAAAAGGAAGCGTCTTAAAAGACACAGAGCATCTCACATCTAGGTTTTCAAGACTAAAAATGGTAAGAACCCACAACCTGTTGCGTCTATAGTTACACGTTACACTTGTACGTCATGATGAAATCAATTTTCTACTACTCTTTATTAAGAGATATACTCTTTATCAATAAAAAATCATAATCTTACATCTATAAAAGTTTTATAGTTATCTAAAGGTACTTAAAGCTTCATTGTATAAAGAGTATATAAATATTTTCTTAGTATAGGTACATACCTGCGAGACGGAGTTCGGACGGAGCCGTCCGTTCGTGCGGGCATTTTGTGCGGAGGCCGTCCCAACGAATATAAGAGATTTGTAACTATTGTTATATTTTGTGCAAAAACATTTAAGAGTGAGATAATGTTACTTAGATTTCAATACACGTTATAAGTTAATTTATATTTGATTATAATATAAATAATATAAATACAACCGTCTAGACACAACGGTCCCGATATATTTTTAAATGCGCATGCGCATGGCACAAGCGTGTGACTGTAACCGACAAGGTGTGGGTTCGATCCCCACTTGAAGCAATGAAATTTTTAATATTTTCAATTTAAATATTTACTATTTTAATTTCTTAGCTCTGGTACGGGACGAAAGTGTCATAATGTTGCAGTTTTCCTCAGTCTACTAAGTATGTAAAATCAACAAACACTCAACATACAATACTAAACAAATATATGCAATTGTGTGTAAACGTCAGTGTAAGAGTATTTTTACCATTGTTTATATAAATATTGCTTTCCTCTTCACTTTTCATTACCATTTTCTTCAATATTTGAGAATAATCAGAAAGATTCATTCAAAAACATTTTAAGCTGTTCCTCTTATATAAAAATTACGTTATTGTTTTTGAATAAAAGAAACAATTTCCATTCAATATCTTCTGAGCCTTTTGAGGAATATTGAATTTGAAAAGTAAAATGAAAATACAAAAATAACAAAATATATAAAGTGCATTAGTTATCAACATGTTATGAAAGCTGCTGACGCTTCGTATATAAATAAGCTGTGCATTTTATGTAGATGTATTGGTTTCTTATAAATGTACGAATACTATATACATGTATGTATCATACATTTTATAAAGCGTGCAAAAAAGGTGACTTTTAGCTTTCTAAACGCTTCAAATTGATGATATTGCTAATTATGCAAAAGAAACTGACTGATTGTCTATAAAGTCGGTTGGTGAATGTAAGTGATAAAATATTAAATAAGTGTAAGTAAGTAACTAAGTAAGTAAGTGAACGAGTGGTGTGTGATGGAGTATCTTAACACTAGGTTCCTAAGTTCCCTCTGGCCATTATACCATGTGCGGGAATAATAAAAACTTCATAAATATTTTTTTCTTAAAAAATAACACACATTCTTATATTAAATAGAATTATCTTTTAATTAGTTTACATTATAAATCTTTTTATGGTTAAACTTGGCCTGTAGCTGGCGACGTGACACTGGGGCACAACCATGTCACTGTAGACACAAAAGGCTGGGATCTAGATCCAATATATCTCAAGGAAATAAAATATTTAATATTTAATGTTTTCATGTCTTTGCTCTGGTAACAAAGCAGACTTTCCTCAGCTTGGTTTCTAAGTTCCCTCTGCTTACTTTGCCATGTACGGTAACACATACAGCGCGAAACTGAAAAAAAACTTAAAACTAAAAAGTCATAAATATATATTTAGTAGTTTTAGCATAAATGTGAAACACCCGTCCTCACCTTAACGTCCCAAATATAATATTAGTAGGATATGTTTACCATCGTTCATAAACGAGTAGTACTTCTGTATTGTAAGTACAGTAAGTAATTTATACAGCACAATAACAGTACGCTATTTCAATCTGTTTCAGCCGACGCCAAGTTTCAGATATGACTTAATAAAGGGTTTGCTCGTAACGACCCAAGAGCTTATGACCAACTTAGTTTTATGTCGACGTAGAAATGTTGACATAATTGTTATTAAATATTAGCGTGTGTGGTAAGTTGAGCGAAATTTAATATCCTTAATGTTTTATATGAAACTATAGTAATATAGACGCGAGTTCGGTTCCCGGTCTAGCAAATTTTCCTGTACGTTTTTAAACATTTCTTCAGAGGCTGGAACAACTTATAAAAGGCATAAGTCTTAAAAATGTGTGAAATAATTAATTTTTAATAAGAAGCACACTTGTATGAAGTACCTAGCTACACGCATATACTGCTTTATATCCCGCAAAAAATATACTGATTCATTTCAGCGAGTCGAGATCGAACCTACACATTGTCGCGTCTACAGTCATCAGCTTTTGATTCCGCCACGAATCAGTTTGCTCTGGTTCAATATTTATAATATACGTACATATATACACATACCTACGTATTATGTTATATACATATGTGACCATATACAAGTTAATTTGTAAATATTTCTGTTTTATGTCATTAGTTGGAAGATATATTTTTAAATACAACGGTAATACTAATTAATATGTTCATGATTACTCAAATGTTTTTAAGAGTACAAGTATTCTTACAGTTGCCTCTCAATATATATTTTACAATATTTTATTTGAGCGGCAACATATTCAGTGCTTTAGCAAAAAGAGTGACAGACACACAATTGAGACGAGAAACAAAGAAAAACTTGTGACGCCTAGTTATCGCCTCCAAAAAGTAAATAAATCATTTATGGGTCTGAGTATACGTATCTATACTAGTATTCTGTAGTGTATTTTGAATTTGCCACTAGAGAAGTTTAAAGTAAATGTTAAAGTAATGTTAATTAAGAAAGCGTAACTACACTGTCGAAGAATATTTGAATGATAAACATGTATGTAATTAAGATCATTTGAATTTCATGCAGGATAGTCACTATTGTATTAAACAATGAAATTGTAACTTTATTCAATATTGAAAAGAGCAACTGTTGAGTTTCTTGCCGGCTCTTCTCAGCAGAACCGCGTTCCGAGCCGGTGGTAATTTTATGTTTGTGACGATTCAAAAGTGCTTACTAAAGTCTATTTGGATAAAGAATATTTTGAATTTGAATTATAATATAGCTTTAGCTGTAAAATAATAATGAATAAAGTTTTGATAAGTTATTACCTCATTAGCACAATATATTGCAAAAAATTGGCCAAATTCGAGTCAGACTCGTCTAAATCTAATTTCCTCGTTGTGAAAAGGATTGGTGAAAACGAAAATAGTATCTCTGCTTCAAAAATTGTAGATCTAGATGTTAGACATTAATATATTACTTAACATCTCCAAGCGAACCGGAAAAAAAAATGTTCTTAACAGACGAATAATCCGATAAACGAATTTCAGAGTGATCCTATAAATATTCCATTTTTTCTCTTTTGAGTAACGAATAAAAGAAAATATTAAATATTTAAATATATTTCCTATGTAGAGTTCCAAAGTAAACACAATGTGAACTGTGTACAAGTGTGTAGAACTAAGCCGTGACTGTCCTGTCAAGTTGTCAGCGCGCTTACGAGTAGAGGCGACATTGCTTCTATACAGAGGTACACTTTTATCATTGAAAGATTTAAAAAAAAATAAAAAAATCAAATACAGTAAGATATTTGAACAAAGAGTTCTGGACAATCCCACATTGACTAAAACGATGGTCTTCCCTAAGAACTCGCAATAAATGTTTCTTCTGAAGCTCTTTCCAGTGACTGCTGGTAAAGGGTTTTACCATCTCGGTCACTACTAAGTGCATTAGCGCATTTCCAATATAAAAATACAATATAATAGCATATCTATCATAAAACATCATATCTATAGAAATAGAAGATAATTCCAAATATGGGCAATAAAAAATATATTAAGAGCATAACGCAATTGATCTATTTCACTTCTCTTATACTAAGGCTTTATCTTTTATTGCGCACGTTACGAGGTTGATACCAATCAGAGCAACATTCGTAGCAGCTTAGAGGCGGCGTCTGAAAACATATTGTCATAGAAATACTAGTTATTGCTAGTTTTATACACCATTAGAAAATAACGACAGTAATGTTAAAGTTAATAGTTGATATCTACTGTTCGTATTAAATATGATATAAATTTGTTTTTAAGCTTCAGGAGAACCTAGTGATAAGACAGTCAGTTCACATAGAGACATTTCACCGAATCAAGACACATTGAGTGTTAATTGGCGGAATTCAACGCCTCTTTTTACTTCTTCACCAGAACGAGGAAATAAAAATCGATTGTGAACCGAACCCACCCCTGTACAGTTTGATGTCACAGATTGTGACCTGCGACTGGTCTAAACTGGCCTGTTAAATAACCTTACAACCTATTAGATGAATTGAGGTACCTGTTTCAAATAATATACTCAATTAAATTTAGGATATGTACATATATATTCTAATTTTCTTATTTTGGTAACAAAGCAAAGTGTGGCATTGGGGTCCTTTACTTAATAGGTAATGCCTCGAGAAAGTGGAAGCAAACAAATGATATTATTCGAATTAATTGTAATTGAAGCCACAGCTTATGCATTTAATGTTCGACTCTGTACCGCTGCCCCACAACAACCTCCGGATATCATTTTATTACAAATAAAATTCAGGATTCAGATAAAGCGCATAGTTGTTTATATGTCGTTCTTAGGGTGGTGTGACGTTTATCAAGCGACTACTACGAGTAAATGTGACAGTAGACATATAATTTTATGACATGTTGATGTTACTTGATAAGTCTTATTGCAAGATCAACTAGTTATACGAGTTTAGTTTCTCAAGTTTTTAAGCTCCACGCATGTATCCCACATATGGTAGGGAAGGCATCGGGAACTCTAGAACCCGGGTGAGAGATGGTTTGTGTGTTAGGTAGAGAAATCAACGCCGCAATTGTTTACGCTCACTATAAACTGTAATTATAATAAACATTTTTTCACACTGTTCAGAGTTCTTTGGTGGAGCAGGGTCGTACGTGCGCTACTGTAAACGTGACGAGTTGTGGATTCGATTCCAACTCGAGGAAATTAATGTTTTTTATATTTTTCCAAATTCATCGAAATTATTATACGTTTGTTGCAACTTACTTATGTTCTTATCATCTCTATTGGAATATTTTAACATATTTTCGCTGACCAATGACGCCTTAGAATTATTATTTAACAAGAGAGAATGCTATTTATTAAATATGTTTAACATATTTAAAGTGATATTTCAAAAAGGAAACAAACACATACTCTAACAACTCTTCCCTTACAATCGCAGGGCAGGGTAGGTAGAGGAACTTAAAAAATATTATATATTTTTTACATTATTTGAGTGACTGATATAGGTCTGACCACAGCGCAATAATTGGGGGCTACATCCAAACGGTTTGATATAACCTTCCTCGACAAATGGACTAGGTGTTAGAAAAATATAATTAAAAAAACAATTATAATAAATAAAACTAAAAACTACGACTTTGCAAATGAAAAATTAAGCGTTGAGACTTTTTATGTGATCTATGGACAGGCTCCTCTTACACTATTGTTAATTAAAATTAAATTTTAAATTTTCACATTGTTTTTAATTATTTATTTCTTATTTTGTTTCATATTATTGCATTGTCATTTCCTTGATAAGTTCCTACGCAAAATTTCAAACGTCAAAGTTTCCGTTAAAAATATACATAGATACATAAATACGACAGAAACTAACAATAAAACGAATCTTTCCTCTATATTTCTCCATTATCAGGAAATTACACAAACCTGTTCGACATTAATACTCAGCGGTGTGTTTTATCTGACGGAAACAAACAATCCTATATACGAGTACTTGTATTTGTGATACTGAAGCAACTTTAAAAGTAGAAATAATTTTTCTTTTGGATAAAAGCAAAGAAAAGGATCTAATGATTTAATAAAAATCTAATGATTTTAAGAGCATTGAAGGAAGCAGAAAAAGAATTAAACGAAATTATGTTTTGTATATATTTATTAAGTTTAATTAAATATTATATAAGGTGGATATAGAGGGCAGGAAGTATAGAGGAATGTGCAGTAAGATTATGCAGTTTTTAAACACACATTACCTACATTGTATGTAGCGTGTAGAGTTCACGCTCTATCCATTGCATAACAGGGTAGGCAGAGGGAACCTGATACCTGAATTAAGACATCACGTGGTGAGTGGTGGAACACAACGCCGCGACGTCTTACCACAACGAGAAAACATCCATTTATCAATGAATTCATGAAGTGTTGAGTGGCGCAACTCAACGCCGCTTACCTTAGTGAGAAAATCATAATATAAAACATTTTATGAATGAAATTGATATCATTTAAGTAAATCTCGGCTCTGATAGCAAATTACTTAAGTCTAAAGCTCCGAGCGTATCGTCGAGCGCAGATAGCACTGGCGCAGTACTGGCATAGATCCAAATGACCTGTATAAATGTACATGTACAGCATTCTGTTGTAACACCTTACCTCGATCTGAATGCCTGTTAAATGACTTAGCTTAGTACTTTGACTAGCGTTATATTGTTTTAAAGATAATTTATTTTTTTCCAGTTGTTCAAGCGTATTACTGTAAACACAACGGCCATGGGTTCGCTTCTCACTCGGAGGGATAAAACATATTTTTATTTCTTCACTGTCGTAATGAGGCAACATGCGTTGGGTTTGAAGTGACTTGACCCTGAATTTCTTCTGCCTACCTTCCTACGAGTATATAGATTTTTTTTTGTTCGGTAAATATATATATATATATATATATATATATATATATATATATATATATATATATATATATATATATATATATATATATATATATATATATATATATATATATATATATATATATATATAATTAATAATTTTGGGGCGAAGTGAGGAATACAGTGTAAAGTGAAAATAAAAATATATGATACGATATTTTTGAAAAAAAAAACAGTATTAGAGTAAATCTCTTCTGTCCATTAAAATAAAAGAATCCAATGGTAATATTAATAATTCTTTTCACGAAACCTTTTGGTATATTTTAAAAATTAATTCTGCTTGGAAAGTTCTTTTTAACTTTGAAAAGAACAATAGTTATTTATTCTGTATAAAGTTGTTTAAATCTTTTATTTATCAGATTTTGGTAAATTATATTTCAAGCCGCGGCAATTAATTCTACTTGTGATCTACTTGTGATGTAAGATATTGCAAATGTATAGATTTTGCATGTATTAGGAACACTGTGTTCTTTGCTGTAGACTTAGACAAACTCCTTAAAATTTGAAAGTTTTAAAATTTTAAATCGGCTTCGATTTAAAGATAAAATTTAGTAAAAATTATAATTTCTTCCAAAGAATTTCACCTCTACGCCAAAGTTAAAACAAAGTTGCTCAAATCCTCAACTGTGTGTGTTCAGTATTTGACAGAAGTTGTTCGATTGAGAGCTCCTGGGACGTATTAAAGATTATAGTTCTAAAAGAAAAACAGATAGTTGTGCGAAATAAAATGTAAGTTTTGATATAAAAAGGGACGTCGTTTCATGTATCAATGTAAACAGCATAAAATGGTCTTCTAATTGGTCGTCTAACTAAGCATTGTTTTGAATTCAATTATCTACGTTGTGGAAATATTGTGGCGTTAAGCTCCGCTATCTAACAAGCAACGTTAAGTGGAAAATGACGTGTCTTAACTATACGCTGTTTCCATCAACTTACACAAAAAGACTAAGTATTTAATAGAATTATAATGAGAGTTAAAATGAAATTAAGATGAAAAATACTACTTTATTCTTTTCCCTTTTAGTAGGACTGGGAATATCACAAGAATGGCGAAACATAACACGGAGCTTTACCGAACAAAAAAAAATCCTTAGGGCTCCCACCACTAGATATCCCACCACTAGATATCCCACCACTAGATATCCCACCACTAGATGGAGGCAAGAGAGTTTATATTTAAGCATTTTTTCTAAATATATCAGTTACGACAACAACTGTACAACGATGCGCCAGCGATGTATAACTTCATATCACATCCCTTCCTGGTCTACTCTTGCACGTCACTTGCACAGTGACCTTGATTAAAGAACTGAAAAGTAGACCAAATTGCAGCGACTGATCGCCGCTGCAGAGACAGTATGTGCATTTTATAAATGTAAGATTATTCACTTTATTTGTTGTGGAAACTTAATGCTTAGGTATATGTAGTACATATGTATAGAGCATTGATGTGTTTTTATGTAAGAGCATAGAGGCACTCAAAATATTTATTAATTAAATTGACAAAATTGTAGTCATCAGGCGTAAGTTACAAGTATAGTGTATCTCGAAGGTGAAAACGGGACATAAGTGTCCCTCACTTTATTGACGTCTCGTGACTATCGAGATCATTTATCAACAATCTGTATCCGGTATCAAGTTGAAATTTATATGAAATAATTCAGGTCTACGGTCTCTCGGAGCCTAGAGAAAATTATGATAATGAGACACATTTATCCATTGTTTTAACTGCATTTTATATGCAAATCACGTGAGGTACAATTACGAAATGTATAAATTTAATTACAATATAAATAATATAAAGGCTGTCTGGCTCGCATTTAACAGTTACTTTAGAGGAAATCTACATCTGTACCAATATTATAGTTATGTCTTTGATTTTCGCGATTGTAACACATTTTAAATGAAATACTTTTAACCGGATTTATCGCGTAGTAGTCACTTTACAGTAGTCCGTGGTCACGGATAGACGGATCTACTCGTGACCACGGACTACTGTAAAGTGTTCGAAACGTCGGGTTTCCCGAAAATATTAACATTCAATATACTTATGATTAATCCGGTTAAAAGTGTTTCATTTAAAATAATATTATAGTTGTTTTGGATAAAGAGTTTGCCTTAACCACCATCTTACTACGACTCATATAAAAACACATCGTTCTTCAATTACATCGAAATTAACGAATAATTTCATGTTTGTAGAGGAATTGAACGTTGTACTTTACTTTTTTAACAAAACAGAAAATAATTATAAAAAAATATACTTTTAAATTATCTAATTTACATATCTAATTTACATAAATTAACTTAATCTATCCTGCTTTGACTCGAATTCAATAAAGACGTACTACGTGTTATGAATATAGATGTTAACATAGTAATTACATTATTACATTACATTACGTACACGCCTGATGTGTGATTGCTTAGCTACGAGCAGATATCTATCACATATTTATATGTATACGTGTTATATATGTACATACCTACATAATTTTAAAATAAGCATAGAACGTGTGGTATAGTGATAGTAGAACATTTAAAAACACTCCACACTATTTTTACTTTCGCAAAAACGTGTCTTTCACTTTGTTACTATTATTGTTAAATTTTAAACATTTAACTGAAACATGTCATGGAAGGCTTAGGCCTAAATATATTACGTAACAAACTGTTTCCACATAGTGTTAAAATAAAATAATGATAATATTTCTGGACAATGTGAGCAATGTCCAAGGAAATGATTCGTATTATATATCTATATTAAAATAAGAAACGAACAAGCTTGAAATTCATTTTTAAAATCAAATTGTTTATTTATCAAATCTAAAAAAGTCCAATCGAAATGAGATAATATATTCTAATAATTTCGTTAGCGTATTTTAAAATTTATCACTTCATACAGTCCGTCCGACGACGCTTTCGAAAACTTTTGTGTGTTTTCTGAAAAGGTATTTTATTTCTACGTGTGTAATATTACTTTAAATGTATTAAAAAGATCGACCACTTTAAGTAAAATAAGCTAAAATCATAAAGTAATACTTAAAAATATTACACAAATCAACTTGCTTATTAAAATATAACTTAACGATCTCCTCTTATCTCATAGGCGATAGGCGCAGTTCAAAACAAATTTGTAAAGAGCTTGATTTAAAATTAATAACTGAAATGAAAGTCGTTGCAAGTCGTCCTCAGCAAGTAGCCTCTTTAACGGCGTTAAGTTATTCGCCCAATTCTAGTGACTTTGAGATAATATTAAACTTGTTGCTTGCTAATAAATACATTTAGTAATAAACTGTTTGAGTAATTTGAATTTTGCTTGCTTTGCGGTAATGCGAATGTAAGGGGTGAGTTCCTAAGTGTGTTTTGAAGCGCGGAATATCAACTTAAATTAAATATTGAATGTTTTCATTTCTTCGCTCTGATATAATTTTACATTGGGGCTTTTAGTGTGCCCAAAAGCACACGCAAACAAAATGGATGACGATTACTAACAAATAATGAAACAAACCTTTATGATACTTATCCTAATGAGAAGGTCACTATATTCTCGTAAAGATATTTACGTTTTCGTCTTTTCAAAGGCATTTCGTATTGAGTGAGTTAAAACACTTAACCAAGGCCACCACCAAGTGTCCAGGTTGTCTGTGCCCACCGTGCTATGTACCGCACGACACAGGTAAAAGAAAAGCTCATCAAAAGTAACCATTTTTTTAATAAAACTTCTTTCCATTCACATTCAGTAAGATGCAGCCGTACTATTTCCGGATCTCATGAGAGCGCTTGCAAGTTAATAGATACTCTATCGCCGGGCCGCCTACCGTAAAGTAATTTTTATTTAATAAGTAATCAGTATTCAGTTTCACGCTATATCCCGCACATGGCAGGGTAGGCAGAGGGAACTTGGGAACCTAGTGTTAAGACACTCCGTTCCACTTCCGTTCCCCACATTAATAAGTGTTAAATATTTTAAAAATCTATGTATGTATGAGAAATTAAGTAATCAAAAATTATGTTTACAGAAATATAAATTAAACGCATATGAAAACTTAAATTTGTCAATTATTCTAAAGAAATTCACACTCAAACCTTTTTTTTATAAAATAATGAAATATTCTAAGTAAACCTAGCATAGTATAAATATTTAATAGAAAAATACAGTTATCTACAAAAGAGAACAGAACATTTGTTACCTCAGAGCAGTGGAGTGGAAGTAACTTTAAGGTCTGGACAAGCCGACAGTCATACAATGTCCACTACATACGAGTATAGTTCTTTGTACCTAAGACCCACTTTTAAAAAAATTAAAGTCTCAAGTACACCACACTAGAGGACCAGATACAGTTAGCTCATTCTGCAAGAATTCAGGGCAGTACGCGAGGCAATTAAGGTATGGTTGGCGGTAGTCTGATATAATAATTATATCAAATGACAGACGAATGCCACTTCAGTTTACCCGTGACCACGGACTACTGTAAAGTGTCCGAAACGTCGGGTTTCCCAAAAATATTTACCATTTAATATACGCGATTAAAAGTTTTTCATTTAAAATGTGTAACAATCACGAAAATCAATGACATTATTATGTATGGCTCAGTTGGTCAGAGCGCTTGGTCGGTTTCCAAGAGGCGCCGGTTCAAATCGTGCAACGTTTAAAATTTTTATACGCTTTTTAAATATAAAATTTATAATGTCCTGTCCTAAGTGTGGAATAACACTTTAAAAAATAGTAAAAAAAATATTAAATAAATAGCTTGCCAAACGATAATTCTTACGAAATAATAATAATAATAATAATAATAATAATAATAATAATAATAATAATAATAATAATAATAATAATATATTTATTCAAGTGACCAGTGACTCATTTTAGTTAGTACACAATATTTCTTACAGACTATGTTAGTATTATAACAAGTTTCTTTTTTTTTTTTTACACACAGATCACCGCTGCATCATCCCATTTGCAATGGAACAGCAGTGATTTATGTATATGCAATCTAGCCTATTAGAAATCATGCTCAGAATTCTGTTGGCACTACCCCGTATGCGACGCACCAGAGACCCGCATCTTTTTCTCATGAGGGCATAAAAACAATCAACACGGCTTTCAGTGAACATCCCTGAGGCGCTGCAGCATCGAGGCAGCCCCAACAGCACCCTGAACGCGTTGTTGTACTGAACGCGGAGAGCTTTATAGGATTTCTGAGTATATCCCGCCCACAGGCTGCACGTGTAAAAAGATGTACAATATGCTCTAAACAAGGTTATTTTGACATTGGATGAACTACGTGCAAACCTACGAGCAAGCATATTCGCTCTCACCGACAATGCCCTCCGCTCCCGTTCAATATCAGTATCGTCTTTTAAATCAGAAGTCAGATAGTGACCAAGATATTTAAAATTATCCACCCTATCTAGTGTACAATTATTTAATGATACCGGTGGTATCTCTTTCCGACACATGCCTCGGACGTTAAACACCATCGTTTGGCTCTTTTTAACATTATAAATTAAGCCATGTGTCTTAGCATACGACTCACATACAGACAATAATTTTCTTATACCGCAGACAGATGCACTCAGCAGTACCATATCGTCAGCGTAGCTAATATTGTTTACACATACACCATCTATATAACAGCCAGCTCTGGTACTGCTGAACTCAGCTATCAACCCATTGATATAAATGTTAAAAAGAGTTGGCGAAGTTAAATCCCCTTGTCTCACGCCACACTCCAGACCATATGAGCGAGACAACGCTCCCTCCCATCGTACATTGTTGACCTGATTTCCATACCAATACTGAAGAATGTTAATAAGCTCTAGAGGCAACCCGCTTTTTTGAAGTTTCTTCCATAAAATATTGTATGAGACCAGGTCGAAGGCCTTAGAGAGATCAAGGAAACAGGCAATGACAGGCGTTTTTCTCTTAACATAGTAATTGACAGCACTCTTAAGACACAATACTGCACTTTCTGTTGAAAGACCCGGTGTAAAACCAAACTGATTGTGGTGCAGTTGGACATACGTCTTAAGCTGTGTATTAAGAATGCTGTCAAACACTTTGGAAATAACAGTTGCTAACGAAATTGGCCTATAATTATTCTTATCCGCATTGTCCCCCGTTTTATTTTTTACTATAGGAACGACCGTGGTACGCATCATATCATCCGGCATATAACTATGATTCAAACACAAATTGAAAAATATACACAAAACACGGGGTAAATGAGGACCAGCCAACTGTAAATGTTCAATGCTAAGACCATCATGACCAGGTGACTTGCATCTAGTCATTGACATTATAGTTTCAGTAATATTTTATTCGTTATTTTTGTCAACCTGTTCACTCTGACCGCAGCATCTTGCACATGATTCGACCTACCAAGTGGTGATTTCACCGAGAAGTGATCCACAAAAAGGTTAGCAATCTGTTCAGGATCCGTCAAGCCGCTGATGCTCACAGGGAATCCCGGCTTCGGTTGCAATTTGTTAGTTTGCTTCCAAAAAGAACGAAAATCTTTTTTTGTATGATGTGACGCTAATATGTCCATTTTAATTTGTTCCTCGTGGTCTTGGCACCATTTTAAACGCGATTTAAATTTTTTTCTAGCCTCACACATTTTCTGATAAAAAGAACCGTTTGGCGGCCGGCCCTGTAACGACCACATCTCAAACCGTAACCTGTAATCCGCGCGAGCATCAGCGACATGTTTATTCCAACCTGGTACTACCCGCCTGCCACCCACCCTACGCACACAACTCATAGTGGCAGATTCACTTAAAGCCCTTACAATATCTTGATAAAAGCTATTTATGATACTTCTGTGACTCGGATCATAACAAATGATGTCGCCACACTTACAAAGTTCATGTGGGAAATCAATGACACTCAACTTTTCATTACATTCCTTTAAATATGTTTCAATCTGTTGTGGGTTCCTGTCACCCCACACGACTTTGTTGGAATTTACATTAGATTGCAACTTTATTATTGGAATAACATTTAAATTACATTCAATAATTAATGGAAAGTGATCCGACCACGTCATATCATAGTTAACATACACCTTTTTGACTGTTTGAGCGGCTGCTTTGGTCACACAGTGGTCGAGCCATCGCTTAGAGCCATTGGCTTCACTAATAAACGTGTAGGTATTATGAACCGTTTTTAACATTTCAATGTCTATGCATAACCATTTTTGCTCATTACAAAAAGCACTAAGCTCGTCATAGAATCGCTCACAAGGATGAGCGTTATAGTCACCTAGAATATAAGCACAGTCTACATTACAACTGTCTATGATTGCACTCACCGAGCTCATAATATCTGTAAATTCCGTTAAGTTAAACAGTGAATCCGTTGGCATATATAAACTCACTACTAATATTGTCCTTTGATTTAACACCATTTTCACTGCACATACACGAGAACTATTGCACTGTACGACGGTTACATTTTGAAAGACATTACGCCTCCATAGCAAAGCTACACCGCCATAAGGTCTACCACGTAGGATTCCCACAGAGGTATCAACGGCCGATATGCCTGTACAATTGAACTCGTCGCTGATGGTGTTCAGAAAAGATATTTCATCAGGCAACAACCATGTCTCCTGAAGCGCCACGACATCAGCTGTTTTACATAAATCACGAATATTGTCTATAGATCTTTTTAAGTTCTTACAGTTAAATGTAGCAAAGTTGTAAATATCTTTATTTTTATTTTTATCCATTTTGTGATTTTATAGCAGAGCCGATATTTCTATTTCGTGACACTTTAAAATTAATAAAGCGGCGAAAAATAATCCCTTTTGGCCACAGACTCTCATCTAAGAATAGAGGGACTTTACTTTGTAACACATAAAATTTATATGCATTATATTCACATTCACGTTGTATAGATATTCTCTCGAGTTTAACAGTTTCTTGAGTTTTCTTATATATGTACGCAGTGATATCAGATTCTGAGGTATTTTTATGAACATTGGTAATGAACAGGGGTTTATGTCGCTCTGCTGCTCTGAATTTTTCCTCTGCTTCAACTATCACGCTCCCAGTTTTCCCTTCAATGTAACTCCTTTTCTTTTGTCCTTTTTTTTGGACTAGTTTCCACCCCTCATTTGGATTTGGTTTCGCTTCCGACCTTAAAGCAATCGCATAAGACTTATTTTGCATTGTCTTATCGCAAGCACTCAGTTGACAGTCTTTGTTGTCGAATGACTCATAGCTTACCGGTCGCACTAACGGACTTGTGTTTATAGCAATTTTACCAATACCGTCCACGCTTATTTTATTTAAACTCTTAGATTGGGGACTTTTAATATTAGGAAGATTTATTTCTTTTCCGTTACAGCTTCCAGCCGATGCATCCGTATCTACTAAGCCTATAGCCAGGATAGCGGTCCTGGTATGCGCCCCTTTTAACATTGATATTAGCAGCAAAACCGGAGGGTAACGCATATTGAAACTTCAAAAGATCCCTTTTCACGGCTTCCAACTGATCGATGGATACATAGAATGACTTAATAATATTAATTTCGCTACGAACCAACGCCAAATCCTTCAGGAGCTTAGATGTATCCAGGTGATCAAACAAAATTGGGGGAAGTTTTTCTAGATCCCGTACTACGAACACGGGGAGTATGTCAGGATCAGTTACTTTGAAGAAGCTGATTATATCAAATAAAACACGATTCTCTTTTCCCTTTCCTTTTCTAATCGTTTTACGTTGATCTGTCGGAACCGATTGAAAAAGTAGCTCCTTTGACTTATTTATTTCTTCAGTGGAGAACGTCGAAGCACATATCTTCACTAAAGTCTCTTCATCAGCTATAGATAGTTTATTTTGTATGTACGATAGTAGTGCATCTATCACAATATTGCAACTGTTACACTTAATTGCGCACGACATTATCACTCGGTCACGGCCGAACGGCGACGAAATGTCTTTGGGTAGACGAAATTTGTAAAAATCTCCCTACAGAGACGTTGCAGAGACCTACGCTTATTACAACTTATTAATGTTGCTTGCACAACATAAATAAGTTGTAATAAGCATATAAGATTTCGACGTTTCGTAAAAACGAATAGCTTAGTTGGTCAGAACGCTTGAACGAATTTCAAGAGGCGCGGCTACAAATCCTACTTCGCTCAAAAATTTTATACGCTTTTTAAATAAGTATATTTAAGTATATTTAAGTTTAGTATTTTCTGTCAAAGTATTCCAAGTGTGGAATAACACTTTGAAAATTAATAAAAAACATATCTACTTTATAGAAAGGGTGTAAAAATGTAAACAAATGAAATTGAGCCCTTGCCTCTTAGAAAGTGTCTGAGCGCTTTGACGTTTTACAAGAGGCGCGGCTTCAAATCCTACTTCGTTCAAATTTTTATACGCTTTTAAATTTAGTACTAAGCCATACGTTCTCATCGAACTATGTAAAAATTCTTATACATTTGTTACAACTTATTTATCTCTGTAGGGTGATTTTTACAAATTTCTGCTAACCAAGGATAATTGTTCGAAATTATTATTTGGCAAGAGAGAATAGTAAGTACCTATTTTTTTTAAATATTTACATTATTATTCATATAAATGCATCAATAACCATCTTAAGCACTCTTTATCGATAAAAAAAATAAAATAAAATATATCGATAAAATAAATTAAAAAAAATGTCTACAAATACGGTGGGAATTGAATGTTTAATTCTAACACTCGTAGGTAATTCAATAGGTAAAAAAAAGAAAATGGGCAGAAAGGGGCTTCCAATTCTAAACAAAAACTATTATTTATAATTTAATTGATAGATATTTCTCTAAAATTTTGTTAAATTTTCATATTTTATTTTTTTTCTTGAGATACTTGATAATAATTTCAGCTTTGTTTTCGCACGTTCTTACGCCTTACATTTTTAGGTACTTAATGAACGGTCATAAAGGTAGAACGACAGTAAATTATATTTTAAATAGCATTTATTTTCTTATATTATTAATTCATAATTTATAGGTTGTTTTTACAAATTTAGACCTCGCGAGAGATATCCAATTGTGGGAATTTGAATATTTAAGGTGAAGTTGAGATGTTCGAGCTGTCGCTCGCAAACTTTAATTTTAAGTTATCGACGCCGTTACATCACTCACAGTGTAGGTCGTTTTCAACTTACTGATGGGCAGGATTCATTAGTTATAAAAGCACTGAATATAATTATTTATTTTATAAACAATTACGCCTAAAACAGTTATTGCATCGCTTTGATATACAGCTGAAAGAAAGAACGGAATAAAAACGCCGCCAAGCTGCATTAATGATTAACCGTTTCATGCTCTCGGGGCATCCTCCTGCTATTTACGTGACCTACCTCAAGCATCGCCGACAATTTATTATCGAAAGTCAATGTTAAACCCTTTTTTTTACTATATTTTAAAGTGTTATTCCACACTTAGGACAGAAATACTAAACTTAAATTTAAAATACGTATAAAAATTGAAACGAATAGCTTAGTTGGTCAGAGAGCTGGAATGGTTTTCCAGAGGCGCGGGTTCAAATCCTGCTTCGTTCAAAATTTTTATACGCTTTTTAAATAGTATAATGTTAAACTGTTTTATGCGTTTTTTATTGTTTTAACTTTACGCTTTTTCCCGCATATAGAAAAGGGTTATTAGGAACATGATATTCTGACATTCTGTTGCTCACATTTCGTTTCAAATAAAGACGTTGCGTGCGGAATTTAACGCCGCGTTTTACCTCGGCAGCAAAGCAATGAATATATTAAATTTCATTCCCTTGAGTGAAAATTGAATCCATAATTTGTAGAGCTTATATCTTTATTCCCCGGCTAGTCTCCTGTTTATTTAATAATGTTAAAAAAAAATACTGTAAAGGAATTCAATAATCAAGTGTTCAACTTGTCAAGATCTCACGCTGTAAGTGGAAGTCATATTTTTTGCTCATAAAACCTAATGAGCATCAAGGATTTCTCGCAGCGAGATACAAGGGTTATAAATTATGTCTGTTTCGGTCTTGTACTGGATCTTCTAGGATTTCCGTATGTAAACTACGATCTATTACTGTGCTATTTAGCTCATAATTATTTGCCTGTTTCTCTTAGTTAGGTCGATGTATTTTGAATATTCATAAAAAATAATAAGTTGATGAAGCCTGTCATGAGGCAGTGGCACAACTTGTAAACACGACAGGTTATATATAATATTTTTAAATTGAATATTTAATGTTTCATTTCTTCTCTCTGATAACAAGGTAACTCGAGAGCGATGAGTTTTACTTCTCAACACGCAATGTATTAGGAACGGAACGGTGGATCTTAACACAAGATTCTCAAGTTTCCTCTGCCTACGCTGCTATGTGCGACATACAGCGTGTAACTACACAAAAATAAATCATTTTAATGAAATAAATCATTTAACCTAAGAAAATCTTCAATCTGTTCTCGTTATAACACGAGGGTATCACCAGCTCGCCGCGGCCCCGCTCGGTTATGTTGACAGGTGATGAGATATATGAATAAATTCTCTTTTAGCCTCGCTAACTCTTTAATCTAATTGATCGCTAATTTGTGCAAATAATTTAATTTTTCAGTTCATTCCTTCCTGAAGTATATATCTAGTAGTGAACAAAAATAAATTAACAAGAAACAGTTTTTTCACTTGAAAAGAATACTATAATGAGGATACTCGATAAATTTGAGAACAATAAAATTCATTAAGCGTTTATGTTTCTCATCTGCATATACATTTATCTTGGTGAAGGTACGGTATAGTACATACATGAGATACAATAGAAATGAACAAAAACCCCACATACTGGCAGCTAACCCGGTCGCGGTACTTACTGTACAATAGGAGTCGAGAGTAGCTAACCTTTAGAGTATGATATTGTAAAAGAGCTTGATTAAAATTTTATTAGCTCATAAATAGTTTACTTCATCCTTGTAAATTCTTGTTTTTATTGAAAATCTATCATATTTTAATCTATAGTGAGGCCTGTCGTGGCGCAGAGGCACAAGCGTGTGACTGTAACCGACAGGTTGGGGATTGGATCCCTCGAGTGGGGATCCAATGAAATATTTAATATTTTCAGTTTAAATATTTAATGTTTTCATTTCTTCGCTTCGCTTTGCTGGTACAAGGCAAAGGCAAAACGCAGCGGTCAGTTCTACCACGCAACACGCTATGCTTCAAATTCTGTGGAAAGTGGGGAACGGAAGTGGTACGTAGTATCATAACACTAGGTTCCCAAGTTCCCTCTGCCTACCCCGATGTGCGAGCGTGAAGCTAAATATAATATTTTTAAGGCAGCAGTTTGTCCGGTAAAACGTGTAAAGCTCAGGCTACTAGATCGTATTGAAGAAATCCTTTTTTATTTGTTAGTCTTCATTGAGGAGGGTTATAATCGATGTTACTTACAACACTAAATTATTTCCATCTGGAATAGATTTTAAATAAAGTGCTTTCATCAAAAGCTGATTTACTATATTCATCTTTTGACCGAAAATACTACAGACGCGTAAAGATTAGAACATTAACTTAATAAATCATCAATCAATCATAACGGGGAAAATGTTGAGAACAGTGTCTTTAACAGAAATAATGTATAGTCCTGTTACTTACGTATACAATAACATAGGCCCAAGTTCACATTGTTCTACAAATAGAATGCTCTCCAGATAGTGTCGCATAAATATTTGAGATTGATTACAGAAAAAGAAAATATTTTGAGAAATAAGTAACAACGAAGTCGTCGATCACGGAACAAATTTGTTCATCGAAAATGTTGGTGATTTTAATCAAACTTATTATATTGTTATCTTATACATATCTATAGTAATATTGCTAATCTTAGGAACTATTCATTAAAATATATAGTGTAAAATATATATTGTTTATTCAGGATACTGCGTGAAGCTAAAAATGTTAAAAATAATGAATGAAAGTGACATATTATATAAACGAAGTTACATTTTATTTGAAGATAATTATAGATATACGAAAAGCCGAGGATAATTGGGACCCTTGTGTTAAGAAGGAGTGTATTAATACTAGGCTTCCAATTTATCTTAATTTTTTTTCTTACTAAAATAATTCCAATTACTTTAAATAAAAATTTCTAATGATTTTGACATGACATGATCCAGTATCATCGATATTATGTTCTCGAAGCTCAACTGGAGGTTTATCTGATTATTTTCCATCCCCTATATATATTTTTTGTTGTTGCATATGAAAAGCACTCATGACAATACACTCTCTTCGAATTCGAGTAATATTTTTTAGTACTGCGTTCTGTACAATGTTCATGTGCTTATTATTTTTTTAGACAACGGACAAAAGCGATTTTGAGGTTGAGTATAATAGTAACTTGTCTCATTTAAGGTAAGAACCCAATATCCGATTCCCTTTGTGCTCTCGACAAATCACCAAACTACTAAACACAAATAATTTGACGATATAATGCTCACGCTCAATGCATAAACTTGTAGAATACAGGCAAATATCCGTAATGCCAGCAACACCCACGCACTGTCGAGTGCGCGCTCCGCTGATTGCAAGTACCTGCCAGCTTTTACTGATGTACTCCTACATACATATTACTGAAATGGATTGTCCCTTAATAATAGTACGTAAATTGTACCTGTATGTAGTTGGCGAATGTAATGTTATATACAATATTTAAATAACGTAGAAACATATAGCCTGTTGATAATGATAAGTTTAATACATGTTTTCTTATATTCTTATATAAGGCATACTCGCATATTGCAGGGCATTTATAGGGAACCTGGGAACCTAAGAAAGTTTAAATTGGTAAGGATAAGTAAAAACCGAATACTGATTACTTTGATTCATGTATTAGTGCACATACATGAGTTGGGTTATCAATATATGTACATCATGTAAATATTACAACAATATTAACGTTAATACGAGCCCACTCACACTGTGATTGATTATTGCGTGGTTACATTGCACTAATTAAAATATAAGTGCAATATGCAGTGGTGCAGCAGCTTAACCGTGCGACTGTAAAAGCTTAAGATTGTGTAACGTTTTCATTTCCTAATTCTTTAATAGAGGAGGCACCGTGTTGCGTTGGGTTTCACCACCCAACAAGCAATGTCTCCTGAATTCAGCGTAAAGTGGGAAATGTATGTGCTGTAATGGGAATGGAGAGTGTGTTACACTAGACTCCCAGGTTAGGCAGGGAGCTTACCTCGCTATATGCGGTGTACAGTGTGAAGCTAAAGATGGAAAGTAGATAGGTATTGTATAGTCATATTATATTTACAGAAGTAATGCCACTTCTGTTGAGCAGAATAAACTGTTGAAACTATTATTATCAGTGACGGAAGTGAAAATTATTTAAACCTAAAAATTCACTGGTTGTTCAGACCAAACCGGGTCAGTTGATGTATTGTATTTTATTAATATAATTTTTGAAATTTAATAAACGTTATACAACTGAAAAAAAGTATACACATATGTACATCAATAATTGATCTTGAGAATTGTTCTTGTATGAATGAAGGCTGCTACATTTTTTAATATTATATGGTACGAGCGACAGTTTGTCGCTATTAACTAGGGTTCAAGCTTAGCAGATATATTTTCTTAGATAAAACAGAGTAAAATTTCCTAAAATATATTTGTGTAGTTTATCGCTTCTTCCATTACCATTTGCTTACCTTTAATGTACCCCTTTTCCTAGGGATCTTACAATCTGGGTGGTCTTGACAATTAAATATCAATATACTATGTGTTTTTCATTATGTTTTTTTATTAAATATTAGTTATAATAAATCTAGCAATTTAAGTTGGGGCGTTTTTGGAAAGCAATTCAAAATAAAAGTGTTTAATTCAGGTTTCCACTGTGAATTTGATAACCGTCAGTCAATATTTATGAATTTATTTGTATTTTTTTTACCTTGTAGAACGATAATTATATTAAATAAATTGAAAGTATAGTAACCTGTCGTGGCGCAGGGGTACAAGCATGTGACTTAAATGCGACAGGAAGTAGGTTCGATCACTCGTGGAAATGAAATACTTTATATTTTCAATTTAAATATCTAATATTTTTATTGCATTGCAACACGGCAGAACACGTCGTTGAATTTCGCCACTCAACACGCCTCAAATTCGGCGGAAAGTGAGAAACATAACGGAGTGTCTTACTACTAGATTTCAAAATTCCTCTGCTCACCTTGCTAAGTGCGGGATGCAGCGTGAGCATTAGTATACAGTAGAGCCATCGTAGGGCGAGAAATTGTAGACGCGTTGGTAGCGGAAATTGCAAATTGAACATTTGCACTACTATTCCATATTTGCCCTCCTTGCTCAGGACACAAGGCCAAGCTCAGTTTCTCAGTTTACTCTACAGAACATTTCCTTACCATAGTAACAAAGCAAAATGCGGCGTTGAGTTACGTTGATGCATTGTGATAATAATCAGCGTTTATAGTTATTTAGTTTAAATATTGCTAAATTTGCAAATATTATGATAACTGTCGTTATTCAAAAATTAAAACAATTTTTCGCCCAACAAGTCCATAGCAATTCATCGAAAATCGAAATCGAAATTGGGAAATTTCAATCTTTGAAAGTGAGTGTTAAATCACCCCACACCGAGTTAGCGAATTTTAATATTAAACAAATTGTTTTACCATTAAGTTTCCAGGTTACCTCTGCCTACCTGCTATGTGCGTAAAGCTAATATATAGAAGCATATATTACTTATAAAAAGATGACTCACCTACTCACAAAGGTACACTTTCGAAGTTGAAAGTTACGGAAACTTTTTCCTGAATAAATAATATTTTCTGCATCAACATTACTCTTTGTGATTCGGCATAATAAGAAAAATGAATAAACGTCCTTTTAATAAAGCTGCGTTTACATTTATTTATTTTTTCATACCAGGGTATGCATAGGAACCTAGCGTTAACACATACCATTTCTATTAAGACACTTCCATTCTTGAAGAGTACAAGAAACAATTTTTAAAACTATTCTATATCAATTTGCTTCACGCTGTGTCACGCTTGTAGTAGGACGCAGTCAAACAAGGTCACGACCTCCGGCCTTCATCTCAATTATACAGTAAATATATAAAACTTTAATTTGTAAATCTAAAGATTTTTCGTAAGTCACTCTAAGGAATAAATATCTTTGTATAATTCACACTCAGCTGCGTGATCTCGATGTACGGCTGTAATATGTATGAGTATGTATAATCGTGTAAGCTACTAGTAAAAGTTTGATGTTTATTTAACTAGACGTTGTATTTCGCACGACGCAGGACAGGCAGAAAGAACCTAATGTTAGGCTCCCATTACGACACTTCCGTTTCCCAATTCCCACCGATTTTGTGCCATTGTATATTAAGATATCGCATTTTTGGCTTTCTGTGAGAATTTGTTTTATATTAAAGATATGTTTTCTATAATGTATGAAGAAAGATTTCTTTATTCTTTATAGAAAAAATATATTTTAAGCAGAAATGAAATTCATAGCCAGAGTATAGCATAATAAGCGAACTAAGATACCAGAATAGATGACATATCTATATGTACGTTGTAATCTTGCCCTTATTCTATTTTAGAATGAAAAAAGTTTTTTTTTTATTAAGAAAGAAGATTGTATGGGTTGTATCAAAATTGTATTTATAGAGCTTCCATTGTGAGTAAATTAACAGCGTTATAGGACGATTGATAAAGTACCTTTGAGTTCTGGTTAGTGCATTTTGGTACTTATTTTTTGTTTAATTCATTTTATTATTTATCCCTCTGGAGGCATTTTTTATTATTTGAGTTTTATTTCCTCCATCTGGTTACAAAGTGCTGTATTACTTCCGCATGACACTTCCACAAGCGTATGACTATGAGGAGCGAACCCACAACGACACCCCCCGGTAACAAGGCAAAGCGTGGCGTTGAGTCCCAACACTCAACCCACAATTCCTCAAAATCGGTAGAAAGTGGGAAACGGAACGGAGTGCCTAAACACTAGGTCCCGAAGTCCCCTCTGCCTATGTTGCCATGTGAGTGAAGTAATAAAAAACTATTGCTACTTATAAGTATCCACAAACAATCATACAACAGCAGTTCACGACACTAAAAGAATTCAAAAGAAGTCACTAAAAGCTCCCAGTTTAACACAATACAGCTAGCTTTTTACATAAAGTTTACTTTCATATCAGTTCGGGGCCGACACTCGCTTGGCGCAAGCTGTCGACGCACGCACCACGCTAATGAATAGCTGTATCCTTTACTTGAGCTAAATCACAAATATTATAAACGAAATCGTTTTATTCTATCTCACGTACATATCTGTACATGTGTAAATATCAAATTGCACAAAAAATTTTGTATATTGTTATTTGTACCCAGAAATGTCGATTGGAATTTAAATTTATAAATTTAGTAATCACATAAAATATTCTTTCCTTCTGTAGGCAATTGAATATTTTTCTTGTTTTATTAACTAAGCAAAGCGTAGCGTTGAGTACTGAGACTCATCATGATGCAAATAGTTTCTCCGGCAAATGGGGAACGGAAGTGTTGCAATGGGAACGAAGTGTCTTAACACTAGACATCGTACTTGGTAAAGTGAAAAAAAGAGAGCCGTCCGATATTAAGATAAATAATACTCGGGAAACCATTATAGGCTATATGTAGTTATTGGAATAAACAAAATATTTAATTTTTTTTTATTATTGTTCAGCTTCACGATGTATCCTGCACTTTTTAGAATAAGTAGAGAGACTTTGGAACCAAGTATTATTTCCCCACTTTATGCCGAATTTGAGGCATTACGAGTCGGGTGGTGGTAAGTTCCAACACTCAACTAACGATGCTCCCAGAACGCGGCAAATAAACGGAGAAAGACTAGATATTTGCAGAAAATAAATCCCTATAAGTAACGAAAAACGAAAGAAAATAAAGAACTCTATAGTTACAAATTAAATAATAAAAATATTTATTAACGATCTGTTTAAACAAAGTGCGTCTTGAAAATTCACAGTTTTGTTACTAGTTTATAAAGATTTTATGGAGGAGCTCGTGTACAACAACAAAGCTCTCTAGAACACTCCAACGTCAGCTTAAAGTTTGAAAATCTTATTGCTAAAAAAATCTCTCTGTTATTAAGACTGTAAAGTTACTTCTACGTAATACTTTTCATGATATTACAATTTTAACTTTACTACTTGTAGATGTATAAGTTCAAAATGTTCATTTGAAATAGCCTCACGCTGTATCCCGCATGTAGAAGGTTCTGCCAAGGACACCTTTTTTTGAGTCACTCTCAACTTAGATATATTAGCGAAACTTAACGCCGCGGTTTATGTAACAGATTATGATTATTTATACATATAAAAAGTTAGTTCTCCTTATAAATATAAAATAAATAAACCATGGAAATTCCATACATAAAAATACAGTCTTATGAAATTAACTTGTTTTTAAAGTGTAATATTCAGAAGTCTATCTTCAACTTTCTTTCTATTCACAGACATTGCGCGTATGACTGACGTAACCTAACTAAATAACATAGTTCTCCCCATTTGGAATTAAACTCCCAATCTTTGGATATTCACATAAGCATTGCACTATAATGGAAATTATTACTTTTGTAGCATATCAACAATATTCAAACGACGAACAATAAGTCAAATAAACACTGAGTCTCTGAGATTGCGGTACGCTGCGGTCACAAATATAGCATTCATATTTATTTCTATGTTAATTTTAGTATCTACTTTCTCAATGGACATCGTGGAAAATTATTGTATGGATAATATTTTCTTGTAATTATTTTTAAGAGAAGGATTTTATTAATTCTGTTTAGGAGAAAATTGGGAATGTAATCAATCTAAAATTTTCATCAAATTATTTTCAGAATTATGGAAATAAGTCAGTCGATCGGCCAAGTCGGAAATCGCTGTGAACACGGTGTCCGTGTGACACATTACTAAACGTGATTCAGTTGCCATATGAATAGACTGCAAAGTGTACCGCCACTAGCAATGTTCCATATGATATACGTTATGAAGTATGTACGAGATAAATTGCGACGTCTAGTATAGATGTTATTTTTTTTAGCTTCACGCTGTATCCCGCACGAGGCAGGATAGGCCAATTTTCATCGAATTTGAAGCATTGCGTATCGAGTAGTAAAAAATAATCAAAAATATAAAGATTTCTTGGTATATTTAAACAGAATTAGCTGTTAGATATTCTTTAATAAACATTCAATTCCTTAGTCTTTTCAGGAAAACATTTGTGAATGTAATAAAATCGAAAATTGTATATGTAATTTATGGTGGGGCGGAGCGCGGGAAGTGGGGATCTGTAACTCGGGCCTTGGAAATTTAGTCGCAATGGAGCACTTCACGGGTGAACAGCGTGCGTTCTGTGTAAAAAATTATTATAAAAATGCTGATTCGTGCGTTATTGTTCGACGTTCATTTCGCTCCCACTATGGATTGCATGATTTAAAACAGTGTCCGAGTGAAAGTTTGATTAGGGCGTGGGTCAGAAGGTTCGAGGCTACCGGTTCGAACCTTAACCAGAAACCTAAGGGGCCCGAAAGGACGAAAAGGTCAGATAAAAACATAAACGAAGTCGGAGCTTCCGTACTACGCAATCCTGGGCAATCAACTCGCAAGCGATCAGCAGAGCTATCTGCATCAAGAACGACTTTGCGTCGTATTTTGAAGGAAGATTTAAAATTGCACCCGTATAAACTTCAACTAGTGCAAGATTTGAAGCCAAATGATCACAATTTACGACGTGATTTCGTCGAAACAATGTTTGAGCGGTTTCGGAGCTTCAACAATATTCTTTTTTCAGACGAAGCCCATTTTCACTTAAATGGGCACGTAAATAAACAAAATAGTCGTTATTGGGCCTCAGAAAATCCACAATTCAAACACCAAAAGCCTTTGCATTCGCCAAAAGTGACAGTTTGGGCGGCTATTTCAGCACACGGAATCATCGCGCCCTTTTTCTTTGAAGACCAGCGAGGGAATTCTGTGACAGTTAATACTGAGCGATACACAGCCATGTTACGCGATTTCTTTTACCCACCACAGCTGTCAGAATTTCGAGGGTACAATAGTTCGACATGGTTTTAACAAGATGGCGCCACTTGCCATACCTCTAACGAGAGTTTGGCAGCCGCAAAGGAGATGTTTGCTGGAAAACTCATTTCGCGCCGAGGGGACATTCCATGGCCACCGAGGAGTCCGGATTTAACTCCACCCGATTTTTTCTTGTGGGGCTACATGAAAAGTAGAGTCTACAGTAATAATCCGACCACGATTGCAAAGTTGAAGGCCAATATCCGCGAAGAAATGGCCGCTATTCCGCGTGCCATGTGCGAACGAGTTTTTGTCAATTTGAGGTCGAGATTCGAAGAATGTTTGCAGCGGGATGGTGCGCATCTGGATGATGTTATTTTTAAGAAATGATTTTCCCAAATGTTAACTTTAATTTAAAAATAAATTGGTTTTAATTTTACTTTTGTTTTTTTTTTTATGAATTTTTCAAATTCGCAAAACTCCGGGGCCCACCCTGTACATTTCATGATATTACAATTTTAACTTTGCTAATTGTAGACGTAAAAGTTCAAAATGTTCATTTGAAATAGCCTCACGCTGTATCCTGCATGTAAAAAGTTCTGCCAAGGACACCTTTTTTGAGTCACTCTCAACTTGGAAATATTAGCGAAAATTAACGCCGCGGCTTATGTAACTGATTATTATTATTTGTACATATAAAAAAATTAGTTCTGCTTATAAATATAAAATAAATAAACCGTGGAAGTTCCATACACAAAAACACAGCGTTATGAAATTTACTTGTTTTTAAAGTGTAATATTCAGAAGTCTATCTTCAACTTTCTTTCTATTCACAGACATTGCGCGTATGACTGACGTAACCTAACTAAATAAAATAGTTCTCCCCAGTTGGAATTTAACTCTTTATCGTTTGATATTCACATAAGCATTGCACCAGAATGGAAATTATTACTTTTGTAGCATATCAACAATATTCAAACGACGAACAATAAGTCAAATAAACACTGAGTCTCTGAGATTGCGGTACGCTGCGGTCACAAATATAGCATTCATATTTATTTCTATGTTAATTTTAGTATCTACTTTCTCAATGGACATCGTGGAAAATTATTGTATGGATAATATTTTCTTGTAATTATTTTTAAGAGAAGGATTTTATTAATTCTGTTTAGGAGAAAATTGGGAATGTAATCAATCTAAAATTTTCATCAAATTATTTTCAGAATTATGGAAATAAGTCAGTCGATCGGTTGAGTCAGAAATCGCTGTGAATACGATTGCCGTATGACACATTACTAAACGTGATTCAGTTGCCGTATGAATAGATTGCAAACTGCACCGCCACTAGCAATATTCCATATAATATACGTAACGAAATATGAACGAGGTAAATTGCGACGTCTAGTATAGATGTTATTTTTTTTAGCTTCACGCTGTATCCCGCACGAGGCAGGATAGGCCAATTTTCATCGAATTTGAAGCATTGCGTATCGAGTAGTAAAAAATAATCAAAAATATAAAGATTTCTTGGTATATTTAAACAGAATAAGCTGTTAGATATTCTTTAATAAACATTCAATTCGTTAGTCTATTCAGGAAAACATTTGTGAATGTAATAAAATCGAAAATTGTATATGTAATTTATGGTGGGGCGGAGCGCGGGAAGTGGGGATCTGTAACTCGGGCCTTGGAAATTTAGTCGCAATGGAGCACTTCACGGGTGAACAGCGTGCGTTCTGTGTAAAAAATTATTATAAAAATGCTGATTCGTGCGTTATTGTTCGACGTTCATTTCGCTCCTACTATGGATTGCATGATTTAAAACAGTGTCCGAGTGAAAGTTTGATTAGGGCGTGGGTCAGAAGGTTCGAGGCTACCGGTTCGAACCTTAACCAGAAACCTAAGGGGCCCGAAAGGACGAAAAGGTCAGATAAAAACATAAACGAAGTCGGAGCTTCCGTACTACGCAATCCTGGGCAATCAACTCGCAAGCGATCAGCAGAGCTATCTGCATCAAGAACGACTTTGCGTCGTATTTTGAAGGAAGATTTAAAATTGCACCCGTATAAACTTCAACTAGTGCAAGATTTGAAGCCAAATGATCACAATTTACGACGTGATTTCGTCGAAACGATGTTTGAGCGGTTTCGGAGCTTCAACAATATTTTTTTTTCAGACGAAGCCCATTTTCACTTAAATGGGCACGTAAATAAACAAAATAGTCGTTATTGGGCCTCAGAAAATCCACAATTCAAACACCAAAAGCCTTTGCATTCGCCAAAAGTGACAGTTTGGGCGGCTATTTCAGCACACGGAATCATCGGACCCTTTTTCTTTGAAGACCAGCGAGGGAATTCTGTGACAGTTAATACTGAGCGATACACAGCCATGTTGCGCGATTTCTTTTACCCACCACAGCTGTCAGAATTTCGAGGGTACAATAGTTCGACATGGTTTCAACAAGATGGCGCCACTTGCCATACCTCTAACGAGAGTTTGGCAGCCGCAAAGGAGATGTTTGCTGGAAAACTCATTTCGCGCCGAGGTGACATTCCATGGCCACCGAGGAGTCCGGATTTAACTCCACCCGATTTTTTCTTGTGGGGCTACATGAAAAGTAGAGTCTACAGTAATAATCCGACCACGATTGCAAAGTTGAAGGCCAATATCCGCGAAGAAATGGCCGCTATTCCGCGTGCCATGTGCGAACGAGTTTTTGTCAATTTGAGGTCGAGATTCGAAGAATGTTTGCAGCGGGATGGTGCGCATCTGGATGATGTTATTTTTAAGAAATGATTTTCCCAAATGTTAACTTTAATTTAAAAATAAATTGGTTTTAATATTACTTTTGTTTTTTTTTTATGAATTTTTCAAATTCGCAAAACTCCGGGGCCCAAAAAAAATGGCGGCTTCAAAATGTTCATTTGAAATAGCCTCACGCTGTATCCTGCATGTAAAAAGTTCTGCCAAGGACACCTTTTTTTGAGTCACTCTCAACTTGGAAATATTAGCGAAAATTAACGCCGCGGCTTATGTAACTGATTATTATTATTTGTACATATAAAAAAATTAGTTCTGCTTATAAATATAAAATAAATAAACCGTGGAAGTTCCATACACAAAAACACAGCGTTATGAAATTTACTTGTTTTTAAAGTGTAATATTCAGAAGTCTATCTTCAACTTTCTTTCTATTCACAGACATTGCGCGTATGACTGACGTAACCTAACTAAATAAAATAGTTCTCCCCAGTTGGAATTTAACTCTTTATCGTTTGATATTCACATAAGCATTGCACCAGAATGGAAATTATTACTTTTGTAGCATATCAACAATATTCAAACGACGAACAATAAGTCAAATAAACACTGAGTCTCTGAGATTGCGGTACGCTGCGGTCACAAATATAGCATTCATATTTATTTCTATGTTAATTTTAGTATCTACTTTCTCAATGGACATCGTGGAAAATTATTGTATGGATAATATTTTCTTGTAATTTTTTTTAAGAGAAGGATTTTATTAATTCTGTTTAGGAGAAAATTGGGAATGTAATCAATCTAAAATTTCATCAAATTATTTTCAGAATTATGGAAATAAGTCAGTCGATCGGCCAAGTCGGAAATCGCTGTGAACACGGTGTCTGTGTGACACATTACTAAACGTGATTCAGTTACCGTATGAATAGACTGCAAAGTGTACCGCCACTAGCAATGTTCCATATGATATACGTTATGAAATATGTATGAGATAAGTTGCGACGTCTAGTATAGATGTTTTTTTTTTCATCTTCACGCTGTATCCCGCACGAGGCAGGAATTTTCACCGAATTTGAAGCATTGCGTATCGTGTAGTAAAAAAAAATCAAAAATATGAAGATTTCTTGGTATATTTAAACAGAATAAGCTGTTAGATATTCTTATTATAAATCGAAAATTGTATATGTCATTTATGGCGGGACTGATGATTTACTTCAATTGCAAGAAAAAATACAAGAAAATATACGGTTTTCACTTTTACCCTGCGACGTGAAGGATGATTTATGTATGTTTATGTTCTTGTTACCTAAATAATAAATATATTGCAATATGACGTAGTTTCAGTTGAACATCACATTTATTGATTATTTTGATTTGAGCATCTTGTACTCGTATCTATCTCTCTCTCTCTGTGTGTGTGTGTGTGTGTGTGTGTGTGTGTGTGTGTGTGTGTGTGTGTGTGTGTGTGTGTGTGTGTGTGTGTGCGTGTGTGTGTGTGTGGTGTAGCGTAAGGGTATGAGCTTGCCTTTGTAAACGCAACTATTATTTTAATTAAGTAACAGCCTCTCTCTTGTAACGGTCTCAATATATCAGTTACATTGACATTTAGTCAGCCGCTTGCGTGTCGATTTAGTATAGCTGTCCTACTGTAATATATTGTGTGATGAGATGAGCCCCTGATTGAGGAAATGAAATATCAAATATTTTCATTTTCTGATAACAAGGCTGAAGTTTGTTTTTCTTTTTATTTTTTTTAATTTTCGTCTGTATTTAATACACAGTAGGGTTTGCAGAGCGGACCTGGGGACCTAGTGTCATGTGTTTTTCCGTTCCCATTAAGACGCCGAATTCAACGGCGAACTTTGCTTCCAGACCGAGAAAAACATAGTATTAAATATTTTATTTCCCCGAGTATGAATCGAACCCACAATCGTTGTTCTTACAGTTGCGTACGTGTGCCTCAGTAAACGTCAAAATTAAATAAGACAAATAAAAATAATAATAAATACTAACACAAATTAAGACCTACGAGTATATTAGTTTATCAAGACAACATTTGTTGTAAGCTTTGTAAATGGCTCTCATAGGAATAGGTGATAGTTACGTCACTAAAGTTTAGAGCGGTTAGTACATGAGTAGTGAAGTGCGGGCGTGTTGCTTGCGGGCGCCTGTTGGGGCTTCAGTTGACTTACGATGATGATAAATAAAATAAAACATCTTACTAATTTCATATTGTTTTGAGAGAATAAAACTTTGCAAATCGCAAGTTTACGTAATAAATTTAACTTTAAAGAGAGATTCTTCTTATATTCCAACCTTACTACGTGTAAAATTGGAATATCATTTCCTTGCTCTGATAACGAGGCATAGAGCAACGTTAAGCTATGTGCTACTCAAAAATGTATTTTTAATACAAGTTTCTTCTGTTTACTTTTACGTACGTTAACAAAATTTTTAACAAAAGCAAAAAAGTTCATATACCGTACACATACACAAAAAATTTCGTATAAAAACATACATGTCGTATTTACATTTATTTACAAATGCTATGGTTATTATATATAACAACCTTAATGTTTGTAAATAAATGTAAATATGAATATAAACTATCCTACACTTAGTTGTATCGTCTAGACGCTAAACGCATTTTCATTAAAATCAGACGCTTATCGTCAAGTTATTTCCACTTTGCCTATCGCCGGGTGAACATTTTCATTACTATTCTGCCGCCGCAACTACGCTCTTAGTAATTATTTCACAAAAGTAAAAAAAGTTAATAAAATTATTTCACATATATTTTACATACTATAAAATTATTTCGAACGACATGGGATCAAATACTGTCGGTAATCACTCTCTCCGTGAGCTAATTATTTTATATATACTTTAAGTTATATTTTGAAAAGAACAACTGTTGAATTTCTTGCCGCCTCTTCTCAGCTGACCCGAGCCGGTGCAAGCTAGGACTGACACTATCTGTGTAACTTGTATGTATTTCTACGTAACTTGACGCTTAAAAATGATTAAACCGATAACAACAACTAATAAATATATATTAGACCATGTTGTATATTATGCGATATGCTTAAATTACGTTTCCTTACCCACTGCGCGTTAACGCTTACTGCTACGTTATCTATTACACTTTAAATAACCATGTCGTTCTACTATTCAATAGTAGGGCCACTACTTTTCTTCTTAAAACTAAATCGGCTTAAGCGAAGCCCTTTGGAGTGAACGGAACTGTAATTATAACTAAAATAATCGAAACCAAATCTGACGGTATATCGTTACCAATTTAAATTAAGCTTCTAGTTTTGTGAACTTGATGTAATAGAAATATTCTCAATAGTATTATAACAACGTCACATTGTCTAAAAATCATAATATTTAAAATATTGTGAATAAATAAGACCATACAAGTGAGGAGCCTTCGTCGTAGCACAGAGGCACAAGCGTGTGACTGTAAATGTGGCAGTCTGTGGGTTTGACTTCCACTCGAAGAAATTAAATATTTCATATCTTTATTAGCACGCTTTTGTGCGGAGGCAAAAGTGCGGTGTTAAAAGTGGGAAACGAACAGAAGTACCAGATTACGCTAAATGAATAATAATTATACAGAAAATCATTTTTTTTATGTATTGTGTGGTCAACAAGCGTGTAGACAGCTCTCAGAGTTTTAGTTTGTCGACTTTTAATAAATTTTCTTATAAAAGGTTCATTATTTTTTATATTAATAATATTCTATTTTCATTTCCTCATTCAGCTACATGTATATCGTCACTTGGCAGGCAGACAACTCAAGGTAGATACTACTGTATCATTTTCGTTATATATAAAAATAATATTAATACATTTCGGACCTTCAAAAGGTAATTGAGTCATTTTATAGTTTGTCTTCATTTGTCATCTCTATTTAAGGTCAAGGTAAATTTTTGTCGCTCTGGTAATTTGTGTCGCTTTTGTCGCCTGTCGTGGTAACAAGGCAGAGGCAAAAGCGTATGACTGTAAACGACAGGTTGTGGGTTCGATCCCCCCATCAAAGCGCGGTGTTGAGTTCCGCCATTCAACACGCAATGCCTCAGATTTGACAAAATTAAGCATTGCAGTATTTCATCTGGCGCTGAAGGTTGTTCGGAACTTAGACTGACAAGACATCAAAATAAGGCACAAATTAGAGAAATCTTAATAAAAAAGGAACGAAGGAACGATATTGAAAGTAAAAACTATTTCCAAAAAAACAAAGAGCTGTCGATGCGCAATTATGTATTGTCGTTGTTTAATTCCCAACCGCGGGAATGATGACTATTAATGATAATTAAATAATTTTCAATTACTTATTTTGGTAAACAAAGTTTCATAAATTAAGTAAGAAATTCGACGAAATATCTTAACTTTCCTTAAATATAAAACAAACACTCAACAGACTACTGAGGCGTGGATCAGTGAGTCAATTACATCGACGTTACTGAATATATTTATGTATATTTCGTAAGCTACTAATGTAAGTACTTACGCCAATTTAACAGGCAGAAAATATTATAATAGAAAGAATATACGTCATTTATCTAACTTTCTAGCATTATATAAAAATTATATGAAATCATGTATTTTTATTTAATATGTAATATACAATAAAGCGAAACGTCGAGTCCCGCCACTCAACACGCAATACATCGGATTCAGAAGAATGGAGTGTAGTGTGTGGACATAAGAAGTTCTTAAGCCACCTCACTATGGAATAAAATATGAATTAGAAATAAATACAACCACGGAGATAAAGAGATCGCGAGATTTTTTAATGATCAGGGATCAATACTTCACTTTGGCGAAAAGTGAGAACGGAATCAGTGTCATATATGCGGGATACAGCGATATGACATAAAAAACTTAAAATATTGTAGCACTTATTAAATTTATAGATACAATTATGCAATGTTAATTTATGTACTTGTATATATTACATTTTTTTTTAGCTTCACGCTGTATCCCGCACAAGGCAGCGTAGGGAGAGGGAAACCGGGAACCTAGTGTTAAACACTCTCCGTTCCACTTCCGTTCCCCACTTTCCGCCGAATTTGAGGCATTGCGTGTTGAGTGGCGGAACTCAACGCCGCGCTTTGCCTTATTACCAGAGCGAGCGAGCGTTACAGTCACACTCTTGTGCCGCTGCGCCACGACACGCCTATATATTACATTATTGTATTTTACGTTTATATACTCAATAATTTTCGAGAAATAGAATATTGAGCGAGTTTATCTAAATTATTCGTTTACATGAGTGGACATCGAGGTCACAACCCTTGCTTATAGTCGCTTACAGTCGATTCAATAGTAATAATAACATAAATATAACTATATATCGCCCAAAGAACAATGTAAACAAATACAATACAAAAAAAAAGCAAGTGTACCAAAGACGGCCTTATCACTTAAGTCTAAGGGGATCTCTACCTAACAACCGTAGGTAGGGCGTGAGGAATAGCAAACATGAACAGGTAGGTTATATCATAATAACAAGTCTTAAATAATGAAATAGATAAAAATAAATATACATAAATAGTAATGATAATTACTACACATTTAAGTTACTTATAATAAAAAACAACAATATGTCATACTGTACCTTAGTTTTAATTGAACGATCAGTTGTAGAATTCATTGTGATGACAGAAAAATAAATTGAAATCATATTTCAATTTTATTTGCAGTTTACTTTATTCCCAGACATGAGATATATTCTACAGATAATAAATAACCTTCATCGCTTTTTGGGTTGTTATCTTGACGTAAAAAATGGCATGCAAATTAAAAACGAAAGATTTTCTACTTATACAAATATTATATATGGAAAAAAATATTTTATAAGACATGTCGTGGCACAGGGGCACGTGTACGTCTACTATATAATAATTATAATTCTTAATTCATATTTGCTACCGCAACTACATGAAGTGTAAATTTTAAAATGTGTCCAATTAAGATGAACTGAACAGAAACGTGTATTTGTAAAGATATTGGACAAATAACTTAATAAAATAAAAGTTCAATAATCATACAACATTGACGTAAGGAATGAAATATAAAATACATTTAACAATGATTGAGCCCTGTCGTGGCGCAGCAGCACCAGCGTGTGACTGTAACCGACAGGTTGTAGGTTCGATCTCCACTCGAGAAAATGAAATATTTAATATTTTAAAATGAAATATTTAATGTTTTCATTTCATCGCTCTGGTAACAAGACAAAGCGCGTCGTTGAGTTCCGCCACTCAACACGCAATGCCTCAAATTCGGCGAAAAGTGGGGATTCGGCAAGAAGTGGAACGGAGTGTCATAACACTAGGTTCCCAAATTCCCTCTCTCTACCCTGCCATGTGCGGGATAGAGCGTGAAGCTGAGTAGAGTAGACTAGCAAAATAACGATCAACTTACAATTCCAAACAAAAATATGTCATTGTCAGCGACATACATGTACATTTATTACTGTTTATATAAATATTGCCTATCTCTTCAGGTTAAATTAATATTACTCAATAGCCAAATTAGTTACTACATCGTAATAATATTGTTAAGTGTAAGTAAATATTTGTACGCTATTTATACGCTATCTATACAAAACAAATACAATCGAAGCTATTTCTCTTTCATAAAAATCGTGTTATTATTTTTAAATAAAAGAAACAATTTCTATTCAATATCTCCTAAAGCTTTTAGAGAAATTGAATTGGAAATTTAAAATGAAAATACAAAAGTAACAAAATATAAAAAGAGCATTAGTTGACAACATGTTATGAAAGTGTCTGATGCTCACTGTCATAGTTTTCGTATATACGAGTACATAACCTGTGCCGTGATCACGTAGCCATTTCATGTAGAAGTTTTTGGTTTTCATACATATAATGTACACTTATGTATCTTGGACTTTATAAAACGTATAAAAAAAGACAGATGACTTGTGTGCTTCACATAAACTGAAAATATTTACTATTGCTAATTTTGTATAAGAAAATGGTTTGTAAAGTATTTTTATGGACTATAGTTGTTAAAATAAAGAAATGGGCAAAAATTTGTTAAATTATATATTTTTATGCATTGAATAGAATAATTATTATTACTGAATTATCATTATTTTATAAAAATCAAACAAGCAGTTATTAAAAATATACATATATTTTTTCGATAAAGTAATATTTATCGTCACTTAAAAATAATAATAGAAAAATACTATAATTATACCGAATAATTACAAGACTATTACACGTTTAGGCTGATTCTGTTGCTCTATCGCTTGTTCCGCGCTCTCTCTTGCACGCTCTCGAGACTGTAATTTCAAACACGACAGGATGTGGGTTCGATCTTACTTAAGGAACTTTATATTTAATGTTTCAATGTGCGAGATACAGTGTGAAGCTGAGTGAGACTGTTTAGCTGCTGACTTGTTAAGCTTGAATAACCTAGCTCAAACATATTTACAGCTGTAGTTACAGTCAATATTTTATAGATCGGCATATTTTATTGAGTTATTTTCAAAATAAACACGTCAATGTTGTAAGAAATATTAATATTCTGACTTTTGTACAGTCTTGAACAAATTTATTATATAAAGCAAACATCAAACAGTGAAACAACCATCCATTGTTACAAAACTCCCAAATATAATATTAGTAAGGTATTTTCACCATCGTACATAAACGAGTAGTACTTCTGTATTGTAATTACAGTAAGTAATGTATATAGCATAATAACATTACGTCATTCCGTTCGGTTCCAGCCGCCGTCGAGTTTCGGATATGGCTTAATAAAGGATTTGCTCGTAACGGCCCAAGAGCTCATGACCGACTTAGTTCTATATCGACATCTGAAAGTCGACGTAATTGTTATTAAATATTAGCGTGTGTGGTAGGTTGAGCTACATTAAATTTTCTTAGTATATTTATATGAAACTATTATAATAGAGACGAGTGTTCGGTTCCCCGTCCTAGCAAGTTTCTCAACATTTTTTCAGAGGCTCTAAACAACTTATAAAAGGCTTAAAAAAAACGTGTGAAGTAATTACATACTTGTATGAAGAATTAAGTATCCCGCATATAGCGTATCTAAAATGTTCCATTAGGTTATTTCCATTCCTCACTTTACACAGAACAGAAGCATTGCCTGTTCAGTGTCGGAACTCAGCGCCAAACAAAGAAACAAAGAAACACAAATATAGTAATTCATCTCCGCGAGTAGAGATCGAACCTACACACTGTCGCGTCTACAGTCATAAGCTTTTGCATTCCGCCACGAATCAGTTTACTCTGGTGGTTGTGAAAAAGATTGGTGATTAATTGTAAATATTTCTGTTTTTATATCATTAGTTAGAAGATATTTGTTTAATTAAATACAACGGTAATACTAATAAATATGTTCGATAATTACTCATAGTAGTATTTTTATAACACAGTTAGCTTCAGCTGGAAAATAATGATGAATAAAGTTTTGATAACTTTATGCCTCATTGGCACAATAAATTGCAAAAAATTGGCCAAATTCGAGTTAGACTCGTCTAAAGCAGTAACTAATTTCCTCGTGAAAAAGATTGGTGAAAACGTGAAAAGGATTGGTGAAAACGCAAATAGTATCTTTGCTCCAAAAATGTAGATCAAAAAGGTTTAATTAACTTAATATGTAGATCAAAAAGGTTTAATTAACTTAATATCTCCAAGTGAACTGGAATTAAAAATGTTCTTGACAAACGAGCAATCAGTTAAACGTATTACAGAGCAATCCCATAAAGAATCCATTTTTTCTCTTTTGAGTAACCAATAAAAGAAAAGATTAAATATTCATATACATTTCCTAGAGTTTCAAAGCAAACACAATGTGAACGGTGTACAAGTGTGTAGAACTAAGCCGTGACTGTCCTGTCAAGTTGTCAGCGCGCTTACGAGTAAAGGCGACATTGCTCCGAAACAGATATGCGCCGTGAGGTGTGACTTTATAGACTGTATTACTTTCTTGTATTACTTAACTTTTAATTGATTGATTCTACAAACATGCAAGTGTTCATGTCAATTTTAAACTGATCTTTTAAATGTTCACTTTTATTATTGAAAGATTTAAAAAAAATAAGAAAATCAAAAACAATAAGATATTTGAACTAAAAATGTGGACAATCCTACATTCACTAAGACGATGGTCTTCCCTAAGAGCTCGCTATAAATGTTCCTTCTGAAGCTCTTTCCAGTGACTGCTGGAAATCACGTAGAAAATGTTGTAAATGAAATACTTTCAACGATGAAATAACGCTCTATACTTAGGTACTATTTGTTCTGAAGTTGATAAGAATGCGAGAAACAAAAATAAAGAATAAGAATTTTAAGATCAGATGGGGCACAGAGGCGCAACGATTGTTGATACAACAGGTCGGTCGTGAATTCGATCCTCACTTGATGAAATAAATTATTTAATTTTACCAAATTCTCAAGTTGTGGTCGGTTATGTAATAAAATTATGGGCAGTTCACAGAGTTTTGTTATAAATAGTATAATTTGTCACATAATTCAAAGTGACTGAGGAAAAACTCAGTAAACTACCTGCAATAAAGAAAGTTACAAAGTTCCGAGTGCAGCTTACGAGGACATGCTGTAGCTTGTTTGAGAACTTAATAAATTAGAGCTATGATTTAATTACATTCTATGAAGTGGTGGCAATTTCCTTCAAAAACTGAAAATTATATTTATTTTTTAATTAAAGCTATATCTCGTAAATAAGAGAGTTGGCAGAGGAAACCTTGTGTTAACTTTGTTTTATTTTATCTTCGTGTTTTTTCCCACATAAGGCAAGGTTGGCACCATAGAAACATACTGTTAAGACACTCCGTTCCCATTCAGACACTTCTGTTAACTACTTTAGGCCGAATCTGAAAAAAAGTGTATGTTGAGTGGTGAAATTCAACTTAGTTTTTTTATCATAGCTGTGAAATGAAAATGTTTTATTAAAGAATTATGAAAACTATCCTCACCGACACATTCTTATGCAGAAGCAGATGGTGTCAAAGCGTCACGGTGGCCTCAGCAGTACGTAGTTTAGCTGTCATATCAATGTAGAGTAATAATTAATAATAGGTTGTAAGGTTATTTAATAGGCCAGTTTAGACCAGTCGCATGGCACAGCCTGTGACGTCAAACGTCACAGGCTGTGAGTTCGATTTACAATCGATTTTTATTTGCTCGTTCTGGTAAAGAAAAAAAGAGGCGTTGAATTCCGCAAATCAACACTCTATGTATCTTGATTCGGTGGAAAGTGAGGAACGGGAATGTGTCTATGGAAACTGACTGTCTTATCACTAGGTTCTCCTGAAGCTTAATAACAAATTTATATCGTATGTACCTATATGAACAGTAGATATCAACTATTAACTTTAGCAGTATAGTCGTTATTTTGTAATGGTATATAAAACTAGCAATAACTAGTATTTCTATGACAATATGTTTTCAACGCCGCCTCTAATATTGCTCTGATTGGTATCAACCTCGTAACCTGCGCAATAAAAAGATAAAGCCTCAGTATATGAGGAGTTAAATAGATCGAATGCGTTATTGCTCTTGATATATTTTTTATTGCCCATATTTGGGATTATCTTCTACTTCTATAGATATGATGTTTTATGATAGATATGCTATTATATTGTATTTTATATTGGAAATGCGCTGCTGCACCTAATAGTGACCGAGTTGGTAAAGGGTATGATTTTCGATCGGGGAAATGTCACTTCGTAAACAAAATGCGACGATCACTTCTGTCATCAGCAAGCAATGCCTCAACATACGAAAGGTGCGAGAAGAACATATTGTCTTACCACCAGGTTACTTCTGCTCATCTTGTTATGCGGGAAAGAGCGTTTATATGTATATGACAGCTGAAATATTTCACTTTTGCTATACGTACACATATAGATAATCTAAATTGAAATAAATTGATTGAATTAAACAAATAATATTTGACCAAATGTTTGTACTAACTACTACATTTCTTAATATAAGTCAATTTCTTTGTGACTGAGTGAGAGAGAGCAAGAGATTAATTATATTAAACTCAATAAAGTCGGAGTCATCATGAACAAAAGTATCATGTGTAAATTAATTTATAAATAAAATATCTTACAAAAATATATACTATTGCTACAAAGCTGAAAGTTTGTTTTATTTGCATCAATCTCAGGAACTTTTATTCTGATTTCTTTTATGTTTTTAATAATATCTACCGAGGAAGCAAATGTTATCCCGTTAATTGTTTGATGTTACTCAATGGACTTCCGGTCAGAGTTACTTAGGGTGTCAGACATCGACTTCTACTTGTTTCTATGTTACCCTTGTCTTCGAAAGTATAAAGTATCACACGTCTTGAATACTTTTAGATAAAAAATATTTACTCTTGTGTTAAATTATAATTAGTACGTAACTTTCTTCCTCCCACCTCACAACTATGAAATAGCGTATCTGCGGTGTAAAGTTTCCAGGTCAATATTCAATAATAGTAGAATAAATAAAAGAATCACCTAAGTTTTTCCGAGACATTGTACCTAAAGAAAAAATGAAAGATTCCTCCCATAATGACACTCGATGTAAAGTTTTCAGAAGAAATCTAAGTCAATACAAAAGTCTATTCACATTCGTTATCATGTGTTATTTATTCTTGTTATAACAGAATAGAAGCTAATTGAGACGCTTTTGTTAACGCTCCTATTAAACGTTTTATGGATTATTTCATTAAGAAACTGAAAGAAAATGATGTAATTTAATAAGTAATTTATTGAAATTATCTTAAATATTAAAGTATTTTTAGCTTTACGCTGTATTACACAGATAGTAGGGTAGGCAAAAAGAACCTGGGAACCTACTGCTCAGACACTTTCTTCCCTCTAAAAAACTTCCATTCCCCACTTTCCGCCGAATTCTTGTTCTTGGTTTGTCTTTCCCATTACAATTTAATATTTATATTATACATAAAAAACAAAACTGAATTAAATTTATTATTAAAATTTTAGACTCGGTTTAAAATTCCATTTCCTTTTAAAATGAAAGGTACATACATTTTAATCGAGGTACGTTTTTGTATCGCTGCAAAATTACAGCTAACTATATTACCGCGCGTTCACCGGCCGCTTTGATGGAACAAAACTCACTTATGTGCTTTAATCGTGGGACTGTGACGCACTGGAATATCCAGAAATTATTATAGTATTTACAGACGACTACCAACATAATATACATTTTCGAATGTCAAAACGTTTATAAATCTGAATAAATGTAGACGCCTGTCGTGGTGCAGATGTACAGACGTCTGAGTGTACACATGACATGTTGCGGGTCCGATGCTTACTCGATGGAATATTATTTATTATTTTTATGTTCTCGCTCTGGTAGCAAGGGAAACATAAGACAATGAGGCTTAGAAATTCGACGAAAAATCGAGAATTGAAGCGTCTTAGTAGGGAGGGAGTGTCTTAACAATGAGTTCCCAGGTAACCTGCCCCTACTCTACCTCCTTTGGCTGAAAAATAAATCTTTTGCTTTACAAGGTTATTTAATTATTAAAAATATAATCAATTTTATACTATTCATTACTTCGGGAAACGGAATCTTCGTTAGCTTTGGGCAGTATTGATGTAGTCAATAATAAGACAAATCCCGAGAGGCTTCAAATACACTGTTTACATTCAGTTCACTTAGAACAAGAACGAAAACAATCTGGGAACGTCTCGGATTGCGTTGAGGAGTAAATTAATTCTTAATTTTTTTGTTTATGTTTTTAACCGGAGATGTAAATTACTAAACAAAATTTGAAATTAAATTATTTATCTATATTTGTTAAATTTTTTCAAACAATTGCTAATGGGCATTTTAAACGGGACACATTTAATCTACAGTTGAGTCGATAGTCCTGCTCTGTCCTGCATTCTACAATGAGATGAGCAGTCGTTATGTCACACATAGCGGGGTAGACAGGGGTAATCTAGGAACCTAGTGCTAAGACACTCTGTTTATTCTAAGACTTCCGTTTCCCACTCTCAACACAATGCCGCGCTGTGCCTTGGTACCGGAGCGAGAAAAATGAAAATATTAAATATTTCGTTACCTCATGTGGATATCTTCGTCATCATCAACTTGTCGTAGTTCAGAACTAAACGCCACCAATAAAAAGTCGTATAAATTTTAATGTTGATTCTTTTGGTCATTTTCGGTTTTTTGAATGCTATTTCCAATTTATTTTGGTGTGAAATCGACTAATAAATGTTAATTGTGTTGCCAATTACCGGCCACACTGCAATGAATAAATTTATTGCTTGAAAAAAAAAAAACCGGATAATTTGTTTTAATCGGTTATTGTTTATTGTTTTACTCGTTGATAAGATAGGCAATTTGTATCTATATTGTAAGTTTCACAATAAGAGAAATAAGGTGAGGCTTTAATAATAAGAGAATTATACACTCGTGTAAAGAAAAAAAAAAGAAAATTCACAAGCCTTTATTACTGCTGAAGTACATGAAATGCTTACATTACTTACTTTGTGGGAATGATCTTCCCAGAAACGTTAACCAATAAATTCATGGGCAAGGAAATTTTCCTAGGACATATTACATTCGTTTTATTCGTTCAACATTTACGACGTTAAACATTAATGAACTCGTGTACTTATATGTTTATTTATATTATTTATTATTTATATATTATAATATGGGAAATCTGCCTACCCTGCCATGTGCGGGATACGGCGTGAAGCTGATAGAGATTTATGTATATAAGTCATATATATGTATATTAATTAGATAAATAATATTGAGTCATAAAAATATGTTAATAAGACATTTACACTTTCGTTTTTTGAATTTATGGTACTTTTTTTTCTTTGTTTCCAATTCGCTGTCTCTGATCCAATTGGTTGTCTAGAAGAAAGGCATGACATGTGTTTATTTGTAACTGAATTCCGTACAACTAACAGCCCATTATTTTATGAATTATTGATATTACAGAGATGAATTATTGACATTACAGAGATGAATTATTGATATTAAATATTATTAAATTATGAAATATGACTGCAATTTTTACGCAGAGCGGGGAAAGCTTAAATTAATGCTTTCATTTTCCAGAGAGCCCACAAACTATCAGATATTTATAATATAACCCACTGTCAATCTGTACTCAGACGGGTCCGAAATTCTTCAGGTAACCTTATTGTCGAATGAAAAATTTACCATGAAAAGTCACATAGGTAATATTTACACGCTTAATATTCCTGTCTTATCTGTTCCCTGCGGCGAGGAGGATGTAGCCAAAGTCCTTTAAACAACAAGATCCTAAGCCGATTTACATTAGTAATCCAAGTGAGGCAACGACACCACAACTTGAGGTAAGTTCTTGTAGACTGGAATGACCCAGTAAATGGAGTTATGAAATATTATCTTGCATATACGTCTGTATATTGCTTTAGCTTGATTATAAAAAAGTCACATTTTATATTTATATTTATTTATATATATATATATATATATATATATATATTTATTAACTTTGCTGGTCACGTAAATAAATATTAATTTAATATGAAATATAGAAGTAGAAATAATAAATAAAATCCTATATCAATATCCATTGATCTAGATGCTAATATAATATCAGAAAAGTACATAATATTATTATGTGCTCAAGTCGTAAAGATGACCGCACACTTTCCGACGCATTTAAATTAACTTCCAACATTGATTCGTACTCAGTCCCTTGCGGACAGCGTCATATAAATGAGTTATTATTCTTTTATATATATATATATATATATATATATATATATATATATATATATATATATATATATATATATATATATATATATATATATATATATATATATATATATATATATATATATATATATATATATATATATATATATATATATATATATATATATATATATATATATATATATATATATGTATATATAGCGTTTTAGAGATATATATTATATATATATCTCTAAAACGCTAAATGGGTGTATCTTTGTATTATAATAACTCTCGTGTGAAGTTTATGTGTTCAGCTGTATCCGATGATTTAAATTGAACTCGATAAAACGATATCTTAGGCCAGCGCGCTTCGCCCGCTTACACTACACTTAATTTATAACCAATCTTAATCACTTTTATGTTATAATTCAGTCTCATGCGCTATCTCGCACGTGGCAAAATAGGCATAGGGAACTTGGGAAGTTAAGACACTCCGTTCCACTTCCTTTTCTCACTTTATGTTATAATTACATTACTATTTAATTAATAATAAAATGATATCCATTTTATTATAACTTAATTGATAATGTTATTAAACTTATATTGGATGTTATAAAGTAAACTTTCTATTGTACAGTGTGTTTCAATTGTGAAACTGCCTTTAACCGTTACAGAGATAAACGTGGACAGACAAACAGGCAAACAGACAAAAAATATTTTAAGTACAAGACCCCAACAATACTCGTAGATATTATCATATATCCATAACTTTGAGGGTCGTCGCGGCGCAGGGGCAGAAGTGGGTGATTGTAAACGCGACAGGTTGTGGGTTCGACCTCACTTGAGGAAGTGAAATATTTAATATTTTCAGATTAAAAATTTAATGTATAATTTCTTTCATTTGGTAAAAAGACAAACAGCAAATGAAAATATTAAAACAAGAGCCAATGAAAACATTACATATATCATCGCCTCGAGTGGGAATTAAACTAACAATCTGTTACGTTTACAGTCGCACGTCTGTGCCCCTGCACCACGAGAAGCCTTTATGTATATGATATCTTTGGCACACCTCAATGAGATAAGTATCTTATGAAGCTACTTATATTCGATGTCATGGCATAGTTTTCATGATTTTCATGATTTATCAACGTCCAATACTAAAATTCATTTTCAATCAAGTGTTAGTTCAAATTCGCAGTTTCGTTGTGTAACTATGGAAATAGAATTATGTAGGCAGTAATTAGATTGAGGTATATTGTGGTGCAGGGACAGTTTGTGGGTTCAAACCCCGCTTGAAGACATATAGTGTAGAGTAAATTAATATTTTAATCTCTTCGCTCTGCCACTTTAGTGGGAGCACTTAGGATAGGAGTGTCTTAATACTGGATACCATTACCGTGAAATTGAGTACCGCTTTCAAGTATCATCACTTTTTTGATAAATATGACAATTACATTTTACTTACATTGTTTTATTAAAGCTATCGTGGCGCAGTAGGAGAGTGGTTTTATTGTCAATGTCATGATAGGGATACTTTTGGATTTTTTTGTTGTATCTGATTTAATTAATTGATTTCTTTTGGAAAAAGCTGAAAGGCTCTGAATTGGTGAATCTTTTGAAAAGTTTTAGTATAATTTAAAAAAGACTCCCCTGATTAAATTGAACTCAACTCAAAATCAATATTTTTTTTTTCAGATTTTTTCCGGCATTTAGGAGAGTAGACAGAAAAAACCTCGGAACCCAGTGTTTAGACACTCCGTTCACAACTAATTAATGATTTCTTCGAGGCTTTTTCTCGTTCTCCGCCAGAGCGGAGAAATAAGAATATTAAATAATTTGTTCTCTTGAATAGCAAACGAACCTACAACCATCCTATTTACAGTCGCAAGTTTGTGTCCCTGCGACTTCATCGCCTCTTGTATAATGATTTCTTGTATAATGATGATCAATTATCGTGATTCGTACCTTGTATTAATACCGTTATTTATTTTTCTTAACCAAAACAAACAGTCTATCCATTTTCATTCTAAACTAATCACAAACTGCTCTGACCCTCATTTAGTATGTAAATTGTTTGCATTTTGCATGCATTTTGTATGTAAATTGTATAAAAAATCTGATTAAGTTCTGCATATAAAGGCAAGTGAGGAGAGAACTGCTTAATAAGCTGTCATTTGATGCAAGATTAATGTTGTTGGTTAGTTACAGCTATCATTTTGTTGCATAGTAAAGTTAGGTTCAATTTACTCTTTTTTAAAAAAAACGTATAAAACTTTCGACAAAGACTGACTAGCGGTTGGATTACCATTTTTAGCCTCGTCTGGATTTATAGTTATTTTGTTTTCCTGACTGGGGATACATACTTCATAAATTTGAAAAAAAACTATTGGTTTTGTGTTACTTTTCGTAATAATTTTTTGAGTAAGAACTAGTGACGTAGGTGGATAGTAGTTACATTATAAAATAATATTTATTATTATTACTGTTGTTTATTGAAATAAGTTATTATTATTATTATTATTTATTGTCGTGAGTACTGACGCGGCAGATACAAGATCAATATAATACTTATGTATATGTATATCAGCGATAAATAAATATCTATAACGTAGAACTAATACTTCGTTAAGCGGCAAAACTTAACACCGTACTATGATATGATGATGAATCGAATTTTTATTTCGAATCTACAGACTCTGACCATCGTATTGTTAAGACGGCGTCATTTAAAAACTACATACAAAACGCGATGCCTTGCGGAATCTATTATCTAAAGTGTCAGTACAATTAGGTTCATTTCTATCTTAAAGTAGATTCAATAATAAAATAATAATAAAATACTCTGTAACGCGCCACACATCTGTGGAACGACCTACCCGCGGCGGTATTTCCAGGTCGATACGACATGGGTACCTTCAAAAAGCGCGTCTACCTCCACCTTAAAGGCCGGCAACGCCCTTGTAGCTCCCCTGGTGTTACACGGGGCCGTAGGCGACGGTGATCACTCACCATCAGGTGACCCGTACGCTCGTTTGCCTTGTCTTTTCCATAAAAAAAAAAAAAAAAAAAAAAAAAAAAAAAAAAAAAAAAAAAAAAAAAAAAAAAAAAAAAAAAAACCATGGAGATGATCGTGATAGATCGTCGCGGGCGTTACAGTAAGCGTCTCACACCGTCTATTCTCTCTCCGTCATTTATCCATCAATCACTATCTATTTCTGAAACGCGGACTGTTCATACTATTTTACATTTCAATTGAAACACTCTAACAAGGACTGACTGAGGAAGATGTTACTGTGATATGATATTAGGGAAATATTATTATGGACGTTACTGATGAGAAAGTAGATTAGTAGCGTAGCAGCGTAGACTGAGGCAAACTGATGTTTAGAAACTCCGCTTTCAAATTGGTTCAATTCTCGAGATATTGCTCGTATAAACATTTTTATGTAGCCGATTTAAAACTGCGTCTCTTGGAAACCGCCCAATAATATAATATTTTAAATTATTAATGTTGTTAGCATCTCTATAGTGAGAGTGTTATAAATATCCACGACCCAAAAAAATTGTTACTTTCAATTATTTTAAAGAAAGACAGAATGTATTAAACATTTTATACATTTTAAGTAGGTATATGTGTGTTCTTCTAACCTTAAGATAGAAAATTCTTTGTTAAAAATGTATAAAAATTAAAAGCATGTTATAAGGTTGGCCTGTCTGTCGGTCTGTAGTACCGTAGCCCCTGAATGAATGAATATATCTGAGTGTGGTTTTTTAATCGAAAGCCTTGTCTATTGCGGTGGTTCTTAGCTGTTAGATGAATACCTCGACCTTTTAAATTTTATCAAAAAATAAATAAAAAGTTATTTTGTTACTTAAACATTTGAATATTCAAATATTATTTCACACTGAATAAATAAATACGTATAACTACGTATACAAGTACATTTATTTTTATTTTATTACTCAATCACTAACTCTTACAAGAAAACATGTTTTATTTATAATAATCCACTACAAAAAGTTGTGTCTTATTTTTTTTGCAAAATTTTTAAGCTCTACGTTCTATCGTAGAAAATGATATTTTTTGTCATTATCACATCGTTGTTTACTATAAGGCGTCGATATATCGAAAAGAAAAAGGTTTGTAGTGAAATCTTCATGTTCTCGACGTGAAATATTACCGCAAATAATTTATTTCTTGAACTATATTTATGTACACAATTTAATTTTATGATGAAAGTACAATAATCTTATTTATATCAGACATATCTCTTTATTTATTTATTGTTTTAACATTTTTTACATTTTTACAGTATTTTTAAAAATACGTAAGTATAAATACATGTTCGCAGTAAATGTAATGCCATGATTAAAGAAATAAATTAATATAATAAAATCTCGTCAAATGTTTACTTAAAAATTTAAAAGAGTGTTTAATTCTTGAGATCGGGTCAATTCTTTTAAAAGTCAGTCAAAGTACAAAACAGGGGCCGAGTGTCATAACACTTAGTTCCGCTTTTCTATCCGTAGGGGTAGTGTAGGGGAGTACTAAGAGAGAATTTCACGAGATACCTAGGATTTTGCAAGTTCACGCACACGAAGTAGCGGGCGTCTACTAGTTCATTTTAACTTAGTTAAATATAATATTTTTCATCTACCGCCAGTAATTTATACTGTAATTTATATAGTGTTAATACCTCGTCGTAATCTACACCTAATGATTTCACGTCGCTTAGGTTTAGGAATTTCTTTAACAAAGTCACATATAATATAGGCCTTATTATTCTTTTTACCTACATTTATAGGTGCATATCTAAAGCCGTTTGTGAAAATAAAAAACCGGTCAAGTGCAAGCTGGATTCACCCATCCAGACTTCCTTACCAAGTTCAGAATTATAAGTCAAAAAGGACAACCGATGAAAAAAGACAAACTTAAGTTTTCAGGCATACATAGGCACTGATTTTGTATGACGCATGATAGTACATAGGTATTAGTTATTTTGTTATAGTTATGAACACGTTTTCTTATACTTTAAGTTGCAAAAGGCAGCGCTGAGTTCTGCTACTTAACACGCAATGCCTCACATTCGGCAGAAAGTAGGAAACGGAACGGAGTATCTTAGCTCTAGACTCCAAAGTTCTCTTACACACTGGTAGGGGTTGCTGCGTCGAGCAAATTGTTATTTTTACCAAATGTCGTAATTGTAGATTAACAATTACAAAATTACTATTGAACATACTCTATAGGTTTCAATAACGCCGCGAATAAGCTTTTGTTTGTGGACGTTCAGTAAATATTAAATGTTACTAACTCTTACTTTTTTAGGTTCATGCTGTATCTTGCACATGACAGAGTAGGCAGAGGGAGCTTGAAAACTTAGTAAGACACTCACTTCCGTTACGTTTTCCGTTCACTTCTATTTCACTTCCGTTCCCCATTTACAATAATTATTTACAATAAAAATAATTAATTCCTTCGTGTGGGGATCGAACCCACAACCAATAGTTTACAGTCACACGTTTTTGCCGCTTCACTACGACATGCATCTACTTTTTTCTATGTTACTATTTTTTAGCTTTACTCTGTATCTCATATCAAGGTAGGTGGAGCGAACTTGAGAATTTAGTATGAAGACACACCGTTCTGTTTCCCACTTCACACTAAATTGAAGAATTGTGTGTTGAGAGGCGGAAGTCAACGTCGCGCTTTGATTTATTACTGGAGCGTAGGAATGAGAATATTAAATATTTTCATTCCTACGCTCTATTTCCTCGAGTGGGAATTGAACCTTTAACTTGTCGCATTTTCAGCTGAACTTTTGAACCCCTGCGCTACAACAGCATTTAAGCAAGCACATGAATATTTATAATCAATTAGCCTGTACAATTTAATTTAACAGAATTCAATAGAATCAGTATTCACATCCACAGCGGCTCACAATACCGACTACAATATTTGTACGAAAATTGAAATACACAGACTTATTAAGTGAATAGGCCATGACGTCTCATTTAATTAGTATTAGCGAAGCACCTTTGGGTGTTACGTGTTTATTAGAAGGTTGTAACTTGTAGTAATGTAATGTTGTAGTATTGTGTAGAATAAATTTTTATAGTGAAAATATAATCGTAGTGAACATTTCTATCATACCTGTGAAGAAGAGTGATGGTTATTAGTTCTAGATAATATTAACTTAATACTAAACTTAAATTTAAAAAGCGTATAAAAATTTTGAACGACGCAGGATTTGAACCCGCGTCTCTGGAAAACCGTTCCAGTGCTCTGGCCAACTAAGCCATTTAGCGCTAAATATAATATATTTATATCTACTAGAAAATTTGTTCATTTTGTATATATGATCACAAATTTTGAAATATTAAAATATTTATGATGTATAACACTTTAAAAAACATAGTAAAAATATTAAAAGAAATAGTATTCTCTCTTGCCAAACGATAATTCTTACGAATTGTCTTTGGGTAGCGGAAATTTGTAAAAATCTCCCTACAGAGATGCTAACAACATAAATAAGTTCTAACAAGCGTATAAGAATTTCGACGGAGCTTGGTGAGAACGAATGGCTTAGTTGGTCAGAGCGCTGGAACAGTATTCCAGAGGCGCAGGTTCAAATCCTGCTTCGTTCAAAATTTTTATACGCTTTTTAAATTTAAATTTAATATTTTCTGTCCTAAGTGTGGAATAACACTTTAAAAAACATAGTAAAAACATATCTAGCTAAAGGTTTAGAAGTATTGTTCTTAAAATATACACACACAATTGTAAAACTTATCCTCGAGAACAACTGCAAGCCTCTACGTAAGTAAATAAAGTAAATCTAAGTACTGCTACAAGCCTCGAGAAGACCAGACACGAGATTTTGGAACCAAAAAAAGTATGGAAATGGTGGGCTGAAACCAAAACAAGTATGAAGAACCAAATATAGATGAATCCATGATCACTTTCAATACTAATACTACTAATATCATTGAGTACTTACTTTACCTTCTCTAAAATATTTAATCAATTTCTATAACATCAACGAATTTAAGATAACAACTTCACCCAAAATTATATAGAACCTTGGAATTTTGAAATTACGCTTTAAAATTATTATTCAAGATATTTTAAAAATAAATTTGTTTAGTATTTTTTCTGAAATTCGTACACATTTTATTGTTAACCAAAAACGAAATTTGAATAATACTTTTTTTTTAATATATAAAAAATAGAGATTACTAAACAGCGCAGGTTCATCCTGCTACTTATTACTACATATATACTTATTTACTTCAAAACGTAATTTTCTTAATGTATGTGTGTGTGTAATATCATTTTAATATTAAATATGTCAAAAATAAGAATATTTCATGCCTGTCGTGGCTCAGGGCTAAAAGCGTGTGACTGTAAGCGACAGGTCGTGGGTTCGATCCCAACTTTATAAATTGTCAACACGCAATCCCTGAAATTCACCGGAAAATGGAAAACAGAACGCAGTGTCTTAACAATATGTTTCCAAGATCACTCTGTACTCTGCCATGTGCAGGATACAGCGATAGAATGAAAAAATAATTAAATTCGTAGCCATAGTGAGGTACAAAGCCGTCCTAGCCACACTTTAATACCGGTCTACATTAATTCCTACTTTTTTCAAATTAAGAACACTTAATGCGGGTAAAAAATAAAGCATATGTAATAAATTGTGAATTCACAACACACAAGTGTGACTTTACGAGAAACTGAAAAAAAAATATGTTTTTGTGCTCTGATAAATAGAAAATGAGTAATGAAACAGAATTCCATCACCCTAGGTTCTCAAGTTCTCTTCGCCTGCCATGAGTGGGATGCGAGGAGAAACTGAATAGTAAATGTTTTACAACAAATTGAAGCTGAACTCACCTTTAAGAGACATTTTTTGAGCAAGAGGTAAATATTAAATTAAGTGAAATAGTTGCAAAGACGATTTACGGACGATATTCTTACATAATAACGTCTTAAGAAACAAGTAGTTTTGTGAATTAATTGTTTTTCTTTTTATAACTTAATGAGAATTATTTGTATGAAACGAAGAAAAAGATAATTGACAATTATATAACGTTGTGAGAAGTTATTATTTAAAGTAACAAAATGAAAAAATAAATAAAATGAAAAAATGATGAATCCATTCAAAACATACTGTCATCTGAAGAACTGTCATCTAAGACGTATCTGACACATGACTGTAACTGACTATAACACTTCATACAACACTTCTTCTTGCTTCTTAAAATGATATTTAAAATAATTTATTTATTTATTCAGTTAGAAATATTCAAAGCTAGCTTGATTTGACAACCACAGTAAAAAATCATATAACTCAGCTTCACGCTGTACCCCGCACATGGCAGTGTAGGCAGAGGAGATTTGGGAACCGAATTTGAGGCATTACGTATTGAATAGTGAAACTCAACGCTGCGTTTTGCCTTGTAGAAGAAATGAAAACATTAAATATTTAAATAGAAAATTTCCTCGAGTGGGGATAGAACCCACAAACTGTCGGTTACAGTCTTGAGTACACACTTGTACTTGTGTTTATTCTAAAAATCAATTTTTATATTTGATAATATAATTTTATTCTAAAAAATCTATTTAAAGGCGCACATAAAGGAACTCATTGAAATGAAAATGTTTGAAAACTTTATGAAAGCGAATGTTTACTTAAACAACTTATTAACAAGATACGTATAACTTTGACTTTTAATGTTGTTTGTCTGTCTGACTGACTGATTCATAAGTAAATATTACTAATATAAAACATTTCAAGTTTTTGTTTTGGAGTAGCGGGAATTTGTACAAGTCTACATACAGAGATGCTAACTAACATAAATACATTATAAAAAGTACGTAGTTAGTACATCGAATTCTTGTACGTATAACCTGTAGGTCTAACTTTTTATGTTTTCTAAAAAAATATGTTTATATCATAAATTTTCAATATATATGGATGTATGACAAACAAATTACAAATATATATTTATTTTCATATAAATTGACGGCATATGCCTGCAGATATAAGTTTGTCAACTTCTATAATTTTATGTTATAATGTAACATAAAATTACAACAGAATCCTCGGTGGGCAACTGACCAAGACTGACTTGAACCTGATCGGGTTTTGAATTGTTTTATATAATACCGAAACATCCTTAGAAAGCATAACTATTTATTTGAACATACGTAGTCATCGACAAATGACAGCAAAATATTTCGATTATATCATAGTGTATCCTAGAATTATGTAAAACTCACTTTTCTTAACACAAAGATAAAAATAAATATCAATAAAGAAGTCAATTTAAATGAATTTAATTTTAAAATAAATTATTTTAATGTATTTTTTCCTCGAGTGGGAATCGAATCACAGTCTGTCACTAGTACAGTCTCACGCTTGTGCTTCTGCGACACGACTCTTGAATGATCTTCATTATAATGATTTATTCAATGCTTATTTCTAAGAAAATATCTTAAAATATTTGAGCTTGTACACATTTAAAATTCAAAAAGTAAAAGCTTTGAAATCCTGTTATTAAGTGAACGCGAACACTACGGAGCGCTGCTAAGTGTTTATTTTATATTTATTTTCTTCGACTCTCAACTATAGCGGGGATGTTTTAGCTTCCGTGATTTCTTATTTCAGAAAAGGCGTATAAATATTGATATATATTTTTATATATTTTTTGCCCGCTTTAGACGTATGTAATGCATGTAGCAAGGAAGGAGGAGACAATCTAGGATTCTCTGCGCACCGCTAACTAATAATTCACATGTTGCCTGTCGAGTGTCGTATACGAGACAGGTAGTGGGTTCGATTCTCATTTTATGAAATGAAGTATTAAATACTTAGAGTTGTATGTATTGTATGTATGACACATTCAAACTGTCCGGGATATCGGAAGTGCGTAACATGCCAGCAATTGTTAAGAACCCGCCCAGTAAGCAAAGCAAGGCCGTATTTACTTGCCGTGATAATATTATCAATCTTCTTATTTAACAAGAATATAGCACATTACTTTTCTATAAGAAACTTATGGAGTTGCCAACAAGTTAGATTAGTCTTTGTTTCTTTGACGGATGCTCTACGAAATCATGTATTTATAGATGCTCTTACAAGAGGAAACAGCTCTTCAATTTTTGGCGAACATTTATGAGTTGTCGATATCATTTATTAAGTACATTAAGCGTTTGATTGATGTAGGCTCGTTCAGATACTATTTTTTTTGTACGACTGAGTTCGGAGTTAATCCTTGGCAAGAATGAGTGTGTGTTCCAGTTTTATACAATACTCCTGAACAATACATAGGCTACAATTTATGTAAAGATCTTCTATATTTGGTATAATAAATTTGAGCGTCCAAGCGGCTTCGCCTGCTTTAAGCTATAATATAGCCAAACTACGTAAGACGAAGGCTTTTATGTTTGAAAGAAAAGAAGAAAGGATAGAATGCAAGATCATTGTAAATGATAAGATATTAGAACAAGTGAATGACGTAGTTCATCTGGGAAGTATGTTTAGCCGCAATTATGTTTAGCTGTTCTGGGAAGGACGAGGCGAAAGAGGTATGCCGAGACCGTAGCTTATCGCTTTCCGTGTACCTACCCCGCTAGGGATATAGCGAGAAGCAAGGTAAGTAAATTACTACGCAAAATCATATCACAAACTGGAGCCCATGCTATTCTTACATAAAAGTAAATTACTGTGTTTTTTATCTAAATTTGTTCAGTAGCTTTTACGTGAATGTGGAACGACCATCTTTTCACTCTAAATATCTCTCTAGCGCTATCTCCGTCCCATTTTAAATATTAAAATATCCACATTTAAATATATATTATCTATAATGTTGTTGCAACAATTAGTACGAACATTCGTTAAAACAAATTATTATAATTATATTTTACTACACCGGACGTCAACTGAATAACGAAAGAAAACAGATATCAAATCATATATAAACTAAAATCAGCGAGTTATTTATAAATAAAACATCAAAATTTTAATTAGTCAAGCTGTTTAAATTAACAAGCACATTGACAAACAGACAATCATAATTAAAATATATATTAAATGATCATTTTATCTGGTTTTATTCCCCTCGTAAGCTTCTCGTCTCATTCTCACCGTGTGTACACATTGTATCATATGTACATGTATATCGGCGCGAATGAAAAACAGAACTCAAATAGACGGTCAATTGACTCGTGACGTCAGTGTTTTGCTGTCAGATGTCAACGGTTTGAATGCCATTTGCATTATAAATACGACGGGTGTTCATTCTCCGGTACACAAGACATTTTCGCCGTCGCCGTAAGAGGCGACAAGGCCAGTCCTTTCTCACGGCACGTCCAGACGGGGCCAGACGGTCACAGACCATCCTGATTAGCGTACGCAGGGCATTCCCCTGCGATCGCTGTTTCTTTCACGAGCGTTCATAAAATCTCGTATATATTTCCTAAGGGGCGAGCCACACTCGCCCCTCCACGTCCGGTGACGCTGTAAATACCATACCAGATCAACAGCAGTTAAGTCACTCAGAAAAAAAAAGAAATTCTCCGGTTCAGAAGCGAGCCAGCCACCGACTGAGGGGAACCTCTGACTCCTGTGTCTCTGACACTCTGAATCTATTTTAAAATCAAATCGTATTGTTTGGTTTAAAATATTAAGAAAGTATTTAATTTAAATGTATTTAAATATTGCTATTTGTTAACTAATTATTCAATTAGTAATGATAATATTTCATTTGATACTAGTTAAATTATTAGATGTAATATTTTTAAAACTTTAAGTTTTGACATAGTTTAATTTTTATATGATTTACTTTTTGAAGTTAATTTAAATTATCTATAATTAAATTAATATGTATTTTTTACTTTTACCATATGTTTTGTATATATTTAAATGAAATAAACATGTATTCAATTAATCAATGTTATCTTTCTCTTACATGTACACAAAGCGATCACTTACAAATTAATATAATATAATAATTGTTTTTTCAATACATTTAGTAAAACTTAAAAGTAACTTTATAATAATATCTTAAACATAGGTATATTCATTATTTACCAATAAATAAATACAACAGTCGCAAGTATCCTTCAACTCGATGGAGTTTTGCAGCGAAAAACTTGAACTTTCTTTTTGAATAAAGAGATATTTTAAAGGCAGAATAGATAAAGTTTTAAAACTTAAATCTGTTTTAAGTTCTATTAAACTCCTTGTGCAGCGATTATATTGAATAAGCGACTATAACTTTTTTATAAACGATATATCGAGAAAAGTTCTTATTATTTATGATCCTTTTCTCTGCTACACTCTGTATTCGCATTCACCTCGTAGGGCAAAGAGAATAAAAATGTTTCGTGTTACGCAGCAAAATCAAACGTCTTTATTTCACGCGAGCGTAGTACTTCTACGCTCGCGTGAAATAAAGACTAAGTTAATTCATTCCCTCAGGCCAGAATTGAACCGACAACCATTGCGTTTAGTCTCTTGCTCCTCAGCGGTTTCAGTTCGTTATTAAGTATTCTAAGTTCATCTTCCAGTAAAGCTTTTGATTAATTAACTAACTAAATATGTACAAGTCATTAATTTAGATGAAAATCGTATAAAGACATTGTGGTTCATATTAATTTTCCTTCTTGAATATACCTGAGATTAACTGATCTATTTTATACAATACCAAATTTCAAGATTAAAACAAAACATTACGGACAGGATTGAGTGACTCAGGAGACTCTGTTTACATCTCGTCTACATTTTCTGCACAATTTTCGAGACACCGTGTAATAAATTACGGATCTTAACGCCGCGGTATGTGTTCAAACCAGAGCAAAGAATCGACGCTTATATACGCTGCGTAAAGGCGGTTTATCCGTATTTTTTGTAGCTTTACGCTGAAAGTGATAGGGTAGGCAGAGGAGAGTAGAGGATTGGGCTACTAGTCTAAAGACACTCCACCGCACTGCCTCGAGTCTTTCATGTATGCACATTAATGTAACCAGTGGTCATAATGGGTACAAAATCGCGTCAAATATACTAGTCAGTATTTTTTCAATTGTAAAATAAATTTACTATAAATGTACACTTTTCAAACCTAATCCAAAATGGCGTCCAGTGTCAAAACCAAAATTAAACTAATTAAATATCTGCATGTTCCTTTATGTGATATTTTCTGTATATTTTCTTGTTGGTATCTCCTGAGGTTAACCAATTCCATTGTCTTGTTAGACAACGTAGATTAATAGCTTTCAAGAACAGAACATTCTCACATTCTCTGGATGTGGTATTGCAATTGGATTGTGATGTGACGGCTTATGTAATTCGTAATCTCATCAAAATATATTTTTATTAATGATATTTTATATTTAATTTTTATATACTTACATAATATAAGCTTTATTAATTAGAAAGAGGAAACATGGGAACATAATTTTAACTACTACTTCTTGTTCTTACTACTGTAGATAGAGAGAGTGGACTGTCTGACTGGAGACTGTCTTCGTCGTATTGAGGCGGAAGCCAACGCCGCGCTGCTTGACATATTAACAGAGTGGAATTCAAAACAATAAGCGTCGCATTCATAACTGCACCACAATGACCTCGTATATACTCGTAAGTAATAATAATAAAAAGAATTAAACATTCTAGAAGATAAGCGCTTTAAATACATAAATATTTATCTGAAATTTTAATTATTTTTGAATACTTCTAAAATAACTAATAGTTTCGTTTATCGTTTCCGGTCAGTTTTTTAATAACAAACGAATTTATGCCCTACCACCTGTGACACACGGGGTGACTGTACACGCGACTTTCGCGAGAGAGGGTACAATAAAAATATTACGTTTTAAAAGAAATCCATATTATGTGGAGTTATTTTAGCCACGTATATTATGCATAATTTTTCAAAGTCAGATAAAATCATAAATATTTCACTTAATTTTCCTGAGCAACGCTTAATCTAACTCACTCGGTTACGTACATAATGTATTACTAATAACGAATGGTAAAGTTTCACAAAAACAAAAATTAAAAGATTCTGGTATTTTTATAAAATTCAGGTGATTTCAAAAAAATATATTTTTGTATCTTCACTTTATGTTCGTGCAGATATATAGTAAGCAGGGGAATTCGGGAACCTTATGTTCTTTTCGTCGAATTCTCGAGGCATTCTAATCTCTGTGGAATAGCTCAACGTTGCAATTTTCCTCCTTAACAGAGCAAGGAAATGAAGAAATTACTTCTTTATATTTAGTTTTAACAAAGTCATATTAATACAGAGTGAAACATCTGCCGGGTAACAATAGCGCGCTCGGGTCGGGGCGTTGGGGTTGGTTCGGGTATATGTACAAAAATCCGGCAGGTATAAAAATACTCATAACTTCGTCAATTTTGCTCCAAATGACTTGAAATTTTAACACAATATTCTTCAGATATTACGGATTGAATTTCGAAAATAAAAAAAATACAAAAAAAAAAACAAATAAATACCTTACCCCCCCCTTAAGCAATATGTGTTGTTAATGCCAACGTTAATGTTATGTAACTAATATAATAACATAACTCGAATCGCACAACAATTAAACGTATCTAAGAAGTGTAATATTAAATTCGACAAGAAACATTCTGTGACACACTTGATGTTTCTCCTATAGAAATCTATCTAGACTTCATCTACATAGACCATACAACGAACATCTGAACTTGACCGCACTCAAGAGGTACGATCTTCAGTTAAGTATGTGTAAAAATATATAATACGTGATAAATTGATGTAGACCCTATAGAAACCAGACGGTCAAATATAAATCAAGCATTGATTTTAATGGAATTTTTATATGTAGATATTATATTATTTCTTCATTTCATACTGTTATTAGTTATTACCCATTGCAAAAGTAGAGATGTCATATATTTGACGTATCGGTCAGTATGTGTGTCTGTCTGTGCCACTAGCTCCAGCAACATATTTTGCGTGGGATCAAAATCACAAATGTGATTGTCGTGGCGCCAAAAAACCCGCTCGTTTCATTTACTCGTAGTAAGAGGAGTCTTTAAACAAAGTAAAGAAAAATATATTCGGGGTCTGATGGCGAAGGAGAACAGTAAAGGCACGCTCTGAACACGTGGGCGACAAACGTTAGAATATTGTAATCGTTACAGTTTGGTGACCACTGCAGTTTTTTTATGAGAATTTTAAATTTATTAAGCCTCAGTGTATCGTAATATATTGGAGAACATTAATTTGTATTTACTTTCTTAATAAAAGTTATCTTAATTCAACTCAGCTTCACGCTGTATCCCGCACATGGCAGGGTAGGCAGAGGGAACATGGGAACCTAGTGTTAAGAAACTCCGTTCTACTTCCGTTCCCCACTTTTCGCCGAATTTGAGGCAATGCGTGTTGAGTGGTGAAACTCAACGCCACATTTCACCTTATCCCAGAGCGAACAAATGAAACATTAAATATTTAAATTGAAAATACTAAATATTTCATTTTCTCGAGTGGGGATCGAACCCAGAACCTGTCGGTTACAGTCACACGCTTGTGCTGCGGCGCCACGACAAGCCTCAAATAATAATAGTTATCTTGAGATGTCATATAGAATTCAATTCATAATTAATAAAGTACTTGTATAATTTATTTATATTTGTCTTTGTCATTGTTACGATAATACAAAGCCAAGATCTTAGTTTCATTTTCTTATTATATGAATAATTTCTTAAAAGGGTTATTTATACAAGGCTTATTGAGATTCCGTACAAATTTCTTTGGTTTAAATATTTTTTGCGCTATTGTAAATGTATTGACATTTGTTGTATTTATGTTGTGTTCTATTTTTAAATAAATCACACGTAATAGTAAAAAATAAACCATTTTCTTAGAATTCAGTCTTATTTTATTCAGTAAGCTTACAAAAGTAACAATAAGGAATATTTTTTTTCTTCAGTAGAATACTTGTTATTTGTTTCAAATAGTGGAAATATCAATTACAATAGACATTTTGTATAGTTAAGGCTTGTCGTCGAGTAGAGGCACACGCAAGTGATTCTAAACGTGTTAGGTCGTGGGTTTGATCCCCAATTATTTAATATTGTAGAATTTAAATATTTAATATTCTAATTTGTAACTGGTAACGTGGCTTTGAGTTCCACCACTTAACACACAATTTATCAATAATTTGGTGGACAATTGGAAAAAATAAAATAAAAATGAAAGTGTTTTAATGATCGAATGATCTAATTTTAACAAGGCTTGCCTGTCCAGCCTACCCTCTGCCTATCCAGCTATATGCAAAATATTAATAAATATAGCAATATTTTTTTTCTTTGACCGCAGACTTGAATATTTGATATGAATTGAGCAAAACTTAATTACAGCTTTATTTATACATTCTAAACTTAAGTTATACAATCACCTCTCATACTATAACTCCGTGCCGATCCACCATTTGAAAGTCAAACGTTATCAATCACGCGAGTTAAGACAGTGGAAGCTCTATCAAAGGTAACATCCAGCGCGACGAGATGCGCTCAAACGTTCACAATCGAGATTATTATTCATATTTCATAGAAATAATGAATCTACAGATTCAGTGTTTCTAACGTCAATATACATATCAATGCTGATTCTCTGATTCTTTTTTTATTTCAATTTTAAGTTTTCGTTGACTGATAAATAGCTTATCTTTTAACTCAACCTCAACCTGGTCTATTTATCAAACATGTCGTGTAGCTGGTTTGGATTCATCAAAGTACTCGCTAATGCGTGTAATCAATTTAATTTTCCGGTTCATTTCTTCCTGATGTATAATGTATTTAGAATAAATAATATATATTATATCTGCAATGTACAATAAATATATCTTGTGTCCTGAACAAAAATATATTAACAACTAACAAGTTTTTTAAAGCGATCTTGAACAGTATAATATAAGGAGGATTTGATAAATTTGAGAACAATGGAATTCATTAAGCGTTAATTTTTCTCAACTGCATACACATTTATCTTGGCGGAGGCAAAGTACCTACAAGTGATTCCATAGAAATGGAAAATAGAATGTTCTTTGGACTAATATTAAATAAAATAGTAAAAATATGGGCATCTGTCATCACCAGCTAGTGAAGATACATCTATAAGGGACATAAAAACAAAATTTACACAAAGGCAAAACCCATGTTAATAAGACAAAAGGTACACAAAATTTATGACGGCATGTTTATTGAATTCATTAATCCTTTTTGATGTACAAGCCTGTCGCCCTTCATCGCCCCACATACTGGCAGCTAACCCGGTCGCTGAGTTTACATCACAATAAGGGTCGAGAGTCCCTTTTACATGGCATATTGTGAAAGTGCTCAATTATAAATGTTACTAGCTCATAGATGTTTAACTACTTTCTTGCATATTCTTGTTTTCATTGAACATCTCTACTTAATATGTATTTTAAAGTAAAATAGTTCGTTTGATTGAACGCTTAAAAGATATTGAATCGAATTGAATGATTTTTCGTTTATAATTACAGACAAAGAAAATGTTTTGGGAAATAAGTGACAAGGAATTCGTCGCTCACAGAGCAAATCTGTCCATCTACAATATAACGATATGAAGACGCTTGTGATCAACGACAGATTATATTATTAGTTTAAACATATCTATAACAATATTATAAAAGTATTTTTTTTTTGTTAACATCCTAATCTCATGAACTATTGATTCAAATAAAAAAACATTTTTTGTCAAATAATTAATTCATTCATTCCTTCCTTGACTTAATAAATAATATTTTCACCAGGCGTAGAGTTAAGCCTCGTACACGGTGCCGGAGGAAAGCGGAGACCGGAAGCGAATGTGGAGTATTTACGATAGGGTCGTCAACTCCCTTTGTCATGGGCGGTATATAGTTTAAAAAAATATTTTTTTTAGGAACAAGAAGTGTCTCAACACTTGCCACATGCCTGGCTCTATGCGGAATACAGCGCGACGTAAAATTTACAAACACAAATTCTATTGAGTTTACAAAAAAGAAATCGAACCTCGAAAGACGATAAATAACTTTTAAATGATTGTACAATGTCTAAAGCAAATATGTACTTAATTAATGAAGTCTCTTAAATGAGTTTCAATGATTGAATAAATAACGTTATCTATAATAAATTCATTTTCGATGAATGCCGAGCAATTAATAAATATTGGACTTGTTCGTAGAAAGATTTGACCTATTTGTTAAATTAATTATATTAATATTAAGGCCGTCGTTATACAAGGGCAGAGCGTCTGACTGAACATATCATGAGTGAGATCGATGTCCATTCAGAGAAATATAATAAAAACATTTTTATTGTATTTTTTGTCTGGCAAAGAGCGGCGTTGTTAGAATTCGGTGGAAAGTGAGGAAAGTAAATGTCTTAAAAATAATTAAATATCTTAACCTTAGGTTCCCGAGCTCGCTCTGAGTACCCGCTGTGTGCGCAATACAGCGTATGCGGAAAACAATGTTTTTTTTCCCCCAGTTGGGACTGAACCCACAACTATCGCTTTTACAGTCACGCGCGAGTGCCTTTTAACAAATATGATGCTGATTATTTTATTATATATCAAAAAAAGATATAAAGAACACATAGCAATTAAAGCTTAACACGTTACATGAACACCACAAATATACTTTTTCAATATCCAAATAATTCTTTATTAAACGTCCTCGTAACGCCGGGTCACTTGAAGCTTGGACCACAAATTAGCCGCCTCGTTGATAGCCCACACTCGCCCCGACCCCGGCACGTACCCGATACCCTCACCCGTGTCACGCTGACACTTCACTGTAGAGAGAGAGAGATGTTGAGAGGAGCTCTTGTAACGACATACTGCGGACTTGTAAAAAAGGATCAACTTTAACAGAAGTGTCCTCCGTCACAAAGGCAGTACTTGTAGCTCACTAGTTCCCAAATCATTAATTTTTGTTAAAAGAAATGTTTAAAATAATATGAAGTTTTTTATTTTAATAAACTATTTATTATCAACTAGTTGTAATTAGTAGGTTCGTTTGTGTTGACGTTGTATTTTTTATTTTACTGTGTTTTAAAAACGCAAAGCGCAAGTCACACGAGTTTACACAAGTCTTCATGCTTCTTAATTAAAATAATAATATTTTTCTGTATTAAAAATAATGTAAAATATTTCATAAGGAAAATATATAAGCTGTTAGTTCATTCTTGTTTCAAAAAAGTTGCTTTAAAAAAAGAGCACAAATGATCATTCTTTCTTAAATAGTTTTTTTTTGTTGAATTCATTTTGGATATAAGTAAGTAGTATGAAAAATTCCACAATTTAATTAGACAATGCGCAGAGTTAAGTTACTCTACTTGATATAGAGATAATTTTGTTATATTTATTTACTACATATTTAGTTGAAATATAAAATTCTATCGTGTCATGGCATAGGAGCACAAGTATGTGACTGTAAACGTGACAAGTTGTGGGTTCTACTCCGCGATATGAAACATTGATTATTTTCATTTCTTCGCTCTGGTACCAGATAGAGCGTGACGTTGACCTCTATCACTCAAGAGGCAATGTCACAAATTCTGTAGAAAGTAGGATACGGTACAGAGCGTCTTAACACTAGGTTCCCAAGTTCTCCTGCTTTACTTTTCATGTGTAGAGTACATCGTGAAACTAAAAAAAATATGTACTATATATTTTGTTGTTATATAAAATTGTAAAGAAATTACCCCAGCTTTAAAAAGAGAATTTCGAAGCGGATATTCTACAGCACTAACATCACTTACAAATGTCCCTCTCGAAAGGAATTTTAGTATCCTATTTTAGTTCGACGTTCGACATATGAGAACTACTCTAGTCACAAGATTTAATGTTTTCATTTCCTCACTGTGGTAACGGTAGTACTCGACGTTGAGTTCCGCCACTCAACACGCAATGTCATCAGAACTTGGTGAAAAATGGGTAATGAAGTATGTTAATACAAGGTTCTCAGGTACCCTGCTGTAGGTGGAATACAACGTCTCGAGAATTTGGCGAAGTTAAAACAACAAATCAACAGAAAAAATATTAATTTCATATCCTTCAGTGGTCTTCATAGCACATGTGACATACTCAGTAGATACTTGAAGTATCCCTGACCATAGCTCTAGTGGTAGCCAGGTCAAACTTACAACACCATTCATTTTGCGTCGCGGGTTAATGAACAAATATAATATGAGAACACACATTAATAACTTTCACAATACGAACATTAATGGGTATACAAGAACTTTCCACGTAGATTGATATAAATGACTAGTTCATAATAAAAGAAAGGCACTTTGAAAGTAATCACGCGGACTGGCGGGTTTCATCACGTACTCTAATATAATTAATATATATATTATACTAAGGTCAATTCGTAGCTTTACATAATTACTTACAACCTAGTACTTACCTAGTTGCAACATAGTCTCATTAGTTAGTTAGGTCAATAAGAGAAATTGCTTATGAATTATTGGTAATCTCGATAATCGAGGACTTTTTGGCGCAGGCGTACAAGCTATAAAGTTAAACAATAGAGTTTGTGAGTTCGAGACCTCCTCAAGGATATTAAATATTTTATATTTTCATTTTCTCTCTCTTTTAAAGAAGCGGCGCAGTGTTAAGTTTCTCTATCCAATACGCCTACAGGATTCGGCGGAAAATGGAATTGTACATGACTTACTCGTGATAGGATCGGAGTGTGTATTACAGTAGACTCCCAAGTTACCTCTGCCTATCTCACGATATGCGAGATAGATACAACGTGAGGATAAAGAAAGAAAGTATGTAGATCAGTGTATTTCATAGTCATATTACTTACTTACTGTTGGAGAGAATAAGCAGTTGAAACTGTGGTTAGTTTCGTCTCTGAGACGAAAGTGGAAATAATTTAAACTTAAAAAACTCTGATTGTGAACAATCAATCCCAGATCGGTCGGTTTAAAAATATATTAAAAAATACATTACATCAAGTATTGTATTTTTAATAAATACTTTTTTTTTAGTTTAAACGTTATATTTCTAAAGGAACAGTCTATTCTTTATAAAAGTAAATACATCTATTATATATATATTTTTTTGTATGAAAAAAAAGGCTGATATTTTTTTTATATATTCTTTAATAAGAGTGACAGTTTTTGGCTCGCAACAAAGGTAGCTCGCAGCTTGGCTAAAATATTTTATGAGATAAAACAGAGCAAAATTTCTGTAAATATATTAGTTTAGTATGTCGTTCCTTCCATCGCCTACACTTATTGTACGCCTTCTGCTGGGGGTCTCTCGGTCTTGTAGTCTACATAATTTTACTATATTGAAACAAAAGTATTATATGGGTGTTAAAATAATATATGGACTCAGACTCTTTCCTAAGTTGGTATGGTATGGTATGGTTCTTTGATTATGGCGTTCCGAGCGTGCCAGTTACTCACATATCACTTCATCAATGTCACGTTGAATGGAAAAGACACGAAGGAGGTTGTACGGCAGAAAATTAATATTACACAATATGGGAATGCATATTAAAAAAAGAAGATCCAGTTAAAAATTGCCTTCACCTATAACAAAAAAAATACATATATTAGAATAAATATATACATTATCACAGGGTTAGTAATAAGAAATATATAATACAAAGGTGTTAGTCTACAATTTAATATTATTATATCTAATATATTTACATAAAAATTTACATAATGGACTAAACACAAACATTAACAAACATTGAACATTAAGGGGACGGGGAACTTTGTGAGGAAGGACATCATATAAGGGATGGATTAACTTGGGGCATGTAAAAAGAATGTGAGAAGGGGAACCATCGTCTAGACCACATTCACACAGGGAGTGGTCCCTGACCCTGATCTTAGCTAGATGTACCGGTGTGCTCGCATGTCCAAGGCGCAAGCGACATATGATCGATATTATCCTCCGTTCAATATTTTTTGAGAATAAGACCATGACCGCCTTGGGATATCAGGTTGAATCGCAGCATAGAACTTACCTTTCTGGGATTTTGACATATTCCAAAATTCAGACCATGACACATCCAAATGAGTTCAATGATCCAAGGGACAACAGATCCTGGGCCGAAATAGAAAAGTGATCCAAACTGCCACACTGGATGGTTAATTTTGCGCAAGAGTCTGCAGATTCATTCCCACTGATTCCAGAATGCCCTGGAATCCATGCCAAAGTAACAACCAAACCCTTTAAATAACATGAGTACAGTTCTTCACGAATCCTTAAAATAATTGAAGACCTTAATTTACTATGAAAGGGATTTCCCTTTACAGCTAGTAAGCAGCTTAATGAGTCAGTACAAATAACAGTCTGTTTAAAATCATGGGAGAGTGTGAACCGGATTGCTTCTAACAAAGCAACAGCCTCTCCAGTAAACACGGATGATTCGGGAGCACATTTAAATTGTACAATAATTTTGAATTTTGGTATCCAGCACGCTGCACCAACACAGCTTTCGTTTGAAAGCTTTGACGCATCTGTAAAGATAAGGATATGATTTAACCAGTTTTCATTTACTATGGCTTGGAACTTTGTGTTGGTGTCAGCAGCTCCCTTGGTCAGGCCAAGATTTGTGATGATAGAGGGATAGTGTACTAAAGCTTTATAAGGCGTACAGAATAAAGGGTTAGCAGGATAGCGGGACAGAGGGTGAGGAAGGGAGGTAAATTTAATGAAGCTAGCAAGCAAGTAGGGAAGCGGCTTGCCACGAGGAATAAAGTCAGCTAACTCAGATAGCTTAGACCACAAGGGATGGTAAGAAAACTGTAGCATTTTACCAACAAATCGATCAGATAAAAATTGACGACGAATAGGAAAAGGTGGATCAACACACTCCACCTGTAATGCATTGGTAGGGGAATACTGAATTCTGTTAAGTTTGTCAGTAGCAGCTTTATTAAAGGGGTCTAAAACAAATAACCCGTAGTCAATATGAATACAAATTATTGCATTGTACAGTAGTTTTTGAGTAAAAGGGTGTGCACCCACACCACACACCAGACACAGCTCTTAAAGCATTGATGCCTTTTTCACATTTTTTGCTGACATGTTCAGCATGAGCAATTCCGTTCAGTCTTTTATCAAGGACCATGCCTAAGAATTTAACACTATCTGCTAATTGTATGATATCATTACCACAGTAAATTTTAAAATTAGGTGTTACTCTCTTTTTGGAGAATACTACCGCCCGACATTTCGCTACTGATAATGCCCTGCCATGGCCAAGGAGCCAATGGTCTAGATAGTGTAAAGCAGTATTTAAACGATAAGTTATGTCCTCCACTGATTTTGAGCTATAGTAGAGGACGATGTCATCAGCGTATTGAAGGATATTACAAAAGCTACTGACAGACAATTCGAGGTCATGAGTGTATAGGTTATACAACAGAGGACTAAGAGCTGAGCCTTGAGGTAATCCCTTCCAGACAGTCTGGAAGGCACAGTAAGAAGCGGATGTTTCACAGATATCGATCTGCCGGTCAGCAGATTGCAAATGAAATGAGACAACTTCGGCGGGATACTCAGCTGTTGCAGTTTCTGCCTGAGTACCTGAAGAAGGACATTATCATAAGCAGAAGCGACATCTAGAAAAACCCCCACTAAATACTCTCCTTTGGCGAAAGCTCGTCGAATGTCTGTGGTAAAGACACTGAGACTATCTGTGGTACTTAACCCCTTTCTGAAGCCAAATTGAGAGGGTGCTAAGATATTTCTGCTTTCCACTATCCACTCCAGACGATTTTTTAAAAGCCGTTCCATGATTTTTGATAAAGCAGATGCTAAGGCAATGGGTCTGTAGGAATTGGAATCTGAAGGACATTTTCCAGGTTTAAGGATGGGAATGATAATTTGGGATTTTCAAGGTAGTGGAATATTGCCTGATTGAAATATTGCGTTGATTAAATTTAAGAAATATAGCTTAGACTTCTCATTTAGTCTAGCAATAAAAGAGTATGAGATACTATACTCACCTGGGCTAGTGTCTCTTAAATCCGTTAAGACGTTTTTGTGTTCTTCAGACGAAAAACAAGCGTCCATTTCATCCGAAGATTCAATCAGTGGGAAAATAAATAAGTCATGAGATGGTACAAAAGGCGGAGCCAATTTGTTAGCAAGGCACACAGAAGGATTATTGGAGTTAGGACTGGATCATAGTTAAGGGAACGGCGAAATCTCCTAACATTTTTCCATATGAGTGAGGAAGGAGAGCGAGGGCTAAGGGATTCACAAAAATTGGCCCATCCAATTCTTTTCTTTTTCCTAATCAACTTTCTAAACTTCGCATCATTGCGTTTGTACTCAACAAATTTCTCCATAGTCATATAGACTGCATATGACTCCTCGGCAGCTGTTCGCCGATTGACAGAATCAGAGCATTCCTGATCCCACCAAGGATTGAAATGCATCCAATTCTGAATGGAGCGTTTTCTAGGGATGTGTAAGTCAGCCGCAGACAAGATGGTAGAGACAAAACGTTCATAGCAAAGAATGATATTCTCAAAATTAGCAGACTCAGGAAGATTGCCCAACATGCAATCCACAGAGTCGGCGTACTTATTCCAGTTGGCTTGTTTTAGGTTAAATTTAGATGTTATTCTACATCAGTCTATCTATTAGAGAGGAAGAAGGAGGAGATTTATTATGCATTGTAATAAGTATAGGAAAATGGTCACTACCATGGGTAGAAGGTAGAACAGACCATGATAGCTGGGTAGCCAGAGATGGGGAGGATAGGGAAAGATCAACAGCAGTCCTAGGATTCTGATTTGGATTAACCCTACGAGTCGGAGAGCCATCATTGATAATGCAAAGAGATACATCATCAATCATGTCTACCAACAAAGGAGATAACCCATCACAGTAATAACACCCCCACAAGGAGTGTTGAGTGTTAAAATCACCTAGGACCAAGACAGGACTAGGGAGCAAAGAGATAATAGACTTAAGCTCAAGGAAAACAGAGGAAGAAGGATGAGGGATATAAACAGATAGGAAGGAGATATTGAAACCTGATACCCTAAAGCGGGAATCAGGCACCAGCCATGTTTCCGAGAGGGCAATAATGACAGGGTTGTACAAAGAAATAATATTAAGTAATTCGTGCTTTTTGTCACGAATACTTTTACTATTCCATTGTAGGAAGCTCAGTGCTGCCATTGTTTAGTATTTTAAAAATTGTTAGTAAATTTTGGGCAACGTTGGACGATATAGGAAGTTCATCAGCGGTTCTGAAGATACTTACAAGGGTTTCAGTAAGTGCAACCAATAGATCTTTTCTAGATTCTATTGGACTGTCAACACTTAGACTTAGTACTTTAGAGCGCAACCATTAGGAAGGGACGACGGACATGCGGCAGTTAGGGCTTGATGAGCTTGACTATTATATCCCTTTGCTAAAGGAGCTCGGGGACGAGGAGACTGAAAATCTGTTTTTATATATATGATCTGTTAGGGGAGGTAGGGGCTGGTAATTTAGAAGGAGAGGGAACTGCATAGGTGGACGGGGAGAACATTTCCTTAGCCATATCCGATATATAGGAGGAAAACGAGCGGAAGCCTCTATATACGAAATACACTCTTGTGACATGGTAATTTTGATGGACTGTTGCCTTGCAAACTCAGGACAGTCCTTGTCAGTAGCGAAATGTTTGCTTTCACAATGTAAATAATCAGCATTTTCCCTATTAGTGTCACATGCTTCACCAGTGTGCGACTGAGAACACTTGTAACACCTTGGCTTCGATCTGCACTGTGATTTAATGTGACCAAAACGACAACAATTTAGGCACTGGATAGTGGGAAATTTGTATGGTTCTATTGGGAGAGAGAAATGGTATGAAAAGACATTTCAGGCAACTTTTGTCCACGGAAATAACTACAACTGACTGGGTTGGAACCCATGTAGTCACACCCCCACTTACACACTTTCTATTAAGTCGTCTTGCTTTCATCACTTGTATACCACTTGAGGGAAATTCTAGAGAGCCTACAAACTCATCAAGTGAGAAGTCCACTGGGACATTTCTTACAATACCCATTCGAGTGATATTAAAAGTAGGGATAACTGCCACATACTTACATAGACCTAAAATGGGATTGGATAAAAATAAATTCGCTGCAGTAGCTGTTGAGAATTCCACGCTGATTTTGTTGCGACCAACATTTTTCACTCCATCACTAGTGATGTTATTTATTTTATTAATATGGAGAAATTGGCCAAACTTTATTGCTTTAATAGAGGTACCGGCAATAGGATCAGGAGTTTCCCTCGACACATATACTATAAAAGGGCCTTTGTCTGAATCGAGGTAGGACTTAGGACTTTCTGACAAGGAAGGATGCACATATAAATTTTGAATTGACGGTGTAGCCGTAGCTGGGTCAATAATTGTTTTTTTTATTGAGTCTGAATTCTTTGAAGGTGGGTCAACACCTTGCCATTTTCTGGATGTAACTTGGGAGTCACATTTGCCACCTCCAGGATCAGGGGAGTCGGGCGGATGTGGATCAGCATCCATTTTGAAACAAACTTACCTAACTTACCTTAATTAACTAATCTAATGGACAAAACACCACAAACACTCACAACAACCAAACACCGATAATAAAATCGATCTCCTTTTTAAGAAATCGCACTTTTCACTTAAAATATATGTACAAATATCACTTAAATAAGAAATCCTCACAAACACGTGTGTTAACCAAAACAAACGTCAGCGAAGGCCGTAACCTAAGTATATAGTAACCTAAGTATATAGTAACAAAATTGAAGTTCAATATTCTTAATCAATTACAAATAGAATTTTATATTACTCTAAATGCGGACGGAAAGCGTCTTGCGAGGCATAGGGCAAATAAAAAAAACATACGTTTTTTATAAAGTAAAAACAAAATAATATTTTATAATTCTATTGACAGAAATACAAGATCCAGTCAACAAGAACTTACTTTAAGCTGTAGTGTCAATGTCTTACTTAAATAAACAATGTAAATTGACTTAGTTTAGGTTAGGTCGAGCTACAGCCTCCTCTCCGCAGGAAACAGACGGGACAGGAATACTAAGCATATCAATTCTGTGTATTTTTTTACAGTAAATTTATCATTCCACAATGAGGTCGGTATCTGGAAAATTTAGAAGCTGTCTGAGTACAGGTGGCACTGGGTTTGAACCAACGACTGTTTATATTATAAATATTTTTAATTCTGTGATTCGTTATATAACAAAGGCACAAGCAAGTGTCTGTTAATGTTATGGGTTCCAAATCGAGGAAATAAAAGTATTAATATTTTTGTTTTCCCCGATATGTGGAATAATAACAATCATGTTTCGCTTTCAACTGATATTTTGTACATAAATATAAATAATATTTAACATCAATAATTCAACTCTGAAATGTCATTAATGCTAAAAATAAGGGGTTGTTAGTTGTACGGGATGTCACTTACAAATAAAAAAACACCGTGCCCTCCTTTTAGGGAAAAAATTGGACCTTCAAATCGGAAACAAAGAAAAAAGTACCATTAAAACAAAACAGCGGAAGTTTAATTATTTTATCAAGCCCTCACTTGATCCACGTTTTATTTGAGACATATCAGATCACGGTATACGAGTTCATTAAATTTTAATGCGGGAATGTTGTTAAACGAATTTAATCTGTTCTAGGAAATTTCTCTTGTCCGTGAATATACCAGTTTTTTTAGACATTTATGTTTCCAGAAGGATGGTTCCCATGAGGTAAGCAAGGTAAGCATATATAATATATTCCAGCAGTAATTAAGGCGTCGACATGAGAACATTGTTTTTCTTTTCTTTAGGTATACGCTTATTTGACACGCGCTTCCCCGCGTACTACCAACCCTTTTCTAGACATTGAGCGGTAAATGGCAGAACTCAACGGTGCATTTCCACAACGGTGTATCTTGTTACCTGAGCCAAAGTAATAAAAAAAAACATTTTCCAGAGCGAAAATTAAACCTACAGGTTACGGGTACGTTGCAGATTTTCCGTTGTTTTTGTTATTTGCATACAAAATCTACATCAATCAAATTGCTCTTTTATTTTTTTTATCTGCGAGGTACACGTAGTGGGCCTCTGCCTGCCCTACCATGTATTAAGATACTTTTAAAAGTAATTATAAAAAAAATATTTAATTTAACCAAAATATCAAAAAGATAGAATATATTCTAACTTAATTGGAGACAACAGGTGTTTTAAGAATTTTAAGATATAAAAAGCTTGCAAAATTTCAATACAATATATACGTTATTATTATTGGAAGTAAATTGTTCGCTATTGTTCATTTTTGGTACGAAATTTATATGCAACAAATTGATAAGTAAGAATTAATGTTACGTGAAAATATCTGTATTGAGGTGTACTTGAGGAGGAGGTACTCGTATATTTATGTATATAATTATTAATAATTACTTTAAAACTACTTGCAATCAGAATTATAGAGTATCTTATCAACGAGTCCGAATCAAAATTATACGTTTGTCGAGTAATAAATATTCAACTGTTGCAGCGCGGCCGATAATTGACAACACAATTTACATATATTACTTGTATTCACACCAGCATCGACAAAAAATGAAAAAACCATTCATAATAACGAAAATAATATTAAAAAACAATAGTTTTATTCGTGGTCCTCGCTCCGGTACCGCGGCAATAGGAACGAATAGGAACGAAGACTATCAGCACTAGGTTCCCAGATTACCTCTCCCTATCCCGCTATGTGCGACGTACACACACTGGCAGCCGTACGCTTACATATCAGTATGACTGCCCATCTGGTTGCAAAATGAACGGCTCAGAGCAAGACTGTCGACTCAACTGTAGGTTTAATGAGTCCCTTTAAAAATGCTGTATTTGTGTAGTAATTTGTACCGCCGCGCCGGTCGAAAACGTGAACAAGAAATGTTAAGAATTAATTTACTCTTGAACGCAATCCGAGATGTTGCCAGATTGTTTTCGTTCTTGATCTAAACAGTGTATTCGAGGCCTCTCGAGATTTGTTTTTACGCCTTTTTCACAAAAATGTACCTCAGTTAAGCCCCAATATGAGATACCTAACTAAACCATGAGGGAGGATGGAAAATGACCTCGTGTCCATTAGACGCGTATCTAAACGATGTCCTGCTTTTCTGCGAGAGTCTCGTAGCCCTAGGTCTTCATTCAACACCCTTTTGTATATATTCTTTATTGCACTTAAAAAACATAAGATATACAAACTTAAAAACTAGTTAGCAAACGTGGACTTATTTCTTAAAGAAATCTCTTCCAGCCAACCAATGGAAGTGGATAATTATCAAACAGCGGGAGGAAAGTACCGTGCCGTTAAGTAAAAATAATAATAATAAAGAAAAAGCTTAGTATTCTAATAAATATATAAATTCATATACAATTACACATATATATCAAATACATATTTAAAATTTTGACCGTGGTTCTGTTTTCATTGAGAACATTTTAACTTGACAAAGCGTCATAAAGTAATTAGTAAATTCTAATTTGTATATACTTTCTTAGTAATAGTATTAATAGTATATATTTTAAATAATTACATAGAGATAGATGTATCCCTTTACTCGAGCTAAATCGCAAATATTATGATTATATATATATATATATATATATATATATATATATATATATATATATATATATATATATATATATATATATATATATATATATATATATATATATATATATATATATATATATATATATATATATATATATATATATATATATATATGTATATATATATATATATATATATATATATATATATATATATATATATATATATATATATATATGTGTATATATATATATATATATATATATATATATATATATATATATATATATATATATATATATATATATATATATATATATATATATATATATATATATATATATATATATATATATATATATATATATATATATATATATATATATATATATATATATATATATATATATATATATATATACATATATATATACATATATATATATATATATATATATATATATATATATATATATATATATATATATATATATATATATATATATATATATATATACAGCGTGCTTGTGCCAAGCGAGTGTGTCGGCCCCGAACTGAGATGAAAGTACACTTTATATTAAACGCTTTATTGAACTAAAATAGTAGGTTTTCGTGACTTTCTTTAAATTCCTTTCTTGTCGCGTCCTGCCGCTGTACCAACTTGTTGTGATTGTTTATGGATATATATAAGTAACAATAGTTTTTTTTTTACTTTACACATGGCAGGATAGGCATAGGGAAACCTAGCGTAAAAAAAACTCCGTTTCGTTTCTCACTTTCCACCGAATTTGAGACATTCATTGGCAGGAATCAACGCCACGCTTTGCCTTGTTATCAGAGCAAAGAAATAAAGACATTAAATATTGAAATTGAAAATATTTAATATTTTATTTCCCCGATTGGGGATTGAACCCACAACTTGTCGTTCACAGATACTCGCTTGTGCTGCTGTGCCACGACAGGCCTACAACAATAGATAATAATTATTTATATTTTACTTTCTTATGTAACTGCATAGTTCACTTGGTTTAGACTGGTACTCGCTAATAATATTTATTTGTGTATCCACACTGTACACTCGGATATTTTCCAACGTTTTGTTTGCTCTTCACGTTATATCTTGCTAAAGAAACCAATACGTATTTAAGTAGCGGAAGTAATAAAGCAATCAATAACCAGAGGGAGGTAATAAAACTCAAATAATTAAAAATGCCTTCAGAGGGAATCGAACCCGCGACTATCACTCACAGATGATCTCAGACTTTGCCTGTTGTCCTGCATTTATACGTTACTATGCGACTATAGTCTATTAATATTAGACGTTTTCAAGCCACAATCGTTGCGCTTACCGACGCAAGCTGGTGTCGCTGCGCCGTGAATAGCAGAGGTTGTACTTATCTATATCTCTATGTATGGGGATTATAAACACATTAATGTCACTAGAAAACATGCTCAATAACTAAACATGGCAAAGGATTTATTGTTTTAGAAAACTATAAAAAAAATATTTTTCTAATAAATATGTACAAAAATGCACAAACAAGAACTCAAAGGTACTTTATCAATCGTCTTATAAAGCCGCTAATTTACTCACAAAGTAAACACAATGGGAAGCTCTACTTCTAAATACAATTTTATATTAATAAATATAATTTTCCCGATTCTATGACCGAGAAAATTGTATTTATTAATAAAGGAAAAAATATTTTTTTCATTCTATAATGGAATAAGGGCAAGTATACACTGTGTATATAAATATGTTATCTATTCTGGTACCTTAGTTTGCCTAGAATACTAAGCTCTGGCTATTGATTCAATTTCTGCCTAAAATATATGTTTTTTACTTACTTACTTATTTACTTAGCTTCACGCTATATCCCTAGCGGGGTAGGCAGAGAGAACGGAGCGCCAAACGCTACGGTCTCGGCATACCTCTTTCGCCTCGTCCACTGTCATCAACCTATTCATACATGCCCTCCGGGGGGTCCTCATGCTTTTTACGTGACCTTCCTCCAGTATCGTCGATACTGTGTTTACGAAGGTCAACCGAGGTCTCCCCCTCCCTCTCTTTCGAAATTCTTATACGCTTGTTACAACTTATTTATGTTGTTAGCAGTAACAAGTGTATAATAATTTCGACGGAGCTTGGTGAGAACGAATGGCTTAGTTGGTCAGAGCGCTGGAACGGTTTTCCAGAGGCGCGGGTTCAAATCCTGCTTAGTTTAAAATTTTTATACGCTTTTTAAATTTAAGTTTAGTAACCTATATTTAATATACATAAAACAAATTCTCGCAAAAAGCAGGAAATGCGATATCTGAATATACAATGTCTCAAAATCGGTGTAAAGTGTGGAACAGAAGTATCTTAATGGGAACGGAGTATCTTAGCACTAGGTTCCCTCTGCCTCCTCTGCAAGGTGAGGGACACAGCGTATTTTACTAGTAGCTTACACGATTATACTTACTCATACATATCACAGGCCTACATCTAGCTGACTGAGAGTTATACAAAAATATTTATTATTCATTAGAGCGATTTACAACAAATCCCTAGATTTTCATATTTCCAAATTCAACTTCTATATATTTACTCTATAACCGAGATGAACGCGGTCGTGTCGTCGACAACAACAAGCGTGATACAACGTGTAGCGAAATAAAATAATAATATATATAATAGTAAAAATAAAATACAATAGCAGTAAAAAATGTTTTATGTACGCTTCAAGAACGGAAGTGTCTTAATAGAAAAAGAACAGAAGGAACATAGGAGCCTACTGTCAAGTCAGACACTAGGTTCCTATGTCCCCTCTGCCTACATCGCTATAAAAAAAGAAAAAAAATATGTAAACACAGCTTTATTAAAAGGACGTTTATCCATTTTTCTTATTATGCCGAACCACAAAGAGTAATGTTGATGCAGAAAATGTATTATTTGTTTAGGAACAAGATACCGTGACTTGCAACGTCGGAAGTGTTTCGGAACCTTTCTTAGTAGGTCAGCCATTCTTTCATATAGGCAAGCAGGTAAAAAGTTTTTTTTTTTCTTTTTTTTATTTAGTTATTTGATATAAGTTGCGTTAAAAGATCTCTTTCTATTTAGACTACGAAATGTAAATTAATGGTTTATTTATGACACACTCCTGTGTATAAGTGTATCATGTGCTTTAATAAAGTCATCATGGCATATTGAACCACCTTCTGAATGTAAGCGTGGTTGTAGTCAGTTCGATACTCACTCGGTAAGTTATTCCCTATTCTTTAGAGGTTAATAATTTAATTAAACCTTTTCGAAGTTGTTTGATTTACAGTCGATTGAAGACGACTTGTGCCCCTTCACCACAATGCTGTATTTTTGTATATTTTATGCTGAAATAGGACAAAAAACGGCGTCAAATGAAAACGCTGATGAATTCTGAAAATCAGTAAGTTGGAAACGAACTACATTGTGGGTGATCATTTAAGGGCATCGATAACTTGAAATTAAAGTTTGCAACCGACCGCTCAAACTTCTCAACTTCAGCTTAGATGTTCGAATTCCCTTAATTGGATATCTGTCGCGAGGTTTAAATTAGTAAAAATTATATATAAATTATTATATAATGATTGATATAAGCAAATAAAAGTTTTTTAAAAAAGATTTTTTGTCGTTCTACATTTATGTCCATTTGTTAAGGCCCTAAGAACCTAAGGCCTAAAAACGTGTGAAAACGAAGCATTTTAGCAAAATTCAAGAGACAATTATGTATAAATTAAATTATAAAATAATATCTTCTCTCTCGTCTCTTTATGCTCACTTAATTATTTTACCTATTGAACTACCTACGAATGTTAGAAATAAACATTAAATTTCCACTTAATTTGGATATTTTTTTTTAATCTGGTCACCTGTAAAAGATGACCTCCGCCCACGTCCCGTGTAACATCAAAGTGGTGAAGATGTTGATACATGCATTGTATGTTAATAAAAATAATATTCATATTAAAAAAAATAAGTACTTACCATTCACTCTCGTAAAATAATAATTTCAAATAATTATGCTATGCTATTGGGTAGCGGAAATTTGTAAAAGTCTTCTTACCGAGATGCTAACAACATAAATAAGTTGTAACAAGAGTATAAGAATTTCGAAGTAGCTAGATGAGATCGTATGGCTTAATTGGCCCATGCGAAACACTTGGACGCTTTCCAAGAGGTTCAATCCCGTTCGTTCAGATTTTTATACGCTTTCTAGAAAGTAGATATATAAATATATTATCTTTAACGAATTATAAAAAAGAATAATTCCAAACGTTCATATAACACTCTCTCGACTGACATTTCTAATATGTTTTTGAAATAACCTGACACTTTCCCGTAAGTACTAAATGCCGCTAGAAATCTATTTTAGACACTAAAGTACTGAAAAGTACGCACGACGTACGGCGTCCATCAAAGAGCTTTAATGATAGCTGCGAGGGTATGTCATATTTCTTATTACTTTTTTTATTGTTACTTTAATCTGATTACAGTATCTTAACGTACATAATATATATTTACATACATACTTTATTTTCTATTTTTCATGAATTAATACGACCAAGCTTATACAAAATACATTATAATAATTTTCAATTTACTCTACTGATATCATATTACCCAATTTCTTGGTTCTGAGGTGAAGAGATTTTAGATCAGACCAGAGATTTTTACTATGTTTTAAAGTGTTATTCAACACTTAGGACAGAAAATACTAAGCTTAAATTTAAAAAGCGTATAAAATTTTTGAACGAAGCAGGATTTGAACCCGCGCCTCTGGAATACCGTTCCAGCGCTCTGACCAACTAAGCCATTCGTTCTCACCGAGCTCCGTCGAAATTCTTATACGCTTGTTACAACTTATTTATGTTCAAATCCTGCTGCTAACAACAAAAATACAATACTACTACTAAATGAATATGAATCATAAAGGGACGTAAGGTTATTTAACATGACGTGTGTGGCGCAGGGCGCAATCTAAAAATTAAACAAATAATATTTGACCAAATTTGTGTACTAACAAATACATTTCTTAATATTAATCAATTTCTTTGTGACAGAGTGAGAGATTAATTATATTAAACTCAATATAGTCCGTGGAAACATTATGAAGAAAAGTATCAAATATAGCTCATGTGTAAATTAGTTTTAATAAAGTAACTTAGAAAAATCTTGTGTTGATTTGATGTGACTCATTTGACTTCCGGTCAGAGTTACTTGGAGAGTCATACATCAAGGTCTATTTGTTTCTATTTAACCCTAATCCTCGAAAGCATAAAATATTACACGTCTTAAATACTTTTTGATACAATAAAAAATATTTACTCTTCTAGTAAATGATAATTAGAACTAATTTTACGTTTCAATTCTCCCTAACAGTACGTCATAGACTTAACTATCATCCTCACTATCTAGATACGTGGCACTCTACTACTCTGAGGCTCCCTAGGAGCTTCTTTCTCCCACCTCACAATTATGAAATATTCTATATTACTCAATGATAGAAAAACACATAACTTTGGTGATACATTGAATTTTTACTAAAGAAAAAATGGGATAAGCTCCATACATAATGACGGGCAAAGTGAAGTTTTTAGTAAAAATCAAAGTCAATACAAAGACAAAAACAGTTCATTCACATTCGTTCTCGCATGTAATATATTCATGTCAAAGTTGAATAATAGCTAATTGAGACGCTGTTGTCAACGCTCTTATTGAACGATATATAGATTATTTCATTAAGAAACTGAAAATAACGGTGTAATTTAAAAAGCAATTGACTGAAATTATCTTTAGCATTAAAATATTTTTAGCATTACGTTGTATTACACAGATAGCAGGATAAGCAAAAGCTACCTGTGACCCTAGTGCTAAGACACTTTCTTCCCTCTAAGAAACTTCCGTTTCCAATTTCCGCCGAATTCTTGTTGTCAGTTTGTCTTTCCCATAACAATTTAATACTTGAATTATATTATAATAAAAATAACAGCGGTATCTTAAAATGCCATTTCCTTTTCAAATGAAGGGTACTTTGCAATCAAGTTCCGTTTTTGAATGACATTACCACGTGATCACCGGCTGCTTTGATCGAAGAAAACTCTCTTATGTACTTTAAACGTTGGTCTGTGGCGCAGTGGACTATTGAAATATTATTATATTATTTACAGACGACCATCAACATATAATTTTTGGAATGTCTAAACAATTGGCGTACAGACATGTTGTGAGTTTGATGACTCGATGGTATAAAATATTTAGATATTATCTGGTACCAAGGAGAAGCGAAGCATTAAGTTCTGTCACTCAACATGAGACATTGAGCTTTAGAAATTCGATGGAAAGTGGGAGACGGAAGCGTCTTAATAGGGACGGAGTGTTTTAGGTTCCCAGGTTACCTCCGCCCAATCTCTACTGTGCGGAGGTACAGCGTGTAACTGAAAAACAAATGTTTCACTTTACAAGGTTAGATAACAAACCTAATCGTTATAAAAATATAATAAATGTTGTGCCTTTCATTATTTCGGGTAACCGATTCATCGTTAGCTTTGGGCAGTATTGGTGTATTCAATAATACGGCAAATCCCGAGAGGCTCCAAATACACTGTTTAGAACAAGAACGAAAACAATCTGGCAACACCTCGGATTGCGTTCAAGAGTAAATTAATTCTTAACATTTCCTGTTCACGTTTTCACGTGCAAATTACTACACAAACATAGTAATTAAATTATTTATCTATATTTATTAGATTTTTTTCAAACAATTGTTAATATGTTAATGGGCATTTTTAAAGAGACTCATTAAACCTACAGTTGAGTCGACAGTCTTGCTCTGAGCCGTTCATTTTGCAACCAGATGGGCAGTCATACTGATATGTAAGCGTACGGCTGCCAGTGTGTGTGTATGTCACACATATCGGAATAGGGAGAGGTAATCTGGGAACCTAGTGCTGTTAGTCTTCGTTCCTATTCGTTCCTATTAAGACACTTCTGTTCCCCTCTTCCAACACAATGCCGCGCTGTGCCTCGGTAGCAGAGCGAGGACCACGAATAAAACTATTGTTTTTTATTATTTTCGTTATTATGAATGGTTTTTTCATTTTTTGTCGATGCTGGTGTGAATACAAGTAATATATGTAAATTGTGTTGTCAATTATCGGCCGCGCTGCAACAGTTGAATATTTATTACTCGACAAACGTATAATTTTGATTCGAACTCGTTGATAACATACTCTATAATTCTAATTGCAAGTAGTTTTAAAGTAATCATTAATAATTATACACATAAATATACGAGTACCTCCTCCTCAAGTATACCTCAATACAGATATTTTTACGTAACATTCATTCTTACTTATCAATTTATTGTATATAAATTTTGTTACCAAAAATGAACAATAGCGCATAATTTACTTCCAATAATAATAACGTATATATTGTATTGAAATTTTGCAAGCTTTTTATATCTTAAAATTCTTAAAACACCTGTTGTCTCCAATTAAGTTAGAATATATTCTATCTTTTGATATTTTGGTTAAATTAAATAGAGATTGTAAAGGGTTTTTTTTTATATATTACTTTTAAAAGTATCTTAACACATGGTAGGGCAGGCAGAGGCCCACTACGTGTACCTCGCAGATAGAAAAAATAAAAGAGCAATTTGACTGAAGTAGATTTTGTATGCAAATAACAAAAACAACGGAAAATCTGTCAACGTACCCGTAACCTGTAGGTTTAATTTTCACTCTGGAAAATGTTTTTTTTTATTACTTTGGCTCAGGTAACAAGATACACCGTTACGGAAATGCTCCGTTGAGTTCTGCCATTTAACGCTCAATGTCTAGAAAAGGGTTGGTAGTACGCGGGGAAGCGCGTGTCAAATAAGCGTATACCTAAAGAAAAGAAAAACAATGTTCTCATGTCGACGCCTTAATTACTGCTGGAATATATTATACATGCTTACCTTGCTTACCTCATGGGAACCATCTTCCTGGAAACATAAATGTCTACAAAAACTGGTATATTCACGGACAAGGGAAATTTCCTAGAACAGATTAAATTCGTTTTACAACATTCCCGCATTAAAATTTAATGAACTCGTATACCGTGATCTGATGTATCTCAAATAAAACGTGGATCAAGTGAGGGCTTGATAAAATAATTAAACTTCCGCTGTTTTGTTTTAATGGTACTTTTTTCTTTGTTTCCGATTTGAAGGTTTGATTTGAAATTTTTTCCTTAAAAGGAGGGCACGGTGTTTTTTTATTTGTAAGTGACATCCCGTACAACTAACAACCCCTTATTTTTAGCATTATTGACATTTCAGAGTTGAATTATTGATGTTAAATATTATTTATATTTATGTACAAAATATCAGTTGAAAGCAAAATATTACTGTTACTATCCCACATAGTGGGGAAAACGAAAATATTAATACATTAATTTCCTCGATTTGGAACCCATAACATTAACAGACACTTGCTTGTGCCTTTGTTATATGACGAATCACAGATTTAAAAATATTTACAATATAAACAGTCGTTGGTTCAAACCCAGTGCCACCTGTACTCAGACAGCTTCTAAATTTTCCAGATACCGACCTCATTGTGGAATGATAAATTTACTGTAAAAAAAAAATACAGTATTGATATGCTTAGTATTCCTGTCCCGTCTGTTTCCTGCGGAGAGGAGGCTGTAGCTCGACCTAACCTAACCTAAGTCAATTTACATTATTTATTTAAGTGGGACATTGACACTACAGCTTAAGGTAAGTTCTTGTTGACTGGATCTTGTATTTCTGTCAATAGAATTATAAAATATTATTTTGTTTATACTTTATAAAAAAAAGTATGTTTTTTTTTATATGCCCTACGCCCCGCAAGACGCTTTCCGTCCGCATTTAGAGTAATGTAAAATTCTATTTGAAATTGATTAAGAATATTGAACTTCAATTTTGTTACTATATACTTAGGTTACTATATGTTTGTTACTATATATACACTTAACTATTTGTTACTATATACTTAGGTAAAATTAAATTATTTGTTATAACGGAAGTTACAGGTGTAAGTTGTAAAAATCATTGTACGTAATCTCGTACGAGAGTTAAATAAATACTGTTAGGGTGTGATTTCATTGTAAAAATGGACTCTACACTCAAAAATACCGGCGTATCTCTGGCACACTACAATCGAGTTACGCTTTTGTATCGCTGCAAAGTGACTGCTAACTACATTAACCCACGAACACCGGCCGCTTTGTTCGAACAAAACTCACGTATGTACTTTAATCACGAGACTGTGACGCACTGGAAAAGTGAATAATTATTATAGTATTTACAGATGAGTATCGACATATAAGTTATGGAAAGTCAAAACATTTAAGAAACTAATGAAATTTAGACGCCTGTCGTGGTGCAGGTGTACAGACGTCTAACTGTATGACATGGCATGTTGTGGGTTCGATGCTTACTCGATGGAATGAAATATTTAGATATTAGAAGAAAGCGAAGCATTGAGCTCCGTCTCCCAACATGAGGCATTGAGCTTTAGAAATTCGATGGAAACGGAAAACGAAAAATAGGAAACTGGAGCGTTTCAATGGGGACGGAGTATTTCAAGTTCCCAGGTTACCGCCTCCTCTACTGTGCGGACGGTGCAGCGTAAAGTTGAAAAAAAGTGTTCGCTTTACAAGGTAACGAAAATATTGAAAGTTACAAATATATTAATTTTGTACCTTTCATTATTTCATATAACCGAATCTTCCGTAGCTTTGGGCAGTATCGGTGTAGTCAATAATGCCATTCAATTCACTTAGAACAAGAACGAAAACAACTTGTAAACGTCTCGGATTGCGTTTAGGAGTAAAATAACATTTCCTGTTTACATTTTCAATCGGCGGTGTAAATTATAAAACTAAATTTAAACATTTTTTTTATTAACAAATGTTAATATATTAATGGACATTTAACAGGAGACTCCTTAAACTTCCACTTAAGTCGACCGTCCCAGGTGTTGCTTAGAGCTGCTCATTCTGCAATGAGACGGGCCATGAGCATGGGTACTCCCTATCTCTGTATCCCGCACATAGCAGGATTTGAGCACCCTGTTTCTAATAAGACACTTTCGTTCCTTAGTCTCAACTCAACACCGCGCTTTACTTTGGTACTAAAAGAGGACAATGAAAATATTAAATATGTCATTTCTTCGTGTGGCCTGACTGTCGTGGCACTGAGACGCTAGCATGTGACTGTAAACACGACGAGTTGTGGGTTCAATCCCCAATCGAAGAAATGAATTATTAAATATTTTCTGTTTAATGTTTTCATTTCTTCACAATAGTAATAAGGCAAAGCGCGGCGTTGAGTACCGCTTTTCAATACGCAACGCCTCAAATTCGGATAAAACGAAGTTTCCCAACAAGTTTTGTAATCTTGAATGCTATTGCCAATTTATTTTGATGCTAGTGTGAAATCAACTAATAAATGTAAATTGTGTTGCCAATTATCGGCCGCGCTGCGACGAATGAATATTTATTACTTGACAAACGTATAATTTGTTTTATTCGGACTCGTTGATAAAATAGACAATTTGTATCTGTATTGAACATTTCATGAGCTATCATGTTATTTAAATATGTTACTTCCTCGAAAAGCACCTGATAAAGAAAGGTTCCCTTTACCTACACTGCCAAGTACGGAATACAGCGTAAAGTAAAAAAAATCATATAAAAATATGTATATAAAAACAGAATTTCTAGGTATGTTTATAGTGTATTGTATTTTAATATATGCTCTTTTATTTCATGTTAGGTGAGTGTTAAAAGTATGTTATTTGGATTAATAGCATTATTGATTATTTTTGTCAACATTGTCATAATTCATCAAAACTAAAGTTGGAATTCACATGTCAACTCCACACAAAAATTCACACTCAACTGGACACGGGAAAGTGGCTCAAATAAAAGCTTGTATAAATAACATAAATTAAAAAAGAAATGAGCTTTACTTTTATTTTATAATTAAACAATATTTACAAGACTAAATATATAAAGAGGGTCCAGCAAAGTGATACAACACATGGTGGACAGAAGTCTAAGATCGACTTATATGGACAAGAAGTTGGTAGTAGTTTTTGCCGTGTGATCCCGGCTTAGAATAGGATCACCCTGGTACTGATGGTGTCGTAAGAGGCGACTAAAGTGCGTGTGGTAGAGTCACGTTGCCAGCAATGGCAACACGCATGGGCAGACTCGACCAGATTGTTACCACCCCCGGTATTTAAGACCGGCGTTAAGTAGTGGCATTGGCCACTGCGTTTCGCATTAAGTAATGCCGGGTCCCGGTGCCCATCCACCTTAAAATATGGCAACGCTCCTGTAGCTCCTCTGGAGTTACACGTGGCCGTGGGCGACGGTGATCACTTACCATCAGGTGACCCGTACGCTCGTTTGCCGTCTCTTCCATAAAAAAAAAAAAAAAAAGAAGTACGTGGGTAAGGGTACGCGACTGATGAAATACATCATATGCTTATCTTGCTTACCTTGTGCCATCTTCCCAGAAACGTTAATGTCCACAAAAACTATTCACCGTCAAGGAATATTTCTTAGAACAGAATACATTAGCTTTACCTCATTCACGACGTAAAACTTTAATGAACTCGTATACCGTGATTCTGAATATATGACGAAAATAAAACGTGGATCAACCGAGGGCTTGATAAAATAATTAAACTTCCGTTGTTTTGTTTTTATGACATTTTTATTTCTTTGTTTCCGATTTGATGATGATCCGTTGTTGAAATGAATTTGTTGCCGAGAAGAAAAGCATGGTACATCATTATTTGTAATTCAAATTCCTTGTTGCTTGTTGCCAAACTTTGTATGATGGTTGCTTACTTCTGTAAGATAGATGAAAATATACATTACGTATATAATTAAGAATAATTAACATATTGTCGAATGACAAATGTACTATCAAAAAAAATAGTCTTTATACGCTTAATATTCCCGTCTTGTCTGCTTTAATATAACGTTGAGACTCCCCACGCAACACGTAATATGTTTATGTTTATCTCCATGTTCACTGCGTCTCTTAGGCTGTCTGTTCTACAACACATAGTTTGAAAGTAACGCACAAATTTAAAGCATTGTCTGTTGATTGGTGGATAATAATTATCCCTCTGACAAAAAAAAATCAAATCTGATCTGATCTGAAATCTATATAATAACATTCTTTGTTAAACAAAAGTTTTTGATATGCAGGAACTTATACACTTGCGGTATTTTTATTATTTATAATTAACAGCTAAATCTACCATCACTTGATGAACAATTACGAACTATGAAACTAATGGAACTTAAAAATAATATATTAAATAACAAAAAAATAAGAAAATATATTATTTTTATATCTTAAAGTCCACGCAAAGTTTCAGACAATGACTTTTGTTATGTATAGATGTATATATGCACAATCGTCTATAATGTATCATACTCGTATTGAAAACAATAATAAAAGGAGTCTTCTGGAGAAATATTGAGATATATTCAAACTGTAATTTAATAGTAATTTTATAATTAAATATTTTTATTGCTGTTAATCGCAGCATATTTCATGAATGCTGTACATATCTGTAACAGAACATGTCGAAAACTCTATTTTTATTATACAAAAAGTTACTTGTATTGTTGATATGTCTAATAAATAAATAAAATAAAACCGTTTAATGATATTGAGAGTTTATTGTGAAAGGAATTCTGAATCGTAATAAGATTCAGAAAGAACTAAATGAATAATAGAGCATAAGAGTTTATGGCAGTGAAGTCCAATTTACAAACAGTTATTATATATTAACCATTTGATTTTTTATTATTATATACTTACAATAAACAAAACATAAATAAACTGATAAAGGGTAATATTTTTATAGATTAATGAAAAATAAACCAAAAATTTTTTTTTTATCTTCACGCTGTATCCCGCACATAGCAGCGTAAGTGGAGGGTGCTTGGGAACCACATCAACAACGACAATCTAAGGCACACAGTCGCACGCTTGTGTCCCTGCGCCACGGGTCTCAAAACAAATTATACGTTTACAGAATACATACACTGTAAAATAATTATCTTCTCGTCCCAACCGATTCGGAAACCCTTTATCCCGCAGGAACTTGCTCATTTCCTCAAAAACCTTTTTTGTAGTACCAGCGACCTAACCTTTTTATCTATTTTATTATTTTTACGCTTAACCTTTAACGCTGTACCTCGCACTTAGCAGCAGGGTAGGCATTTAGAAACCGAATGTAAATACTGTCCGTTCTCAACAACACTTCCGTTTCCCACTGTTGGCTGAATTTAAGGCAATGCGTGTTTAGTAGCGGAAGTCAACGCTACTCTTTGCCTCTCTACCAGAGCGTAATAAATACAGACTATTACAAATTTAGGAGGACCCGAAACGTTTACGTGCATTTTCAAAATACCCTGCATTTCTCGATACAAAGTGAAAAGAAGATACAGTGAAATAATATTTATTCGTATTATTTTGTTTGAAAAATAAATAAAACTTGTTAGATTTGCTGCTCTAGGTCTCGAGGGAAATTGACTGTTTCACGTTAAAATAATTAGAATTTATTATTTCATTGTTTAACGAACAGGACCTTCTTATTTTAAGTAATTTGAAGATATCTTTCAGCTTCACACAGTGTTCAGTATAGGGTGAGCAAATGGAATATATATGTATGTATATATGGAATGGTAACACAAAATCGAAGTATTTCGCCGTTTGAATACAAATGAATGATCACGCGGGTGAGATTGATGATGGATGATACTTGTGATTAATGGAATCTTAGGATTGGGGCTGATTCTTGATACCATTTTGTATATACTATATAATAACTGGAATTTTACTAAATGATTTGTAGATACTATATTTATATTTGATGGTTAATAGTGTTCGTTTGTTAATTTGTTTTAACGAACAATAAGACGAAATGAAATATCCCTTTTTTAAAATTTTGTGGTCATTTCAGGAAATCCTCTTTTAGCGTCCTCTACTCTTACACTTCCCAAGGAACAAAAGGGCCAATTTTAGAGTTCCACGCTTCATAACTGAGGATGTGCATTTGTGTGTTTATCTTGCACAATTAATGTTCTATAGAATGTATTCGGAGCTTATAACTTACATGATTCTCAAGTAGAATTATTAATACTAATATTTTCCGGATATTGCCATATTTTTTTTTATTACAAAAGGAGTAAGCGAGGTGAAGAAATACCTGATGATACACGGAACCATGGACATTTACAACCTGGGGGATTGGAATGTTTCCATACAAGGTAGTTTAAGCTCTCACATCGTAGCGTTCGCGAAAAGAATGTTCTTGATGCACGCATGTTAGACGATTTGTTGAGATATAATATATTGAGTGATAGAACTCAACGCTATGTTATAGTTATTTCTCCGATTCGGATCAAATCCGCAACCATCGTTCATCTCAATGCCTCAATGTCCTAAAACATTTTTATTCAAGTAACTTAAATTCAAAGTTGTGAGCTTGAATTTTTTGTGAAAACATTTTCTTATATATAATTATATTTAAAAATTGTTCTTTTTGGTGATGAATAAAATGAAAGCCATTTTGTTTTATTTTAGAAAAGTACTTCAATTAACGCTTTATAAAATAGAGTTGTATCTTGTATCTGAGACAGACAGAGGAAAACTAACATAGTGTTACGATATTCCGTTCTCATTAAGAGAGTGCCGTTCCGCACTTTATACATTTTTTTTAGCTTCACGCAGTATCTTACACGAGGCAGGGTAGGCAGAGGGAACCCGGGAACCTAGTGTTAGATACTCCGTTCCACTTGCGTTCTCCACGTTCCTCCGAATTTTGCCTTATTCCCAGCGTTTTGCCTTATTCCCAGAGCGAAGAAATGAAACATTAAATATTTAAATTTAAAATATTAAATATTTCATTTCCTCGGCTGGGGATCGAACCCAGAACCTGTCGGTTACAGTCACACGCTAATGCCGCTGCGCCACGACAGGCCTCAAATATACAAACAAATAAATATATAAACAAATAATGTTGTGATGCGTGTTATCTTCTTATTGGTGTCTAGACGCGGATGTGCCCAGGTGGAGCGACGAGCAGACGACGTAGATTAGTAGACTGCGGTTCGCCTCGCAATGCTGTAACAACGTTTATTTGATTATTTATTTCGTTATACATTTCATGCACGAAAGATGCTATTATTTATATTATATTATGAAATTGTAAACAAAATATCGACAAAATCAATTACTGAATTTCTTGCCGGCTCTACTCAGCAAAATTCCCTTCCGAATCGGTGGTAGCTTTATTTTAATTTGGTGACTCGAAAGTGCAATAGTCTATACTTTAGCCTTAATGCTGCACGCACTTAAAAGCAGGACTTATTGTCACGGTCCGGCTGGGCTGAGAGAGGGAGGAGCTCTCACTGACAGAAAATTAGTAATAAGTTAGTTATAAATTAAAAAATGTTAGTTTATCGAGAAAAATAAAAAAGTATAATAAAAGTGTAAGTAAATATTACTTTTCATTAAGTCCTCTGTATTACTCAGTTTTTTTTTCTGAAGTAAATGTGTCATACCGACGTGTGACTACTGTGATGCACGGACAGCACATCGTGATAGTTTTACTCAATACGTGATTCTATCTCCGCCGGCTGAAATTGTTTTATTTTTCGCTTATGTTTTTGTTAACTGTGCTGTGGTACACTTTCTTTGTTTTGCCATTTATACCCTCCTGGTTTACATCAAAATCGATAAAACATTCTTTTTTTTATTTCACGTTGTTTTCTGCTTCATATGTAGGCTAGAATATTTAAAAAAAGGGAACTTTTACAATTTTTTGAAAGTATTTTTCCACACAATACACATAAAATTATGCAAAGTCCAAAACTTTTATACGCTTTTTAAATTTAAGTTTAGGCAAAGGAAATTTGGGTATTCAGTATTACGACTCTAGTCTATTATTCACCGAAATTAGGGAGACATATATGTCAAAATTATAAAAAATATTTTTTTTTAGTCGAAATTCGACTTTCGACCCTTACCTTAATTTTTATTACTTTATTCATTTCATACTATCGTCGTCCACAACTTTGTATGGAATTTAAGACAATGAAAATGGAAATTATATCTATTTTTGTTTCATTACCATGGAATAACTGTTTAGCAAAGTCCACTTTAATGTAAAAGTCTTCATTTCCTTATTAAAGAAAGAATTTTAATATGTTTCACTTTCTCTTTTTATAAAAGCAGATACAAATATAAAAGTTACATATTTCATTTCCTCAAGTGTGTATCGCACCCAAAATCTATAAAGTTTAAAGGTGTGCGGTCAATCTTGCCAGTCTCTAATAATAAATCGTTACAAATATTTATGTATTGTTTTTGCTGCATTTTGAACTTTTCGTGGACGTACAGTTATGAAATTAGGCATGAAGTGAGAACTTTTATTACAACTAAAGTTAAAAATCTGAAAAAGTAAAAATGTATACCTATTTCATACTAAATACTATCACTATTCTTACGCCCGCAAACTCTATATTATTCGCCGCGTATTCAAAATGTGTATACAGTACTCATATTTCTCGTACTATTTTAATTATTGTAGGTCTTTAAATTAGAAATTTGACTAATGCGAGAACTTGCAGTACAAATAAAGGTGCTATATATCTATTAGAAATATATCATTTTACTTTATTTCATAATAAATGAGTGCATATACCTACAAACTTAAGTTGGTCTATTGTTATTAGTACTTCCCGTAAACATGCAACGCTGAAATCCTCAAGGGCGAGTCCAACTCGCATTAGATCAGTTTTTTTATTTAAAACTAAATTATGTCAGTATAAATAACAAGTTTTTATTATTTAGGCCTGTCGTGGCTCAAGCGTGTGACTGTAACCGATAGATTGTGGGTACTGTTGGTCCCCACTCGAGGAAATGAAATGTTTATTATTTTCACATTAAATATTTAATATTTTCTTTGCTCTATTTTTGCTCTATTTATTCGCAAATCAGAACGCAGCGTTGAGTTCCGCCACGGAACATGCATTGTCTCAAATTCGGTGGAAAATGAGGAACAGAAATGAAACGGAGTGTCGTAACACCCTGCCAGAAAAGGGATACAGCGTGAACTGAGAGAGAGAGATATATTTTATTAAGTCAAGAGAGGCCTGATATAAAGCAGGGGCATAAGCGTACGACTTCCTTCGCTTTGGTTACGAGACAAAGCAGCACGGAATTGATTCCAACAGACAGCCAAGCAATTTCTTGAATTTTATTATATTAGTATAGATATAGATTTAATTTACAAATTATATTTCGATACATTCAACTATGACAGTCCTCAAATGATTCAATTAAAAATTTTTCCTTGTGGAACTTATTTGAAATATATTTTCCTTGTAAATTAAGCCCATGGAGAAAGTTGTAGAAGATGAGTTCGTGTTTTTAATTAAATATTATAAGGAAATCCAGAACATAATTAAATATATTTTGTACTCGTAGTGTTTTATAGCTGATAACGCTAAGAAAGTTTAGATTTTTTTTTAGGCACAAGTATGTCTCTTGTGATATGTGTCATTTATTTTTTTGCACGTTCAAATCTCAAAAGAAAAAAAACACTCTTCATTATTCCCGTCTTTTGTACACCCAAAATTGGACATAGACCTTATCAGGATCTCCACGTCAAACATCCGATCCGATCTCTACGGATATTGTTTCTATCATCCACGGCTCAAGTAAACTCTAGTTTTATTGTGGTTACGGTACGGTACAATTTTTTTATCTTCACGATTCCACACCTTAATATTAGGTATTTAGATTCCCTTCACCTACTCTGTTACATGCGGGTTTCATATAATACCTACTCCATTAATACATATCTAAATTTAAAATAATAAAAAATAGTACAGTTCATAGGCTTGTCCTAGCGGAAGGAAACAAACGTGTGTAAAGGCCACAACTACTCTTATAAACTCGACATATATTGTGGGATCGATTTCCATGCAAAAAAATTTTTTTTAAATTGTATAATTATGGTCCAAAGACACGCAATCCCTCTCGAATACGTCAGATTAATAACAAAGGAAGTATCTTAATAATAAAGGAGCGTCTTAACATCAGAATTATTATAATTTCACCGCTGTGGTGTAACTATGAGGCGTTTAGTTCCGCGAAACTATTATTTTAAATTCTGTAAACGGATTATCTGACAATAAATTCTTTCCGGCAACGCTAGGAATTAAAAAACAAACAGAAAACATATTTAGAAAACATTTAAAAATTAACCAAATTGAGAATTCTTTATCAAACCAAGTGGCAAGACTTTCCTCAAAGTTATTAGGAAGCTCTCCTCGAGTTAAACGATTTTCATTATTGTAGTTAATTTCTACGCAAGTTCTCTCAAACGACAATTTTTGTAGATAATTAATTGAATATTAGTGAACGTTTGCTCTTGAATCTGTTTGAAATAATTTACTCAAGTTACTAAAAATGAAACGTTTTACTTAATCGTTACAATAAAAAATAGAATAGTTGTAGTCAAGGAGTTAGGGAGATTTTTTTCTCTCGCTATATCCCACACATTGCAGAGGGAACTTGGGATTCTAGTGTTAGGACACTCGTTTCCATTTCCATTCTTTATTTTCTGCCCAATTTAATGTGTGTATTGCATATTGAGTGGCGGAACTTAACGCTGTGCTTTACCTTGTTACCAGAGCGAAGAAAACGGAAAATTGAAAATATTACATATTTCATTTCCTTGAGTGGGGATCGAACCTGCACCACGACAGGCCTCAAGCCAGCGTTCGTTGTTACTACGATAAAAAAAATTGAATAGTCGTGAAAAATCTAACTAAATTATCACATTTATAGCAAAATGTACTTGTAATTAAACCTATCGTGAAGAACCTTCATATGGTTCTACAATAATGAAATTTTTATACCTGAAAAAATGTATCCTTTATCTGTTTATAATATTGTAAAACTGCTGGATGACTTAAATATATAAATGAAATAAAAATAAAAATGTATGTAAATTGATTACGCCACAATGTACACAACTCAAATAATGTTACTTTACGAAATTAATTTTCTTAAAAGGAGCTTTAGGATTTTCTTACTAAAGTAAAGCTCCTGAATGTAATAATTCCCTAACAGTTGTTTTGAAGAAATACTTTAGTAATATAACGGTGATAAATTGTTGTTTTCCTCACATTAGCACCCCTGAATAGTTTAAGAATATTCCATTTCTTATAATGTTATAGATATTTAAGTAACCTGATTCTGTCGAAAAACAAGAGGCAAGTGTTATAGAAGAGTTAAACTTGCCGGTTTTGGACACTCTTTTTACAGCTTCACTCTGTTATGCTTGTTTGTTGTTTCCGCATATAGCAGAGATTTTTTCTTCGTGGGGCGCTGGAGCAGGAAAGATTTTGTGTATACCTTGCTAAGAAATCAAGCGATGTGTCGGGAAGCAGGTTACAGAGATTGACGTTCTAACTAGAGTTGCAGCACGACTTTGCAGCAGCTACGCCTCTACAATAAACAGTCAGTTTGAAGTACCAGTCAACAGTGGTAAAACTTAGAGTTCTTGTTCGTGTATTTGTTAACAAGAAAGTCTTATATAATGTCTTTGAAATAAAAAGTAGAGCTAATAAAAACAAATCTCTTTAAATCAACAAACAGTCACTTCAAAAATCATCCAAGGCTTAAAACTCAAATGTAATAAGGGCGATCTATTTTTTTATACAATGTAAATAATATCATCATCTTGTAGTTTGAAAGACGATTTTTTTTAACAAAATATTAATTTAATCAATACACAGCGGCGAAGAGCCACTGTGTATCGCTCGATGCTGGTAATGGAGTTTCTCTCGAGATATTTTTCCTTTATCTTTATTAGTTAAGTAAATTATTTTTTGTATACATAACTAAAGTTTTTATATGACACATTGATATAAATTATGAGGCTTTCGTTTCCCGGTGACACACCAGTGGGCGTGAGTGTAAACGTGACAGTTGCGGTTTTCATTTCTGCTCAGGGAAATCACGAAATTACAAAACCGTTTGCTTGTGAAGTAAGTAAGTCTTTCTCTCTCTCTTTTTTTAATACCACACTAAAAATCTATGCCAAAACTACTCATGTGTATAAAACTTCCGGTACCACGGCCTAGAGTCATTTTAATTTCTCCAATTTAGACTATTATAGACTTAAACAACAACATATATACATATATATATATATATATATATATATATATATATATATATATATATATATATATATATATATATATATATATATATATATATATATACATATATACATATATATATATATATATATATATATATATATATATATATATATATATATATATATATATATATATATATATATATATATATATATATATATATATATATATATATATATATATATATATATATATATATATATATATATATATATATATATATATATATATATATATATATATATATATATATATATATATATATATATATATATATATATATATATATATATATATATATATATATATATATACCAGGCGAAGTGAGGAATACAGTGTGAAATGAAAATAAAAATATATGATACGATATTTTTGAAAAAAACAGTATTAGAGTAAATCTCTTCTGTCCATTAAAATAAAAGAATCCAATGGTAATATTAATAATTCTTTTCACGAAACCTTTTGGTATATTTTAAAAATTAATTCTGCTTGAAAAGTTCTTTTTAACTTTGAAAAGAACAATAGTTATTTATTCTGTATAAAGTTGTTTAAATCTTTTATTTATCAGACTTTGGTAAATTATATTTCAAGCCGCGGCAATTAATTCTACTTGTGATCTACTTGTGATGTAAGATATTGCAAATGTATAGATTTTGCATGTATTAGGAACGCTGTGTTCTTTGCTGTAGACTTAGACAAACTCCTTAAAATTTGAAAGTTTATAAATATTAAATCGGCTTCGATGTAAAGATAAAATTTAGTAAAAATTATAATTTCTTCCAAAGAACTTCACATCTACGCCACAAAGTTGCTCAAATCCTCAACTGTACGTGTTCAGTATTTGACAGAAGTTGTTCGATGGAGAGCTCCTGGGACGTATTAAAGATTATAGTTCTAAAAGAAAAACAGATAGTTGTGAGAAATAAAATGTAAGTTTTGATATAAAAAGGGACGTCGTTTCATGTATCAATGTAAACAGCATAAAATGGTCTTCTAATTGGTCGTCTAACTAAGCGTGGTTTTGAATTCAATTTCATACGTTGTGGAAATATTGTGGCGTTAAGCTCCGCTATCTAACAAGCAACGTTAAGTGGAAAATGACGTGTCTTAACTATACGCTGTTTCCATCAACTTACACTAAAAGACTAAGTATTTAATAGAATTATAATGAGAGTTAAAATGAAATTAAGATGAAAAATACTACTTTATTCTTTTCCTTTTTAGTAGGACTGGGAATATCACTAGAATGGCGAAACATAACACGGAGCTTTACCGAACAAAAAAAATCCTTAGGACTTATTTCGGATATACTCGTAGGAAGGTAGGCAGAAGAAATTCTGGGTCAAGTCACTTCAAACCCAACGCGTGTTGCCTCATTACGACAGTGAAGAAATAAAAATACGTTTTACCCCTCCGAGTGAGAAGCGAACCCATGGCCGTTGTGTTTACAGTAATACGCTTGAACAACTGTGCCATGACGACCTGGAAAAAATTAAATTATCTTTAAAACAATATAACGCTAGTCAAAGTACTAAGCTAAGTCATTTAACAGGCATTCAGATCGAGGTAAGGTGTTACAACAGAATGCTAACATTTATACAGGTCATTTGGATCTACGCCAGTACTGCGCCAGTGCTATCTGCGCTCGACGATACGCTCGGAGCTTTAGACTTAAGTAATTTGCTATCAGAGCCGAGATTTACTTAAATGATATCAATTTCATTCATAAAATGTTTTATATTATGATTTTCTCACTAAGGTAAGCGGCGTTGAGTTGCGACACTCAACACTTCATGAATTCGACGAAAAATTTCCGTCTGTGTGGTCTTCCACATGCGTGAAGCTAAAAAAATACTTGACTTTAGTGGCTCAGTTCATTGATAAATGGATGTTTTCTCGTTGTGGTAAGAGGTCGCGGCGTTGAGTTCCACCACTCACCACGTGATGTCTTAATTCAGGTATCGGGTTCCCTCTGCCTACCCTGTTATACAATGGATACAGCGTGAACTCTACACGCTACATACAATGTAGGTAATGTGTGTTTAAAAACTGCATAATCTTACTGCACATTCCTCTATACTTCCTGCCCTCTATATCTACCTTATATAATATTTAATTAAACTTAATAAATATATACAAAACATAATTTCGTTTAATTCTTTTTCTGCTTCCTTCAATGCTCTTAAAATCATTTTTATTAAATCATTAGATCCTTTACTTTGCTTTTATCCAAAAGAAAAATTATTTCTACTTTTAAAGTTGCTTCAGTATCACAAATACAAGTACTCGTATATAGGATTGTTTGTTTTTGTCAGATAAAACACACCGCTGAGTATTAATGTCGAACAGGTTTGTGTAATTTCCTGATAATGGAGAAATATAGAGGAAAGATTCGTTTTATTGTTAGTTTCTGTCGTATTTATGTATCTATGTATATTTTTAACGGAAAATTTGACGTTTGAAATTTTGCGTAGGAACTTATCAAGGAAATGACAATGCAATAATATGAAACAAAATAAGAAATAAATGATTAAAAACAATGTGAAAATTTAAAATTTAATTTTAATTAACAATAGTGTAAAAGGAGCATGTCAATAGATCACATAAAAAGTCTCAACGCTTAATTTTTCATTTGCAAAGTCGTAGTTTTTAGTTTTATTTAATATTATTGATTTTTTAAATATATTTTTCTAACACCTAGTCCACTTTGTCGAGGAAGGTTATATCAAACCGTTTGGATGTAACCCCCAATTATTGCGCTGTGGTCAGAGCTATATCAGTCGCTCAAATAATGTAAAAACTATATAATATTTTTTAAGTTCTTCTACCTACCCTGCCCTGTGATTGTAAGGGAAGAGTTGTTAAAGTATGTGTTTGTTTCATTTTTGAAGTGTGGAATATCACTTTAAATATGTTAAACATATTTAATAAATAGCATTCTCTCTTGCTAAATAATAATTCTAAGGGATCATTGGTCAGCGGAAATATGTTAAAATATTCCAATAGAGATGATAAGAACATAAGTAAGTTGCAACAAGCGTATAATAATTTCGACGTAGCTTGATCAATTTAGAAAAATAAAAAAAAAACAATAATTTCCTCGAGTTGGAATCGAATTCACAACTCGTCACGTTTACAGTAGTGCACTTACGACCCTGCTCCACAAAATAACTCTAAACAGTGTGAAAAAATATTTATTATAATTACAGTTTTTGGTAGAGCATAAACAGGTAGAGCGTAAACAATTGCGGCGTTGATTTCTCTACTTAACACACAAACCATCTCTCTCCCGGGTTCTAGAGTTCCCGATGCCTTCCCTACCATATGCGGGATACATGCGTGGAGCTTAAAAATACTTGAAAAACTAAACTCGTATAACTAGTTGATCTTGCAATAAAACTTATCAAGTAACATTAACATGTCATAAAATTATATGTCTATTGTCACATGTACTCGTAGTAGGGAGGTAGTACCCACATTACTATCTTTGTATTTTACGATCGCTTGATAAACGTCACACCACGCTAAGAACGACATATAAACTATGCGCTTTATCTGAATCCTGAATTTTATTTGCAATAAAATGATATCCGAAGGTTGTTGTGGGGCAGCGGTACAGAGTCGAACATTAAATGCATAAGCTGTGGGTTCAATTACAATAAATTCGAATAATATCATTTGTTTGCTTCCACTTTCAATTGAATTCTCGAGGCATTACCTATTAAGTGAAGGACCCCAATGCCACACTTTGCTTTGTTACCAAAATAAGGAAATTAGAATATATATGTACATATCCTAAATTTAATTGAGTATATTATCTAAAACAGGTACCTCAATTCATCTAATAGGTTGTAAGGTTATTTAACAGGCCAGTTTAGACCAGTCGCAGGTCACAATCTGTGACGTCAAACGGCACAGGTTGTGGGTTCGGTTCACAATCGATTTTTATTTCCTCGTTCTGGTGAAGAAGTAAAAAGAGGAGTTGAATTCCGCCAATTAACTCAATGTGTCTTGATTCGGTGGAAAGTGGGGAACGGAAATGTCTCTATGGGAACTGACTGTCTTATCACTAGGTTCTCCTGAAGCTTAAAAACTAATTTATATCATATTTACTTATACGAACAGCAGATATGAACTATTAACTTTAACATTACTGTCGTTATTTTCTAATGGTATATAAAACTAGCAATAACTAGTATTTCTATGACAATATGTTTTCAACGCCGACTCTAAGCTGCTACGAATATTGCTCTGATTGGTATCAACCTCGTAACGTGCGCAATAAAAAGATAAAGCCTTAGTATAAGAGAAGTGAAATAGATCAATTGCGTTATGCTCTTAATATATTTTTTATTGCCCATATTTGGAATTATCTTCTATTTCTATAGATATGATGTTTTATGATAGATATGCTATTATATTGTATTTTATATTGGAAATGCGCTACTGCACTTAGTAGTGACCGAGATGGTAAAACCCTTTACCAGCAGTCACTGGAAAGAGCTTCAGAAGAAACATTTGTTGCGAGTTCTTAGGGAAGACCATCGTTTTAGTCAATGTGGGATTGTCCAGAACTCTTTGTTTAAATATCTTATTGTATTTGATTTTCTTATTTTTTTAAATCTTTCAATGATAAAAGTATACATTTAGGAGATCAATTTAAAATTGACATGAACACTTGCATGTTTGTAGAACCAATAAAAACCAAAAGTGAAATAATACAAGAAAGTAATAAAATCTATAAAGTCCTACAACTTCAAAACCAATAGTCACTATAATACATACATTTACACACCTCACGGCGCATATCTGTTTCGGGGCAATATCGCCTCTACTCGTAAGCGCGCTGACAACTTGACAGGACAGTCACGGCTTAGTTCTACACACTTGTACAGCGTTCACATTGTGTTTGCTTTGGAACTCTACATAGGAAATACATTTAAATATTTAATATTTTCTTTTATTCGTTACTCAAAAGAGAAAAAATGGAATCTTTATAGGATCACTCTGAAATTCGTTTATCGGATTATTCGTCTGTTAAGAACATTTTTTTTTCCGGTTCGCTTGGAGATGTTAAGTAATATATTAATGTCTAACATCTAGATCTACAGTTTTTGAAGCAGAGATACTATTTTCGTTTTCACCAATCCTTTTCACAACGAGGAAATTAGTTTTTAGACGAGTCTGACTCGAATTTGGCCAATTTTTTGCAATATATTGTGCTAATGAGGTAATAACTTATCAAAATTTTATTCATTATTATTTTACAGCTAAAGCTAACTGTATTATAATTCAAATTCAAAAAATTCTTTATCCATATAGACTTTAGTAAGCACTTTTGAATCGTCACAAACATAAAATTACCACCGGCTCGGAACGCGGTTCTGCTGAGAAGAGCCGGCAACAAACTCAACAGTTGCTCTTTTCAATATTGAATAAAGTTACAATTTCATTGTTTAATACAATCCTGCATGAAATTCCAATGATCTTAATTACATACATGTTTATCATTCAAATATTCTTGTGCGGGACGCTTTCTTTATTAACATTACTTTAACATTTACTTTAAACTTCTCTAGTGGCAAATTCAAAATACACTACAGAATACTATTGTAGATACGTATACTCAGACCCATAAATGATTTATTTACTTTTTGGAGGCGATAACTAGGCGTCACACGTTTTTCTTTGTTTCTCGTCTCAATTGTGTGTCTGTCACTCTTTTTGCTAAAGCACTGAATATGTTGCCGCTCAAATAAAATATTGTAAAATATATATAGAGAGGCAACTGTAAGAATACTTGTACTCTTAAAAACATTTCGCAGAGAATCTCGCTAGAAATAAAAATATACAGGTCTCTACTATGAGTAATCATGAACATATTAATTAGTATTACCGTTGTATTTAAAAAATATATCTTCCAACTAATGACATAAAACAGAAATATTTACAAATTAACTTGTATATGGTCACATATGTATATAACATAATACGTAGGTATGTGTATATATGTACGTATATTATAAATATTGAACCGCAGTGAATTGACTCGTGGCAGAATGCAAAAGCTGACTGTAAACACGACAGTTGGTAGGTTCGATCTGGACTCGCTGAAATGAATCAGTATATTTTTTGCGGGATATAAAGCAGTATATGCGTGTAGGTACTTCATACAAGTGTGCCTCTTATTAAAAAAATAATTATTTCAGTTTAAGACTTATGCCTTTTATAAGTTGTTCCAGCCTCTGAAGAAATGTTTAAAAACGTACAGGAAAATTTGCTAGACCGGGAACCGAACTCGCGTCTATATTACTATAGTTTCATATAAAACATTAAGGATATTATATTTCGCTCAACTTACCACACACGCTAATATTTAATAACAATTATGTTAACATTTCTACGTCGACATAGAACTAAGTTGGTCGTAAGCTCTTGGGCCGTTACGAGCAAACCCTTTATTAAGTCATATCTGAAACTTGGCGTTGGCTGAAACAGATTGAAATAGCGTATTGTTATTGTGCTGTATAAATTACTTACTGTACTTACAATACAGATCAGTACTACTCGTTTATGAACGATGGTAAAAATATCCTACTAATATTATGTTTGGGACGTTAAGGTGAGGACGGGTGTTTGTTTCACATTTATGCTAAAACTACTAAATATATATTTTAGACTTTTTAGTTTTAAGAGATTTTTAGTTATTCCTAATTAGTATTTTTAGATATTTTTAGTAACTCGTAATTAATCTGCATAATTATTTTTTTTTATTATTGTATGAAAAAAGATGTAAATTTATTAAGAACATTTTTTTTTCATTTTCTCGCTGTATGTGTTACCGTACATGGCAAAGTAAGCAGAGGGAACTTAGAAACCATGCTGAGGAAAGTCTGCTTTGTTACCAGAGCAAAGACATGAAAACATTAAATATTAAATATTTTATTTCCTTGAGATATATTGGATCTAGATCCCAGCCTTTTGTGTCTACAGTGACATGGTTGTGCCCCAGCGCCACGTCGCCAGCTACAGGCCAAGTTTATGCATAAAAATATTTATAATGTAAACTAATTAAAAGATAATAAATCTATTTAATATATAAATGTGTGTGTGTTTTTTTAGAAAAAAATATTTATGAAGTTTTTATTATTCCCGCACATGGTATAATGGCCAGAGGGAACTTAGGAACCTAGTGTTAAGATACTCCATCACATACCTACTCGTTTACTTACTTACTTATTTACTTACTTACACTTATTTACTTACTTACACTTATTTAATATTTTTATCACTCACATTCACCAACCGACTTTATAGACAATCAGTTAGTTTCTTTTACATAATTAGCAATATCATCAATTTGCAGCGTGTAGAAAGCTTCACATTCAGCTTACATACATGTCATATAGTATTCGTACATTTATAAGAAACCAATACAATTTATATACAAAGCAACAGCAGCTTTCATAACATGTTAATAACTAATACACTTTTATATTTTGTTATTTTTCTATTTTCATTTTACATTTCAAATTCAATTTTCCTCAAAAGGTTCAGAATATATTGAATGGAAATTGTTTCTTTTATTCACAAACAATAACCTGATTTTTATATTAGAGGAACAGCTTAAAATGTTTTTGAATGAATCTTTCTGATTATTCTCAAATATTGAAGAAAATGGTAATGAAAAGTGAAGAGGAAAGCAATATTTCTATAAACAATGGTAAATATACTCTTACACTGACGTTTACACACAATTGCATATATTTGTTTAGTATTGTACGTATGTTTGATTGTTGTTATATTTATAGACACAATTAAAATATTGTTATTTAATATCCCGCTTCATCTCTCTTTAGAGAAAGTTTAATGGATTTTTTTTTCTATGAGTTTAAATTGAACAAAATCATTTTAATTAACATTAGCACATTGGCTATATACAACCATTGTTCAAAGATGAACACGTATAAAATACAAGTAGTAGTTGTAAAATGTATTTATCCATTTCATATTGCATTTCTTACTTTATGCCAATCTTATATAATCACTGCACTTGTTATTTTATTAAATTATTTGTTCAATATCTTTACAACTACACGAGTCTGTTCTGTTTATTTTAATTGAGCACGTTTTAAATTATAATTTACATGTCGTGTAATTGGGATACAAAATATTATTTCAGAATTGTGAATAAATATATAATAAATATTTCGAGAAAATCAGTAAATTATCTTATTCTGTCTGAATGTTAGTTATTTCACTTAAACTGCGGCAGTGAATTCGCAGCATGTAAATTAATGTATACACGGACAAATATTTCTTCACCTACACGCTGTATCCTGCACATGACAGGGTAGGCAGAGGGGAATTTTCTAAATTCTCTAGAAACCAACAGATGGACGCTATTTTTTACGTTAATATAACAAAAAAAGAGCGATAGAGGCCATTTATTTTCTGTACAATATGTGTCATGCCTGGAAATAAAGTGATTAAGAATAATTATTTAATTGAGACTGCGAATAAAATTGAAGTAGGGTTTCAATTTATTTACCTGTCATCATTTCTTAATAAATTCTAGAACTGATCGGTGAATTAAAAATTAAGTTACAGTATGAGATATTGTTATTTTTTCTAGTTTTATATGTACGTGTATATGTATTGTAAAAATAATTACTATTTATATCTATTTATTTCATTATTTAACATCTGTTATTATGATACCTATTCATTTGCCCTAACTACAGTTGCCTTACTTAAGCGGTAAGGCCGCCTTTTGTATACTTGCTTTTTTTTTGTATTGTATTTGTTTGATCTTTGGGCGTACAATAAAGAATATTTATTATTTTTATTCAATCTGCCATTGTATTCGATTTTCACTTACGTAAATGAATAATTTTGATGAAGTCACTCTAATGGTAAGGGAAAGCGCGGCCTATGTGGCTTATAGCAAGCAAACGACATAGAAAGTTAAATGTATAATTTACTTAATGTTTGAAAAACACACCTCGAACTAAAACTTTTATAGCTCCAGAGTAAAACACATTCAAATATTTACAAATTTCGTCACGTGTAACGGTTTAAAGTCTTAACGTAACTTTGTAAAGTTTTTAATAAGAAATTTATAATTTACAAAATCTAAATATTTCTTATTATAAACTAATAGAACAGATCATATTGAGGCTGTCGTGACACGTGACATAAGAACAGCGTCTGACTCGGCAAAATAAATGATTATGTTTATTTCCTCGCTCCGGCAACAAGATAAAGCGCGGCGTAACGTCGAACCATCCTCCTGAAAGAAAGTTTTCTCCGCGTCATCCTCGATGCTGCAAAGGTTGATCCGTAACGCAACGGTAGTAAAGTATGAACTTTCTTACTTACTCAGCTTCCCGCTATGTCCTAGCAGGAAAGGCAGAGGGACCGTAGCGCCAAACGGTACGGTAAAGTATGAACCAATGTTGAATATAATTTAACAATAGTCTTTTCTACAGTAGGGGCTGACTGCTTTAATTTTATATAACTAAGTAGACTGAGGAAAACTAGAACATTATGACACTTCCATCCCGTACCAGAGCGAAGAAATTGAAAATATTAAATATTTCATTACTTCGAGTGGGGATCAAACCCACAACCTGTCGGTTTCAGTCACACGCTTGTGCCATGCGCATGTATATTTAAAAAATTCTTGGGACCTCTTGGTCTAGACGGCTGTATTTATATTTCGATTCACTTTTTATCCCATAGAGAGGCGATCTGAGAATTCCTAGTGTCAATACACTCCATTCTTTTTTTTTTTGTGGAAGAGACGGCAATCGAGCGTACGTACGGGTCACCTGATGGTAGGTGATCACCACCGCTCACGGCCTCGTGTAACTCCAAAGGAGCTACAGGAGCGTTGCTGTCTTTTAATGTGGATGGGCACCGGGGCCCGGCATTACCTAATGCGAAACGCAGTGGCCAATGCCACTACTTAACGCCGGTCTTAAATGCCGGGGGTGGTAACAACCCGGTCGAGTCTGCCCATGCGTGTTGCCATTGCTGGCAACGTGACTCTAACACACGCACTTTAGTGGCCTCTTACGATACCATCAGTACCAGGGTGATCCTATTCTAAGCCGGGATCACACAGATTGTATTCATTCATTGTTGATGCTTGTTGAATGGCGGAGGCTTTGATGATTGATCTTAAAAAATGCATAATTCCTTATTTTTCTAACATAATACAAGCAAGATAAATAAATGAATTATATATTATATGTATAATAATATTAACTGCCTGTTAAATATTTGAGTAAATACTATCATAAATAGCTTACGGAGTAACATCGATATAACTTACTCACTGATTCATGGCTCAGTAGTTTGTTTTGTATTTAAGGAAAGTTAAGATGTTTCGTTCTGATCTCTTGCTTAATCTATGAAACTTTGCTTACCAAAATACGTAATTGAACATTATTTGATTGTCATTAATAATAGTCATTCCCCCGATTGGGAATTAAAAGAACGATAATTGCGCATCGACGGCTCTTTGTTTTCTGGAAATCGATTTTACATTCAAGTATCGTGTCTCTTCTTCCTTTTTTATTAAGATTTTTTCTATTTTCTGCCTTATTTTGAGATCTTGTCAGTCTTAGTTCCGAGCACATAAGTATTTAACTTCAGCGACGGATGATATTCTGCAATGCTTAATTTTGTCAATTACATCTTTATATTTCATCCTGCGCGTGGCAGCGTAGGCAAAGGAGCTCAGTATTAAGACACATCTGTTCACCACTTTTTGAGTGACGAAACTCAACGCCGCCAATCCAAAGCGAAAGAATGAAATTATTAAAGTAATAAATAATTTCCTTGAAAGGAGATCGACTAGAACCCGCTACGTGTCGCGTCTACATTGAGACGCGGCGCCCCTGCGCTAAGACATGTCTCCATATATTTATAACAATCAAATATAAATTAACTTATAACGTGTATCACTTTGAAATCTAAGTAACATTCTCTCACTCTTAAATGTTTTTGCACAAAATATAGCAAAAGTTACATTAACAAATCTCTTATTAAGGCATATTCGTTGGGACGGCTTCCGCACTAAATAACCGCAAGAACGGACGGCTTCGTTCGAACACCGTCTCGCAGGTATGTACCTATACTAAGTAAATATTCATATACTCTTTATACAATGAAGCTTTAAGTACTTTTAGACAAATATAAAACTTTTTTAGACGTAACATTAAGATTTCTTAAGGAAAATCACTTAATAAAGAGTAGTAGAAATTAGATTCCACAATGACGTACAAGCGTGTAACTAACTATAGACGCAACAGGTTGTGGGTTCGATTCTTACCATTTTTAGTCTTGAAAATATAGATTTTAGATGCACCGTCGCTTTTAAGACACTTCCTTTTTCCACTTTCCCGCGAATTCTTGAGGCATTGAGTGTTAAATGCCGGAGGTCAACAGCACACGTTGCCTTGTTACAACGCTGTACCCCGCACATGTCAGGGTAGGCAGAGGGGACTTGACTAGTGTTAAGACACTCCGTTCCACTTCTGTTCCGCACTTTCCGCCGAATTTGAGGCATTGGGTGTTGAAGGGCGGAACTCAACACCGCGCTTTGCCTTATTACCAGAGCGAGCGAGCGTTACAGTCACACTCTTGTGCCGTTGCGCCAACACACGCCTACATATTACATTATTGTATTGTACGTTTATATACTCAATAATTTTCGAGAAATAAAATATTGAGCGAGTTTATCTAAATTATTCGTTTACATGAGTGGACATCGAGGTCACAACCCTTGCTTATTGTCGCGTACAGTCGATTCAATAGTAATAATATTATAAATATAACTATATATCGCCCAAAGAACAATGTAAACAAATACAATACAAAAAAAAAGCAAGTGTACCAAAGACGGCCTTATCACTTAAGTCTAAGGGGATCTCTACCTAACAACCGTAGGTAGGGCGTGAGGAATAGCATACAAGAACAGGTAGGTTATATCATAATAACAAGTCTTAAATAATGAAATAGATAAAAATAAATATACATAAATAGTAATGATAATTACTACACATTTAAAATTACTTATAATAAACAACAACAATATGTCATACTGTACCTTAGTTTTAATTGAACGATCAGTTGTAGAATTCATTATGAAATGATGACAGAAAAATAAATTGAAATCATATTTCAATTTTATTTGCAGTTTACTTTATTCCCAGACATGAGATATATTCTACAGATAATAAATAACCTTCATCGCTGTTTGTGTTGTTATCTTGACGTAAAAAATGGTAATAAGGCAAAGCGCGGCGTTGAGGTCCGCCTCTCAACACGCAATGCCTCAAATTTCGGCGGAAAGTGGGGAACGGAAGTGGAACGGAGTGTCATAACACTAGGTTTCACTTCCTTTCCCTCTGCCTACCCTGCCTAGTGCGGGATACAGCGTGAAGCTGAGTTGAGTTGAGTTGAGTTAAAAAATGGCATGTATCTGTTGATCTCGAACAAAATTAAAAACGAAAGATTTTCTACTTATACAAATATTATATACGGAAAAAAATATTTTATAAGGCATGTCGTGGCACAGGGGCACGAGTTACCGACTATATAATAATTATAATTCTTAATTCATATTTGCTACCGCAACTACATGAAGTGTACATTTAAATATGTGTTTAATTAAAATGAACTCAACAGAAACGTGTATTTGTAAATATTTTGGACAAATAATTTAATAAAATAAAAGTTCAATAATCATACAACATTGAAATATAAAATACATTTTACAATGATTGAACCCTGTCGTGGCGCAGCAGCACAAGCGTGACTGTAACCAAAAGGTTGAAGGTTCGATCTCCACTCGAGAAAATGAAATATGTTATATTTTAAAATGAAATATTTACTATAACGAAATATTTATATACGAGTACATAACCCGTGCCGTGATCACGTAACCATCTCATGTAGAAGTTTTTGGTTTTCATACTATAATATACTTATGTATCTTGGACTTTATAAAGCGTATAAAAAAACAGATGACTTGTGTGCTTCACATAAACTGCAAATATTTACTATTGCTAATTTTGTATAAGAAAATGGTTTGTACAGTATTTGTATGCACTATAGTTGTTAAAATAAAGAAATGGGCAAAAAATTGTTAAATTATTAATTTTTATGTATTGATAATAGAATAATTATTACTTAATTATCATTATTTTATATAAATCAAACTAGCAGTTATTTAAAATATACATATATTTTTTCGATAAAGTAATATTTATCTTCAATTAAGAATAATAAAAAATATTATAATTATACCGAATAATTACGAGACTCTTACACGTTAAGGCTGATTCTGTTGCTCTATCGCTTGTTCCGCGCTCTCCCTTGCACGCTCTCGAGACTGTAATCTCAAACACGACAGGATGTGAGTTCGATCTCACTTAAGGAACTTTATATTTAATGTTTCAATGTGCGGGATACAGTGTGAAGCTGAGTCAGATTTGTTAAGCTTGAATAACCTAACACAAACACATTTATAGCTGTAGTTAGTAGTTAATATTTTATAGCATATTTTATTGAGTTATTGTCAACATCAACATGTCAATGTTGCAAGAAATATAAATATTCTGACTTTTGTATAGCCTAGAACAAATTTATTATAAAACAAACATCAAAAAGTGAAACAAACATCCATTTTTACGAAATTCCGAAATATAATATTGGTAGGGTATTTTTACCATCGTACATAAACGAGTAGTACTTCTGTATTGTAAGTACAGTAAGTAATGTATATAGCATAATTACAGTGCGCCTTACCGTTCGGTTCCAGCCGCCGTCAAGTTTCGGATATGGCTTAATAAAGGATTTGCTCGTAACGGCCCAAGAGCTTATGACCAACTTAGTTCTATGTCGCCGTCTAAAAATTGACATAATTGTTATTAAATATTAGCGTGTGTGGTAGGTTGAGCTACATTAAATTTCCTTAGTATTTTTATATGAAACTATAATAATAGAGACGCGGGTTCGGTGCCCCGTCCTAGCCAAAGCTTCTCAACATTTTTTCAGAGGCTCGTATGAAGAATTAAGTAGCTTCACACTGTATCCCGCATATAGCGTATCTAAAATGTTCCATTGGGTTATTTCCATTCCTCACTTTACACAGAACAGAAGCATTGCCTGTTTAGTGTCGGAAGTCAGCGCCACACTTTACTTTGTTACCAGAGCAAAGAAATACAAATATAGTAATTCATCTCCGCGAGTAGAGATCGAACCTACACACTGTCGCGTCTACAGTCATAAGCTTTTGCATTCCGCCACGAATCAGTTTACTATGGTTCAATATTTATAATATACGTACATATATACACATACCTACGTATTATGTTATATACATATGTGACCATATCAAAGGTGATTAATTGTAAATATTTCTATTTTTATATCATTAGTTAGAAGATATTTGTTTAAATACAACGGTAATACTAATAAATATGTTCGATAACTACTCATAGTATAGACCTTTACATTTTTTTAACACTATTAGCTTCAGCTGGAAAATAATGATGAATAAAGTTTTGATAACTTTATGCCTCATTGGCACAATATATTGCAAAAAATTGGCCAAATTCGAGTTAGACTCGTCTAAAACCTCAAAGTAATTTCCTCGTTGTGAAAAGGATTGGTGAAAATGCAAATAGTATCTTTGCTCCAAAAATGTAGATCAAAAAGGTAGATTACTTAATATCTCCAAGTGAACTGAAATTAAAAATGTTCTTGACAGAGGAGCAATCAGATAAATGTATTACAGAGTGATTCTATAAAGATTCCCTTTTTTCTCTTTTGAGTAACCAATAAAAGAAAAATAATTTCAGCAGTAATTTCTACGTTAGTAATTAAAGCAATTAAAACAAAATAGCCGTCATGGGACGCCTGGCAGATGTGAAACATCGTGTATGTACAAGTAATATGCATAAAAGATAATATTATTACAGGAAATAAATATAGCCTAATGAGAAAATACAAGGCAGCCTGCTTTATAGATCGCCGTGCGACATATATCGGCCGGCGGCCATCATTCATTTTAATACCAATTACAATTTTAAATTCGTAATATCTTTTGAATGGATTGTCCGATTAGAATAAAATAAAAGTAACTTATAGCTATTGAAACAATCTTGCTCAATAAATAATTTATTTGGATAAATATTAATATTCGACGATAATATGATCAATAAACTTAGGCTAATAATTTTAATTACTTTTATTCTATGGAAAATTGGTTATAATGGCTAAAATATAAATGTTTGGTTTATACTATCGCGGACTTTTTTGTAGGCATTATTGAGTTCTACAACTTTTCTATACAAATCAACCATACATCTCTAACCATTTAGGCAGCGTTCGCGAGAATCGCTAACATACGGCAGTTTTTTCGTCGACTTACTCCACAATTTTCACTACCACGAAAAATTCTATCTATTTTCCGGGATAAAATATAGCCTATACGGATTCGGAAGAGTTCCTCTAAGTAATCGTAAAAGAAATTTTGAAATCAGTCCAGTAGTTTTTGAGCCTATTCAATACAAACATACAAAAATACAAAGGTTTCCTCTTTATAAAGAACAGCAAGGGGAGGTGGGTGCACATCTATGAAGCAGGTTGCCTCGTATTTTCTCATTAGGCTATATTTATTTCCTGTAATAATATTATCTTTTATGCATATTACTTGTACATACACGATGTTTCACATCTGCCAGGCGTCCCATGACGGCTATTTTTTTCTTGTATAGTTTAACTTTTGGTTTTTATTGGTTCTACAAACATTCAAGTGTTCATGTCAATTTTAAATTGATCTTTTAAATGTACACTTGGATCGTAATATTATAAGATATTTGAGCGAAGAATTATGAACAATCCCACATTCACTTAAACGGTGGTCTTCCCTAAGAGCTCGCTATAAATGTTCCTTCTGAAGCTCTTTCCAGTGACTGCAGGAAATCATGTAGAAAATGTTGTACACGAAATATTTTCAGCGATGAAATAACGCTCTTTACTTACTGTTTGAGTTAGGGTGATAAGAATGTGAGATACAAAAATAAAGAATAAGAAATTTAAGATCAGATGCGGCGCAGAGTCGCAACGATTGTAAGTACAACAGGTTGGTCGTGAATTCGATCTCACTTGATGAAATAAATTATTTAATTTTACCAAAGTTTCAAGTTGTGGTCGGTTATGTAATAAAATTATGAGCAGTTCACTAAGTTTTGGTGTAAGTAATATAATTTGTCAGATAGTTCAACAGGGCTGAGGAAGAACTGAAAAAAAAAATTGTAATAAAGAAAGTTACAAAGTTCCGAGTGCAGCTTGCAAACACAAGACATGCTGTAGTTTGTTTGAGAAATAATAAATTAGAACTGTAATATAATTACATTTTACGAAGTGGTGGCAACTTCCTATAAAAACTGTAAATAATATTTGTTTTTAATTTAAGTTGTATTCGCGTACAGGAGAGTTGGCAGAGGGAAGCTCATGTTAACTTTGTGTAGTTTTATCTTCTGCTGCGTCCCGCACATGACAGGGTTGGCAGAAGCAACCTAGAATAGAAATCCACTGTTAAGATGCTCTGTTCACATTAAGGCAATTCGAAATCTGAAAACCTTTGTTTTGTTACCTCTAGTTCAGTTGTCACATCAATGTCGTTACCCGACTAAACAACAATAAGATGTAAGGTTATCATCTAAAAGGCCAGCTTAGACCAGTCACATGGTGCAAACGTGTAACTGTCAACGTGACAGGTTGTTGGTTCGATTCACAATCGCCAATCAACGCCTAATACGTCTTGGTTCTGCAGAAAGTGAGGAACAAAAATGTCTTAATGGAAACTGAATCTCTAAACACAAGGTTTCCTGAAGCTAAAAATCAAGATGATATTAAACATATATGTCTATCAAACAGTAAATGTCTACAAAAGCAAGTACATTCACAGACAAGGGAAGTTTTCTATAACAGATTGGGTACATTACTTTTATATCATTTACGACGTAAAACTTTAATGAACTCGTATAGAGTGATTCTGATTATAGGACTCAATTAAAACGTGGATCAATTGAGGGCTTGATAAAATAATTAACGTTTTTATGGCTCTTTACTTTTTTACTTTATTTCCAATTCGATCATCCAATTTTTGTCTTAAAGGAAGGCATGCATATATCATTATTTTTAACTGAAATCTCGTACAACTAACAACCCTAACTGTTATTTGTATTTTTACACAAAGCAGGAAAAACAGAAAAAATATTAAAACTTACATTCACTCGATTGGGACCCCACAACCTGTTGCGTTGCATCACGACGAGACAATTCGATTCGATCGTGTCGCCAATCGACGACACAATTGAAAATATTAAATTATGTTAATATAAACGTCGTCGTTTATTCAGACCCACTGTCCATCTGTACTCAGACGGGTCCTTAATTCTCCAGAAAGCGATCTTATTGTGGAAAGACAAATTTTCTATCAAAAGTCTTTATCTTGGGCCTGTCGTGGCGCAGCGGCACAAGAGTGTGACTGTAACCGACAGGTTCTGGGTTCGATCCCCAGTCGAGGAAATGAAATATTTAATATTTTCAATTTAAATATTTAATGTTTCATTTCTTCGCTCTGGTAATAAGGCAAAGCGCGGCGTTGAGTTCCGCCACTCAACACGCAATGCCTCAAATTCGGCGGAAAGTGGGGAACGGAAGTGGAACGGAGTGTCATAACACTAGGTTTCACTTTCGTTCCCTCTGCCTACCCTGCCTAGTGCGGGATACAGCGTGAAGCTGAAAAAAAAAGTCTTTATCTTAGTATACCTGTCTTGTTTGTTTCCTGCGGCGAGGAGGCTGTAGCTCGAAATCACCTGTAAATAACGAAATTATACGCTGATTTACTACGTAATACTAACAAATGGCTCGTTCGATTTTTATTAACTTGGCTGGTCACGCTTCCGCTTTACTAAATCAATATTAATTTAGTATGAAACATCTGTAGAAATTATACAAAAATCCAATAACAAAATCAATTGATCTAGATTCTATTATAATATCAAAAAGCATATTGCACACACACACATACATATTATGTACTCAAGTCATAAAGATGACCGCACACTTTACGACACATTAAAATTAACTTCCAGCAGGGATTCGTACTCAGTCTCTCGCGGATAGCGTCATATAAATGAGTTATTATATTTACCATAAAACGCTAAATGGGTTTAGCTTTGTGACATAATATGTGTTATATAAAGTGTATGTGTGTCAGGGTATATATGATGTGTATCCGATGGTTGTGTGGAAATTCTACTCGAGAGAGCTATATTTTAAGTTTGCGACCCTATTACGACGCCCGCTAAAATTACACTATTGATTGCTTAATAATTTATTTTATTTTGTCTTACTTTATTATATACAAAGATAGATATCTCATATGTATGTGAATTTCGCAACAGACACAGTATGGTCGTCGCCAACGCCGTCCCTCGTCTACGAGAGTGAGGAAATAAAAATTAATTAAACATAATCCCCCGTCGTCGTTGAACTCTCCCCCGTCGTGCGTACAGTCCCTGTCGCTGCACCACGACGGCTTCAATTATTGGATTAATACTCTGTGTATACGCACATAATGTTGAAAAATTCTTGAAATTTAGTATTCATGAAGCGATACGCCTCTGCTTTGACGTTTTGTGATGAATTATAATTTTATAAGAAACCCAGCGATCCCCTGGCGACTTCGCCCGCTTGAACTATATGAATAGTAAATAAAAATAAATTAGGTTCTTTGAAAGTCTCCGCCCGAACTAATTAAAAGACGAGCAATATGACCTTAGATGACCACGGCCATTTTGAAATCACAGATCTGTCTGTGTTAATTAATACTTCATTTTTCCACTTTAGATATTTAAATGTATACACATATATAGATAAATCGTATTTTCTGTCTTTTTGAAATTTATCTGTTTGAGTCCTGAAGTAACCGGTTCAAGTGTTCCGGAGGTTTGCACGAACAAACAGACCGGGTGTATATTTATAGTTTCAATAATCAAACTGCAGCCAATATCGTTTACGTTGACGCTGGTACCCCAGCGCTACGATAGGCCTCTACTGTATATATGTAGGTATGTATGTACATATATGACACGTATACATATAATTATGTAATAGATATCTAGCTAAGCAATCACACATCAGGCGTGTATGTAATGTAATGTTAATATTAAACTTAATTTTAGTATTCTCTTTTGCAAAACGATAATTCTTACGAGTTGTCTTTGGGTAGCAGAAATTAGTAAAAACTCTCCTTACAGAGATGCTAACAACATAAACAAGTTGTAATTAGCGCAAAAACAGGCGAATTTCGACGTAGCTTGGTGAGAATGAATGGCTTAGTTGGTCAGAGCGCTTGAACGGTTTTTAAGAGGCGCTAATTCAAATCCTGCTCCGTTAAAAATTATTATACGTTTTTTAAATTTAAGTTTAATATTTTATTTTATCCTAAATGTGGATAACACTTTAAAAAATATTAAAAATAATAAAATAATGTAAAAATGTAATTACTAAGTTTTATATATATATATATATATATATATATATATATATATATATATATATATTTATATATATATATATATATATATATATATATATATATATATATATATATATATATATATATATATATATATATATATATATATATATATATATATATATATATATATATACGTATTACCAGAGCGAAGATACGAAACATTAAAAATTTAAATTGTAATATATATATATATATATATATATATATATATATATATATATATATATATATATATATATATATATATATATATATATATATATATATATATATATATATATATATATATATATATATATATATATATATATATATATATATATTACAATTTAAACTTTTAATGTTTCGTATCTTCGCTCTGGTAATACGGCAAAAGCGCGGCGTTGAGTTCCGCCACTCAACACGCAATGTCTTAAAATCGGCGGTAAGTGGGGAACGGAAGTGGAACGAAGTGTCTTAACACTAGGTACCCGGGTTCCCTTTGCCTACCCTGTCTCGTGCGGGATACAGCGTGAAGCTTTAAAGAAAAAAAAGTAAAAAAAAAACGACGTTCAGTTCCTCTCTGAACAGGAAATTATTCGTAAATTTGGTGTCAGTTGAAGAACGATGAGTTTTAATACGAGGTTTCCTCGTAGTAGTCAGATTGCGGTCCAAGCAAATTCTTCATCTATATAACATCTATAATATTTGTACAGTTGTTAAATTCGAACCAGACTGCCTCTAAATTATTTATATTGTATATTCATTCATACAACATTTCGTAATTGTAGATCCACGCGAATTACATATAAAATTCAGTTAAAACAATGCATAAATGCTCCTTCATTACCATAATTTTCTCTAGACTCCAAGAGACCGTAGATCCGGATGCGGATTCTTGATAAATGATCTCGATAGTCACCAGACGTCAATAAAGTGATATACTCACTTTAGTGTCCCGTTTTCTCTTTTGAGATACACTATACTTATACTTATAACCTTACGCCTGACCAAATACTACAAATCTGTCAATTTAATAAGTATATACTTTGAGGTCCTCTATGTTCTTACATAAAGACACATCACTGCTCTACTATATACACATACATACTACATATACTTAAGCATTAAGTTTGCACAACATATAAAGTGAATAATCTTACATTTATAAAATGCACATACTGTATCTGCAGCAGCGATCAATCACTGCAATTTGTTCTACTTGTCAGTTCTTTAATCAACGTCACTGTGCAAGTGGCGTGCAAGAGTAGTCCAGGTAGAGAATGTGGTACGGAGTTATACATCGTTGGCGGAGTTATACATCATTATACAGGTTCTTGTCGTAACTGATATATTTTGAAAAAAATGCGTAAATATAAACTCTCTAGCCTCTATCTAGTGGTGAGATGATAAATTAGTTTGTATTAAATTTACTTCGTTTACCGGAATGGTAATCGAACCCACAACCATCCCGGGTCTCTGGGACACGACCGCCTCTAGTATAATGATCATTCAACATCAAAACACTAATGATTATAATTTATACCTTGTTGTATAAGTTTCTATAAGTTAAATAGTTTTCTTGGACAAAATAAACAGTCCATATAAGCTCATTCTAAACTAATCACGATCTGTACTGTCGCTCATTGTATGCATTTAATATGTCAATTATATAAAACTTCTGATTAAATTCTGCATATTAAGGACAGTGAGGAGAGAACTGCTTAATTAGATATCGTTTGTGTTTTTTCTTTGTAGCAATATTAAATTAAAAAACTAATATTGTTGGTAAGTTACGACTAAGGTTAAGATTAAGGTTAATTTAATTGTTAAAACCTACATATTTGCTATATTGGTGTAGCCAAGTCTGTCATACGAGTATATCAGTATAATAAGAACCTAGCATTAAGAAACTCTGTTTACTTTCCAATGGATTCTTGATCATTGAATGTTGAGTAGCGGAGCTCAACTCCTCGTTGCTAGAGAAAGGAAATAAAAATTTGGAATATTTCAGTTCGTTTACTATGAATTGAAGACACTACTTGTCATGTTTACAGTACGATTGCGCCTCAGCGCCCGGACAGGCCTTTATATACAACAAAGAGTTTAAATTATCAATATCAACGGTCAATGTGTCTTATTACTCAGAGTTTTATGTTAAGGATTTCTGTGCATGCAACTAATAGTAATAAAATAAAAGAAGACATTGTATGACTTAAGAAATTAATAATGACTAATGTAGTGCAATAGGACGATTGTGGTTTATTGCGACTTCGGGGGAAAATATTCATTGCCTCCTTCTGCCTGTCTATCCTGCTTAATGCAGGATACGCGTGAAAGCAAAATTATATAAATTTTAGAATTTATGGAAAAGTATAATATAAATAACTTCTAAAAATTAACTCTTAAAACATATTTTCTCCTTTTGTTAAAAATAAGTTATAAAAGTTTTAATTCTCTAAAATGTTCTAATAGAAAACATATGTACATAAAGTTTACGTTCACCTAAACTCTTATAATGGAATAAGTGTGAAAGCTTTCATTATTTTGTTTTAAAAACTCGTGGTGCAAGCAGAATACTTGGATCGCTCGAGTAAAAGCTCCGAATGTGATCAAAAAAATTAAATTTTATTCTTTCAATCGGAAATCCCTGTGTCTATATCAGTTTGGTCAAACTATTTGGCTTATATAACGCTCGAAAGTCCTTTGAAGATGGAACGCTGGTATATAAGCTTTTGCAAAACCTGAGCATGCTTTATTAAAACAATCCAGATTCGTTAATCCATTCTGTTCCGCCTACGATTCCTTAATTGCCTCGCGTACTGCCTCGCGGTAGTTTGATATAATAATTATATCAACTGACAGACAAATGCCACCTCAGTCTACCCGTGACCACTGACTACTTTAAAGTGTTCGAAACGTCGGGTTTCCCAAAAATCTTTACCATTCAATATACGCGATTAATCCGTTTAAAAGTGTTTCATTTAAAAAAAAAATAATAATCATATTTATGAAAAATCTAATTATTTTATAAATATATTTCAGTTTACTCCTAGTCACATAAAATTTATATTTTTCATAATTTTTTTTCCCGATCTTTTATAGACCTTAATATTATAAGAGTTTTAATTAATACTCTAAGAGCTTAATACTCTAAGAATTTCACGAATTCAATTTATATTTTTCAAATAAAGTGATTGCTTAGAAAAAAAATATCTTGTACAATACAAACTCTGCACACACAAATCATCAGAAAGAGCTGCAGTAAAAGTTTTTTTTTTTTATAAAAAAGCCAAAGTCCCCTTTTTACCCTTTTAAGGGTAAGTAACAGGCCTGTTGTGGCGCAGCGGTACAAGCGTGTGACTGTAACCGACAGGTTCTGGGTTCGATCCCCGGTCGAGGAAATGAAATATTTAATATTTTCAATTTAAATATTTAATGTTTCATTGTGTGAGTTGATACTTGAGTAATTTACTTATATTTTCCGAAAAAATCCTCTGAATTTTTATTACAAAAGAGCCGAGGCAAAGGCATATTTTGCGAAGTAAGTACTCGAGCCGACCGCTCGACCGCATTGGGATCGGATCAGGGATTCAACGTGTCATGATTTGCGTTTTCTTTCTCCTTCGCTTCCTTATTTACATCATTAATTTAATACATTCCATTAACTTTAGACCTCCATCAGCCTTTTTAAAGAATAATATAGGTATAATACTAAAAATATCCGAGTATTGTCTTATTATTTCCTTCTTAGTTGTTTTTCTTCTTCTTCTTGTTAGTACAGCGTCTTTAATTCGATGATTGTTGGTTCAGGAAGACCTACACAAAAAATATTATAAATTGGAATATTTTTGTTTCACGTTTTTTTTTATGGTTAAGACACGGCAAACGAGCGTACGGTTCACCTGATGGCAAGTGATCACCGTCGCCCACGACCCCGTGAACTCCAGAGGAGCTACAGGAGCGTTGCCGGCCTTTAAGATGAATGGGCACCGGGGCCCGGCATTACCTAATGCGAAACGCAGTGGCCGAAGCCACTACTTAACGCCGATTTTAAATGCCGGGGGTGGTAATAAACCGGTCGAAACTGCCCATGCGTGCTGTCATTGCTGACAACGTGACTCTCTCACACGTACTTTAGTCGCCTTTTACGACACCATCAGTACCAGGGTGATCCTATTCTAAGCCAGAATCACACGGCTAATCATAGAGCCAGTTACCTATAATCATTGAGCCAGTTACTTCCCATTGTAAGACAAGCTTGTAGGCAAATGACGTAAGAAAAGCTTGATATTTAGATGAACTTCTAATTATGAGATGAGACTAGATTAAGAATGAAGAGAAAAGTGTCTTAATGAGAACTACGAGTATATTCCTCAGTCTATCGTACTACATGCAATCCGGTGGAAATATCCAGAAAGAGACATTTTACATACGTTTTTCATTTCTTTATTTAGTGGCGCTATTCCTTCATAATTACTTAAAATACTAGGGATTTTTTAGAAATGGATGAGGATCGAAATTACAACTACCGTGATATAATAATTCTCCAATATCACACCTAGAAAAAGGTATTAGTTTTTCTATTTTAATATTTGTGGCCTTCTCTTTTATTACTATCTATGAAATACGCATACAATATATTGTATGGTGAATCCAAAGATCGAACTGTCTAGTTTTAGAACCTATTAAAATATGAAGTCTTCTGTGTTGGATATTTTTTGAACTTAGGAAGGCTATGTATTTTATTAGATCATATTATTCGTTTAGATGTTAATTCTGAAAATATATATATATATATATATATATATATATATATATATATATATATATATATATATATATATATATATATATATATATATATATATATATATATATATATATATATATATATATATATATACATATATATATATATATATATATATATATATATATATATATATATATATATATATATATATATATATATATATATAATAATATATATATAACAGACGCTGTGCCACCGTGCCACAAAGGTCTTAATATGTTCTTGCCATACAGTTATGCCATATATATATATATATATATATATATATATATATATATATATATATATATATATATATATATATATATATATATATATATATATATATATATATATATATATATATATATATATATATATATATATATATATATATATATATATATATATATATATATATATATATATATACATATACATATATATATATATATATATATATATATATATATATATATATATATATATATATATATATATATATATATATATATATATATATATATATATATATATACCGAAAATATTAATAAAAACGTGTTACGATCGTACAGTGATTGCCCCTTTATCCTCTATGTTCTGGAAATTATACAAACCTGTTAGACAATAACACTCTTCCGAGCATGTCATCTCAAGTTGACCGAAACAAACAGTCCTATATATTCTATGTGATGCTGAAGCAGGTTTAAAAGTAAAAATATTTTTATTTTGGATAAAACCAAAGTGAAGGATCTAAAAATTTAGATTACAGATATTATATGATAGAAAATTAGATAATTTAGATTTTAATAGCATCATCCGTCAATATATTTGTAGCGAAATATCTTTCGAAAATGTCACAAGTAGGATTTATTAACGCTTCTTAAAATATAATTTACCGAAGGCTGATAAATAAAAGATTCAAACAACTTTGTACAGAATAAGTAACTATTGTACTTTTCAAAGTTAAAAAGAACCTTTCAAGCAGAATTAACTTTTAAAATATACAAAAAGCTTTCACGAAAAAGAATTATTAATTTTACCATTCAGGTTTTAGACTTACTTATTATGGATTGAAGAAATTTACTCTAATGTTATTGTTTTTTTTTTTTTCAAAAAATATGATATTGTATATTTTATCTACAGCACTCGCACGCTTGTGCCCCTGCAACATTAAACGCCCAATCAGGCTCCCTAAAGAGACTTAAAGTACGTTAACATATTGTTAAGATTTTTTTATATTAACTCTATTATTACACACAAATTTTGAAACAATTGTAATTATTCTTTAAGTATAGGCAAATTATATATGTGGCATAAGAAATACATATTAATGACGCAATAACTCGTAATTTAGTTTAAATATAGAGGAAAACACTCCGTTTTCAATATTAACAATAGATTCCTACTGCTTACCTACTATGCGGGATAAAGCGTGAAGCTAAAAATAATAATTTACTCTCTAAAACCAGTGAAGCAATTGGTCATTCACCTGACAAGCAATTACTTAAAAAAGCGAGCAACAGAAAGAGACAGAAAGATAAGTAGATGGACAGCGTAGTCTAAGACTGCGAATACAATGTTACCAATAGTAATACTAATCTTACCCTTTCGATACAAAACACTAAGAAGGCAAAAAATTGAGTGATACGAGACTTATCATTTATTAACCTTTTCTAATCACGACATAAATAAAAATAAAAAAAGTTATAAAAAGTAATATTTTTACTTACCCCTATAATATATAGATAGATGCTGGAATAAGTCAGCGCATTGAGACGTCCTAAATCTTAGATGGTTTTTTATTGCAGTTCAATAATACGAATGACTGCAGGTATTTTCTATCAACTGTCTGAACAGTTTTATTATGGTGTATGCGGGAAATAAAATTTATGAGCGTCTGGCTCAGTGGTAGAGTGTACGCCTGGTGGGAACAAGAGATATCAGATTGAACATAGAACAGAACTGATCTATTGCGAGTTAGGTTGCAGGATCTTACAGGTTTAGATTACGCGGCGAATTTCATACAAAGTGCAGTAAAAACTATGTTTAAATCTTTTCTTTCCATTTCTTTAACTTAGAAATTTTATTTTTTTATGCCATGTGCGGACATGGCAGGGTAGGCAGAGGGAACTTGGGAACCTAGTGTTCAAACACTCCGTTCCACATCTGTTCCCTACTTTCCGCCGAATTTAAGGCATTGTGTGTTGAGTGGCGGAACTCAACGCCGCGTTTTGCCTTGTACCAGAGCGAAGAAATGAAAAGAATATAATATATTAAAATCGCAATGACAATAATCAATAAAAAGATATTTATATAAAGGCTCAACCAATGTCCCTCAACCAATATGAATTATCTTTTACGACTAAATCTTAACAATACCAAAAGACTGTCACTGCTGTTAAATAATGACTGAGTGAGATGATACTGAGTGAGAGTAGTAGAAAGAATGTTTATATAGCGTTTTTAAAGATAAGGTCAAAATAATAAAGGGTATTGAATTAAATTTATTATTTTACTTTCTTGTTGTATTCACACAAGTCAGGGTAAGCGGAGGGAACTTGGAACCTAATGTTAAAACATTGCGTTTCCATTAAGTCACTTCCATTCTTCACTTATCATCCAGTTTGAGGCATTGTTAAGTGAGTTCAATCGAAATAAAATGTTTTAATTCATAATTTGATAAAAACGGCTTAATATTTTTGGACAGCGTTGAGATAATATCCTTCTTACAGTATGCAGTATATTGTAAATTGGACAGATTAACGAGATAAGGCGTATATCTTTCTAAAGGTAAAGACTTTGCTATATGCGGAAAACAGCGTGAAACTTAAAAAAAGACTGTCCAAAACTTGCAAGTTTAACTCATCTATAACACTTGCCTCTTGTTTTTCAACAGGTTATTTAAAATATTTATAACATAAATATAAGAAATGGAACAATGTTAAATTATTCAGCGATGCTAATGTGAGGAAAACAACAATTTATCATCGTTATATTACTAACGTCTTTCTTCAAAACAACTGTTGTAGAATTATTACATTCAGGAGCTTTACTTTAGTAAGAAAATCCTAAAGCTCCTTTTCAGGAAATTAAATTCGTAAACTAATGTTATTTAAGTTGTGTACACTGTAGCGTAGTCAATTTACATACATTTTTATTTTTATTTTATTTATATATTTAAGTCATCCAGCAGTTTTACAATAGTATAAACAGATAAAGGAAACATATTTTCAGTTATACTAAATATCGTCCATGTACGTATGTTAAAGTAAAAATTTTATTTACATCTTCATCAAATCATCTACTGTTATATTCTCCTCTAACACTTTAATAGTTTTATAAAGTACCTAAATTTTTTATTCAGTTTTAACAAAACAGAAATGATATATTCTAGAGCTACGGTTAAATTAACATTGTTGACCTTTGCTTTAGCACATATAGGTCGCATAGTAAGAACATATTGCCGGCTAATGAAGTAGAGGTCGTAATTCATTCATTGTACCATGACCAAGAGCTTATATACTTAACGTAATGTATATTTTCATCTACTTTACAGAAGTAAGCAACCATCATACTAATAGGACGACGCTTTCTCAATTTGCCACTATTTCTCTAAAAGAGATTAAACAGCTTAGTTTTACCTTATTAAGAAACTATTTATTTAAAAAAATATATTTAGGATTAGGAAATAATAGGATTTAGGAATAGCGAGGCGTTCAGTTCTGCCACTCAATACACAATGCCTACAAAGTTCGATGGTAAATATAAACATAATGGATTAACGAATTTGGATTGTTTTAATAAAGCATGCTCAGGTTCCCTCTGCCTACTTTTTCATATGCTTGACAACTAGAAGCTAAAAAAATCTCACAAGACAAAAAGCTTATGTACCAGCGTTCCATCTTCAAAGGACTTTCGAGCGTTTTATAAACCAAATAGTTTGACTAAACTGTTATAGACGCAGGGATTTCCAATTGATAGAATTAAATTTATTCGAGCGATCCAAGTATTCTGCTTGCACCATGACTTTTTAAAACAAAATAGTGAAAGCTTTCACACTTGTTCCATTATAAGAGTTTAGAAGAACGTAAACTTTATGTACATATGTTTTCTATTAGAACATTTTTGAGAATTAAAACTTTTATAACTTATTTTTAACAAAAGGAGAAAATATGTTTTATGAGTTAATTTTGAGAAGTTATCTATATTATACTTTTCCATAAATTCTAAAATTCATATAATTTTGCTTTCACACTATATCCTGCATTAAGCAGGATAGACAGGCAGAAGGAGGCAATGAATATTTTCCCCCGAAGTCGCAATAAACCACAATCATCCTAAAAGAAGACATTGTTTGAATTAATTTCTTAATTCATACAATGTCTTCTTTTATTTTATTACTATTAGTTGCATGCACAGAAATCCTTAACATAAAACTCTGAGTAATAAGACACATTGACCGTTGATATTGATCATTTATACTCGTTATTGTATATAAAGGCCTGTCCGGGCGCTGAGGTACAAGCGTACTGTAAACATGACAAGTAGTGTCTTCAATTTGTAGTAAAGGAACTGAAATATTCCATATTTTCATTTCCTCACTCTAGTAACGAGACGTTGAGCTCTGCTACTCAACATTCAATGATCAAGAATCCATTGGAAAGAGAAAAACAGAGTTTCTTAATACTAGGTTCCTAGGTTCCCTCTTACTATACTGATATACTCGTATGACAGACTTGGCTACACCAATATAGCAAATACATAGAACAACACATATGTAATGTAGTCGCGTGTCACTGATTCTTATGGCGAAGGCGGCCGTTAAATTAAACCTTAGTGATAACTAGCCTTAGTCGTAACTAGCCAACAATATTAGTTTTTTAATTTAATATTGCTACAAAGTAAAAAAAAACGACATCTATTTAAGCAGTTCTCTCCTCACTATCTTTAATATGCAGAATTTAATCAGAACTTTTATACAATTTACATATAAAATGCATACAAAGAACCGCAGTGCAGTTTGTGATCTGTTTAAAATGAGCTTATAGGGACTGTTTATTTTGTCCAAGAAAACTATTTAAAGGTATAATTTATAGAAATTTATACAACAAGGTAGAAATTATAATCATTAGCGTTTTGATGTTAAATCATCATAATACTAGAGGCGGTCTTGTCGCAGAGACCCGGGATGGTTGTGGGTCCGATTACCATTCCGTTGAACGAGGTAAATTTAATACAAACCAATTTATCATCCCCACAAACCAATTTATCATCACCACTAGATGGAGGCAAGAGAGTTTATATTTAAGCATTTTTTTCTAAATATATCAGTTACACAAGAACCTGTATAACGATGCGCCAACGATGTATAACTTCATATCACATTCCCTTCCTGGTCTACTCTTGCACGTCACTTGCACAGTGACCTTGATTAAAGAACTGAAAAGTAGAACAAATTGCAGCGATTGATCGCCGCTGCAGAGACGGTATGTGCATTTTATAAATGTAAGATTATTCACTTTATTTGTTGTGGAAACTTAATGCTTAGGTATATGTAGTGCATATGTATAGCATTGATGTGTTTTTATGTAAGAGTATAGAGGAATTCAAAATATTTATTAATTAAATTGACAAAATTGTAGTCATCAGGCGTAAGTTACAACTATAGTGTATCTCGAAGGTGAAAACGGGACATAAGTGTCCCTCACTTTATTGACATCTCGTGACATCTGTATCCGGTATCAAGTTGAAATTTATATGAAATAATTCAAGTCTACGGTCTCTTGGAGCCTAGAGAAAATTATGATAATGAGACACATTTATCCATTGTTTTAACTGCATTTTATATGCAAATCACGTGAGGTACAATTACGAAATGTTGTATAAATTTACTTACAATATAAATAATATAAAGGCAGTCTGGCTCGCATTTAACAGATTACTTTAGAGGGAATCTCCATCTGTACTAATATTATAGTTATGTCTTTGATTTTTGCGATTGTTAAACATTTTAAATGAAACACTTTTAACCGGATTAATCGCGTATATTGGTCATTAAACTTGTTTTTTGGAAACCCGACGTTTCGAACACTTTACAGTAGTCCGTGGTCACGGGTGTCTACCTGTCTACATCGATTAATCAGGTTAAAAGTATTTCATTTAAAATAATTTTAAAGTTGTTATGGATGAAGAGCCTTGACCGCCATCTGACTTCTACTTGTATTAAAACACGTCGTTCTTCAATTTACATCAAATTTACGAATAATTTCCTGTTCATAGAGGAACTGAACGTCGCACTTTGTTTTTTTAATAAAACGAAAAATAATAAGACAAAATATATTTTTAAATTATCGTTATCTAATTGACATAACTTAACTTAACCTATCCTGCTTTGACTCGACTTTAATCAAGACACACTACGTGTTATGAATATAGATGTTAACATAGTACTTACATTATTACATTACATTACGAACACGCCTGATGTGTGATTGCTTAGCTACGAGTAGATATCTATCACATAATTATATGTGTACGTTTTATATTCAGTAGAGGCCTATCGTAGCGCTGGGGTGAATGTAAACGATATTGGATGCAGTTTCATTATTGAAACAAAAAGATATAGTCTTCGTAATTGTAAATTTTTAAGTTTTTCTAGTTGTTTTACCCTTAATGAAGCAAATTATTTTGACTTCGATTAAATTCCCGTTTCGGCATTTACAGGTTTTCAAAAAAAATATTAAGCTGTAAATATACACCCGTGTGAAAATTGAAGCAATACATATAACTTATATAGTAACATACTCGCTAGCTTACCCTCAAAAGCCTAAATATTATTTCTCTACAATAGATCGTGTATAGTCACTTGTATATAGAACATTGTCCTAATAATAGAAATTTAATAAGGAAATGTACGCTATTGTTACATTTCAGACGCAGTATATTAAGAATATCAAATGAAATCAATATGATAATTGCAGTAATTTACACGATACCAAAAGAGAAACAAACAATTCAATATGTTTAGCTTTCTGTTCGTTCATACAAACCTCCGGAACAGTTGAATCGGTTACCTCAGGACTTAAATAGACAAATTCAAATAGACAGAAAATACTACTTATCTTTATATGTGTGTACATTTATACGTCTAAAGTGGAAAAAAATTAAGTATAAAGTAACACAGACAGATCTGTGATATTAAAATGGCCGTGGTTATCTAAGGTCATATTGCTAATTACACAGTACCGGAACGCAAATAAACAATATCGAAATGCATGTCTATTTATTGGTTCGAGCGGAGACTTCCAGAGAACCTTATTTATTTTTATTTAATTTCAGTGAAAAATACAGATACCTATCTTTATATATAATAAAGTAAAACAAAATAAAATAAATTATCTAAAAATTTTGCGGACGAAGCCGCGACCGGGTTTCAAACTTAAAACAGCTCTGTCGAGTGAAATTTAAACCATCGGATACACATCATATATACCCTGACACACATACACTTTATATAAGACATATTATCTTCCAAAGCTAAACTTATTTAGCGTTTTAATGACATTATAAAATACAATAACCCATTTATATGACGCTTTCCGCGAGGGACAGAGTACGAATCCCTGTTGGATGTTAATTTTAATGTGTCGTAAAGTGTGCGGTCATCTTTACGACTTGAACACATAATATGTATGTGGGTGTGTGTGTGTGTGTGTTATGCTTTTATAATATTATTATAGAATCTAGTTCAATGGTTTTTGTTATAGGATTTTTTAATAATTTCTACAGATATTGTATAAAATGAATATTGATTTAGTAATGCGGCAGCGTGACCAGCCAAGTTAATAAAAATCGAACGAGTCATTTGTTAGTATTTCGTAGTAAATCGGCTTGTAATTTCGTTGTTTAAAGGTAAATGCGTGCTACAGCCTCCTCGCCGCAGGAAACAGATAAGATAGGGATAGTAAGTGCATAAAGACTTTTGATATAAAATTTGTCTTTTCAAAATAAGGTCGCTGTCTGGAGAATTTAGGACCTGTCTGAGCACAGATGGACAGTGGGTCTGAATAAACGACTGTTTATATTAACATAGTCTAATATTTTATATTGTGTTGCTCGTCCACTTCAATAAGACAAGTAGCTGTCTTAAGTTCAGCTACTAAACACAGAATGTATCTGTTGTAAATCCCCTCTGCCTACTTTGCTAGGCGGGACAAAACGTGAAAGCTGATAAAAACGGAATTGTACAATAAAGATACAAATTGCCTTTGTTATCAACGAGTCCGAATCAAACAAATTATGCGTTTGTCAAACAATAAACATTCAGTCGTCGCAGCACGGCCGATAATTGGACACACAATTTACATTTATTAGTCGATTTCACAGAATCGTAATAAATTGGAAGTAGCCTTCATAATTAATAAAATATTTTTTATTTAAATTCTGTACCACGATAAGTTGTGCGTTCGATATTCACATGAGGTAAAGAAATATTTAATGTTTTCGTTTTCCTGTCTCCGGTACCGAGGCACAGCGCGTCATTGTGAAATTGATAGTGGGAAACGGAACGGTGACTCAATAGGAACAAAATATCTTAGCACTAGATTCCTAGATTCCCTTTACCTATGCCGCTATGTGTAACACACAGACACTGGCAGCCACACGCAATATTCGCATGTACATATCTATGACTGCTCATCTTAATGCCGAAAAAACAGCTCAGAGCAGCACTGTCGACTCAAATGTAGGTTTAATGAGTACTAAAATGTCCATTAACATAATAACAATTGATTGAATAAAAATCTAATAAATATATATATATTAAAAAAAAATAAAAATTCGGTTGAGTAATTTTATAAACGTAAACAGAAAATGTTAAGAATTCATTTACTCCTGAGCGCAAAAGGACGTTCCTTAATTGTTTTTGTTCTTGTTCTAAGTGATGGATATAAACAGTGTACTTGAAGCCTCTCGGGATTTGTCTTGTTATTGCTTACATCAATACTGCCCAAAGCTAACGAAGATTCGGTTACAGGAAATAATGAAAAGAACAAAGTTGATATATTTTTAATAATTATTAACGTTGTAAAGCGAAAACCTTCTTTTCAGCGACACGCTGTACTCTCCACACAGTAGAGAAGGCGAAGGTAACCTGGAAATTTAAAACACTCATGTTGGGTGACGGAACTCAATACTTCGTTTCCCCTTGCCACAGAAGACATGAGAATATCTAAATATCTAATTCCATCGAGTAATCATCGAACCCACAACATGTCATGTATACAGTCAGACGTCTGTACACCTGCACCCACACAGACAGACAGGCGTCTAAATTTAATTATTTTTATAAAGGTTTTAACATTCGAAAATGTATATGTTGGTAGTCGTCTGGAATACTATAGTAATTTGTGAATATTCCAGTGCGTCACAGTCCCACGATTAAAGCACATAAATGAGTTTTGTTCTATCAAAGCGTCCGGTGATCGCACGGTAATGTAGTTAGCTGTCACTTTGCAGCGATACAAAAACCTAACTCAATTATAGTGTACCCTTTGCTTTAAAAGGAAATGGTATTTTAAGCTGAGTCTAGTATTTTAATAATAATTTAATTCCGTTTTTTTTATATATAATATAAATTTTAATTTGTTATGAGAAAGACAAACCAAGAATAAGAATCCGGCGAAAAGTGTTGAACGGAAGTTTCTTAGAGGGAAGAAAGTGTTTTTGCCTTTCCTGCTGTCTGTGTAATACAAACGTAATTCTAAAAATATTTTAATATTTAAGATAATTTCTATCAATAACTTTTTAAATTACATCATTTTTATTACTTTCTTAATGAAATAATCCATAAAACGTTCAATAGGAGCGTTGACAACAGCGTCTCAATTAGCTATTATTTTGTTTTAACATGAATAATTTACACGCGAGAATGAATGTGAATGAGCTTTTATATTGACTTTGATTTCTACTGAAAACTTCACTTCACCCTTCGTTATGGATGGAGGCTTTCGTTATTTCTTTAGGTTCAATGTCTCGGGAAAACTAAAGCGTTTTTTTATTTAGTCTACTATTATTGATTATTGACCTGGAAACTTTACACCGCAGATAAGCTATTCCAGATAATGAGGATGATAATTATGTCGATGACGTACTGTTATGGTGAATTAGAACGGAAAATTAATTCTATTCTTTATCGTTTACCAGAAAGTAAATATGTTTTTATTGTATCAAAAAGGTCATATCAAAACTATAAACGGGATAAAATTGTTCCTCGGTACATATTATTGACAACATAAAAGAAATCTGAATAAAAGAAAGAGAAGTTCCTAAAATTGATGCAAACAAAACAAACTTTAAGCTTTACAGCAATAGTATAGATTTTTGTAAGATATTTTATCAAAATTAATTTACATATGACCTATAGTTTGTACTTTTCTTCAAATTATTTTTCTGACTATATTGAGTTTGATATAATTAATATCTTACTCTCTCTCATTCTGTCACAAAGAAATTAACTAAAATTAAGAAATGTGATAGTTATTACAAAATATTACAATTTTGTACATCTATGTGTGTATGTATAGCAAAAGTGAAATATTTCAGTTGTCACGCATAAACGCTATTTTCTGCATACCTGGTGCTAAGACAATGCGTTCCTTCCGCAACTTTCATAGTTTGGGGCATTGCTTGCTAATGACAGAAGTAATCGCCGCATCTTGGTAACGAAAGGGACATTTCGCCGATGGACAATTGTACTCTTTACCGTGACACTCATAATTAGGTGCAGTACCGCAATACCAATGTTAAAATACGCTATAAAAGTATATCTATCATAAAATATTAAATCTATAAGAGTAGAAGATAATCCAAATATGGGCAATAAAAAATATATCAAGAGCATAACGCATTCGATCTATTTAATTTCTCCTCATATACTGAGGCTTTATCTTTTTATTGTGCACGTTACGAGGTTGATATTAATCAGAGCAACATTCCAAGTGGCTAGTGTTAAAAAACATATTGTCATAGCTAGTGTTGCTAGTTTTATATGCCATTAGAAAATCTTGACCGTACCGTCAAAGTTAATAGTCGATATCTCCTGATTGACAGACATACGTATGATATAACCTTGCTTTTTAGCTTCATGAACTTGAGAACTTAGCGTACTTAGTTCCTATTTAAGACACTTCCGTGCCTCACTTTCCGCCGAATCATTGGGTGATAGGAGGAAGTGAAAATCGAATCTGAATCGAACCCACAGCTTGTCACGTTTACTGTCACACGCTCGTGCCCTGCGCCATACATGACCCCTTAAATAACCTTATTTCCAATTATTATTTCTTACCCGACGAATTAATATGACAGGTAACTAACTAGTGCTCGCCGTGACGCTGGTATGCTATACGAGTATATCGGTGAGGATCATTTTGATCATTTTTAAATAAAATATTTTCATTTTCAGTTTAAACGTTAAGAAGGTAACGAAAATGTGTTAATAATAATAATAATAATAATCTTTATTTTCAACTCACAATACTTGGTCTTAAAAAAATTACAAAGAAACCAGTGGCGAACAATAAAAGCTAATGTGAGAGACTGGTGACTGATCACTATGCACTCACCCTATAAATAACAATATGAGTGGCTTATTATAGAATACAAATAATTAACAGTATAGACCTTACACTACTTTTATAAATTAACTATTTTTTTTAAATATGGTTACATAGTTATGTGTGTTAGTGAGTGTGCGAGTGGGTGTGTGTGTGGGTGTGTGTGTGTGTGTGTGTTTGTATTTGTGTGCAAGGGCGTATTATTTGGGAATTACGAATAAGTTCTCTGTTTAAACGTGATAGTTTATTTTTTTCTCTCCGTTAGTAACGCAAAGCGCAGTGGTGAAAAGGGTCGTAACACTAGGTTCTCATGTTCCCTCTGTCAACTCAATCATTATGTTATTGTCATAATGTTATAACAAAGATAATATATTTTACTGCACAAGTTCATGTTCTGTTCCGCTCCGCATTTAGAACGTGGAAATAAAAATATTAAATAATTTCTTTCGTCAAGTCGGAATCGAATTCACACCCTGTTGTATTTACAATCGTTGCACCCCTACACCACGACTGGTCTCAATATACTTTTTATTTATTTTTGTTTTTCGCATTACTATCACCCTCAGTAGAGACAGTAAGTATAGAGCGTCATTTCATAGTTGAAAATACATCACTTACAACATTTTCTACGTGATTTCCAGCAGTCACTGGTAAGAGCTTCAGACGGAACATTTATCGCGAGCTCTTAGGGAATACCATCGTCTTAGTGAGTGTAGGATTGTCCTGAATTCTTTGCTCAAATATCTTATTGTACTTGATTTTCTTATTTTTATAAAACGTTCAATGATAAAATATCTCTCTCAGTCTGAGACCTACAATCCGAGTGTACATTTAAAAGATACATTGTGATGTTGATGTGTGAACTAATAAAATCTGTAAAGTCCTACAACTTCAAAACCAATAGTCACCATATACGTATTTACACACCTCACGGCGCATATCTATTTCGCAACAATGTCGCCTCTACTCGTAAGCGCGCTGACAACCTGACAGGACACCGGTCTAGTTCTACATACTTGTAAATTCACATTCTGTTTGCTTGGAACTGTACGAAATATATTTATGTAAATATTTTCATCTTTTCGTTTATTCGTTACCCAAAAGATAAAAAACGGAACCTTTATGACAGCACTCTGTAATTCGGTTGTGCGTTTGTTCGTCTGTCGGGAACATTTTTCAAATTTGGTTGGAGATGTTAAATAAAAAAATTATGTCGAACATCCAGGTCTACATTTCCTTGGAGCAAAGAAAATATTCGTTGTTTCACTGATCCTTTTTTCAAAAAAAATATGCTCATCAAATCTTTATGACTCATTGTTTTCAAGCATAACAAAAAATATATTAAGTTCTGTCCTGTGAGTAATAACCGAACATATTTATTAGAAATAACGTTGTATTGACATAAATATCATCTGATTAATGATATGAAGATAGAAATAGTTCTAAGAAATCATCTTCGATATGATCACATTAAGTAATTATAAGATACGTAATATGTATATTTGTAGGTATATTATACTGAGTCCATCTTGGTTGAGTGGGAAAGAATGTACTGACTGTAAACACGATTATGGGTTTTATTTTTTTATTATTTTTAATTAGAGGAAATGATTCTGTAAGCCTTACACTGACTGTATGCCTACAGAGGAAGGCAGAGAGAACGGAGGGTAAGCGCTACAGTTTCTGCATACTTCTTTCGCCTCGTCCACTGTCATCAATCTTTTCATACATGTCCTCTAGGGGGTCCTCATGCATTTTACGTGACCTTCACCAGTATCATCTGATTAGATGCGATACTGTTTTTTTTTCTGACGCACTATGCGGGAAGAAATAAGAAACTGCATATGTATGTATATGCTTGTATATAAATGTGTTAATTTCAAGGCAGTCATATTTATTACTGATATTTCGTGATCCAAATTGTCTACACAAATTTCTCTGATATATAAAAGTACTTGTAATTATATTTCTTTTTGTCTAATTAACTAAATTAAAAAGCTTCTCATGAATAAAAATGTATTTGCTTCGAACTGACAGAATAGATATAACATCTTATTTCCTGTTCCAAAGACCACAGTCGGGGCACAAATTCACAAGCGTTCGATTGTAAACGAGACACGTTTGTAGGTTCGATGCCCACTCGAGGAAATTAATCACGTAATATTTTCATTTCTTCAATTTGATATAAAATGAGCAATAAAAATGTCTTAATAGAAACGGAGTTCCTAAGCTCTAGGTTACCAGGTTTTCTCTGCCTACCCTGATATAGGTATGCAGGATACAGCGTGTGTAAATATATGAAAAACAAAAACTTCTACATAAAATGGTGATTACGACACTTAGGTTATTTATGTAAGAAAACTATAGCAGTGAGCATCAGCAACTTTCATAATATATTGACAACTAATGTACTTTTATATTTTGTTACTTTTCTATTTTTTTTTTTCAATATCTCTAAAAGGTTCAGAAGATATTGAATGGAAATTGTTATTTTTATTCAAAAATAATAACATGATTTTTATATTAGAGGAATAGCTCAGAATGTTTTTGAATGAATCTTTCTGATTATTCTCAAATATTGAAGAAAATGGTAATAAAAAGTAAAGAGGACAGCAGTATTTATATAAGCAATGGTAAAATACACGCTTACACTGACGTTTCCAACAATGACGTATTTTTGTTTAATATTGTAATTCGTTATTCTGAGTGCTTGTTGTTATATTTATAAAACAAAATGTATTTTTTTATAAAACACATCTGTTGCCCATTTTGTGTCTTATTCTGTAGGCATTCAACGTCACACTTTGTCTCGTTACATTGAAAATATTAAATATTTCATATCGAGTACGGGTCGAACCCACGACTTGTCACGTGTAGAGACACTTAAGTGACTGGAGATTTTTTTATGTATATGTAATATTTTAATTAATAGAAGATTTTTCGTTTTTAAATTCATAAAAGACCAACAGATGAACGCCATTTTTTACGCCAAGATAACAACAAAAGAGCGATGGAGGCTATTTATTATCTGTAGAATATATCTCATGTCTGGGAACAAAGTGATTTAAAATAATCATTTAAAAGAGACTGTGATAAAATTGAAGGTACGTTTTAAATTTATTTTCCTTTCATCATTTCATAATAAATTTTAAAACCTGACATAACTGCGACGGTTGTCGATTCGATTCTCACTCACGTAAATTAATATTTTTGATGTCGAGTACATCGCTCACTCTAATAATAAGACAAAGCGCCGCCTGAGAAATATTGAGGTATAACTCAATATTTCTCAAAAGTAAGGCAGTATGTAGGAAACAGAGAGTCTTAACACTAACAACAACATTCTGTCCATCGTTCTATGTGGGGTATAGCAAAAAACTGAAAGAGACACTGAAACAGACAGTTAATATCACGAGAGCTGAGTGTGAATTATACAAAGATATTTATTCCTTAGAGTGACTTACGACAAATCTCTAGATATTTTTACTATGTTTTAAAGTGTTATTCCACACTTAGGACAGAAAATATTAAACTTAAATTTAAAAAGCGTATAAAAATTTTGAACGAAGCAGGATTTGAACCTGCGCCTCTGGAATACCGTTCCAGCGCTCTGACCAACTAAGCCATTCGTTCTCACCGAGCTCCGTCGAAATTCTTATACGCCTGTTACAACTTATGTTGTTAGCATCTCTGTAGGGAGATTTTTACAAATTTCCGCTACCCAAAGACAATTCGTAAGAATTATCGTTTGGCAAGAGAGAATACTATTTATTTTAATATTTTTACTATGTTTTAAAGTGTTATTCCACACTTAGGACAGAAAATATTAAACTTAAATTTAAAAAGCGTATAAAAATTTTGAACGAAGCAGGATTTGAACCTGCGCCTCTGGAATACCGTTCCAGCGCTCTGACCAACTAAGCCATTCGTTCTCACCGAGCTCCGTCGAAATTCTTATACGCCTGTTACAACTTATGTTGTTAGCATCTCTGTAGGGAGATTTTTACAAATTTCCGCTACCCAAAGACAATTCGTAAGAATTATCGTTTGGCAAGAGAGAATACTATTTATTTTAATATTTTTACTATGTTTTAAAGTGTTATTCCACACTTAGGACAGAAAATATTAAACTTAAATTTAAAAAGCGTATAAAAATTTTGAACGAAGCAGGATTTGAACCTGCGCCTCTGGAATACCGTTCCAGCGCTCTGACCAACTAAGCCATTCGTTCTCACCGAGCTCCGTCGAAATTCTTATACGCCTGTTACAACTTATGTTGTTAGCATCTCTGTAGGGAGATTTTTACAAATTTCCGCTACCCAAAGACAATTCGTAAGAATTATCGTTTGGCAAGAGAGAATACTATTTATTTTAATATTTTTACTATGTTTTAAAGTGTTATTCCACACTTAGGACAGAAAATATTAAACTTAAATTTAAAAAGCGTATAAAAATTTTGAACGAAGCAAGATTTGAACCTGCGCCTCTGGAATACCGTTCCAGCGCTCTGACCAACTAAGCCATTCGTTCTCACCGAGCTCCGTCGAAATTCTTATACGCCTGTTACAACTTATGTTGTTAGCATCTCTGTAGGGAGATTTTTACAAATTTCCGCTACCCAAAGACAATTCGTAAGAATTATCGTTTGGCAAGAGAGAATACTATTTATTTTAATATTTTTACTATGTTTTAAAGTGTTATTCCACACTTAGGACAGAAAATATTAAACTTAAATTTAAAAAGCGTATAAAAATTTTGAACGAAGCAGGATTTGAACCTGCGCCTCTGGAATACCGTTCCAGCGCTCTGACCAACTAAGCCATTCGTTCTCACCGAGCTCCGTCGAAATTCTTATACGCCTGTTACAACTTATGTTGTTAGCATCTCTGTAGGGAGATTTTTACAAATTTCCGCTACCCAAAGACAATTCGTAAGAATTATCGTTTGGCAAGAGAGAATACTATTTATTTTAATATTTTTACTATGTTTTAAAGTGTTATTCCACACTTAGGACAGAAAATATTAAACTTAAATTTAAAAAGCGTATAAAAATTTTGAACGAAGCAGGATTTGAACCTGCGCCTCTGGAATACCGTTCCAGCGCTCTGACCAACTAAGCCATTCGTTCTCACCGAGCTCCGTCGAAATTCTTATACGCCTGTTACAACTTATGTTGTTAGCATCTCTGTAGGGAGATTTTTACAAATTTCCGCTACCCAAAGACAATTCGTAAGAATTATCGTTTGGCAAGAGAGAATACTATTTATTTTAATATTTTTACTATGTTTTAAAGTGTTATTCCACACTTAGGACAGAAAATATTAAACTTAAATTTAAAAAGCGTATAAAAATTTTGAACGAAGCAGGATTTGAACCTGCGCCTCTGGAATACCGTTCCAGCGCTCTGATCAACTAAGCCATTCGTTCTCACCGAGCTCCGTCGAAATTCTTATACGCCTGTTACAACTTATGTTGTTAGCATCTCTGTAGGGAGATTTTTACAAATTTCCGCTACCCAAAGACAATTCGTAAGAATTATCGTTTGGCAAGAGAGAATACTATTTATTTTAATATTTTTACTATGTTTTAAAGAGTTATTCCACACTTAGGACAGAAAATATTAAACTTAAATTTAAAAAACGTATAAAAATTTTGAACGAAGCAGGATTTGAACCTGCGCCTCTGGAATACCGTTCCAGCGCTCTGACCAACTAAGCCATTCGTTCTCACCGAGCTCCGTCGAAATTCTTATACGCCTGTTACAACTTATGTTGTTAGCATCTCTGTAGGGAGATTTTTACAAATTTCCGCTACCCAAAGACAATTCGTAAGAATTATCGTTTGGCAAGAGAGAATACTATTTATTTTAATATTTTGACTATGTTTTAAAGTGTTATTCCATACTTAGGACAGAAAATATTAAACTTAAATTTAAAAAGCGTATAAAAATTTTGAAAGAAGCAGGATTTGAACCTGCGCCTCTGGAATACCTACCTAATAATATAATAATAAATAATAATATAAGTTTAATATTTTCTGTCCTAAGTGTGGAATAACACTTTAAAACATAGTAAAAATATTAAAATAAATAGTATTCTCTCTTGCCAAACGATAATTCTTACGAATTGTCTTTGGGTAGCGGAAATTTGTAAAAATCTCCCTACAGAGATGCTAACAACATAAGTTGTAACAGGCGTATAAGAATTTCGACGGAGCTCGGTGAGAACGAATGGCTTAGTTGGTCAGAGCGCTGGAACGGTATTCCAGAGGCGCAGGTTCAAATCCTGCTTCGTTCAAAATTTTTATACGCTTTTTAAATTTAAGTTTAATATTTTCTGTCCTAAGTGTGGAATAACACTTTAAAACATAGTAAAAATATTAAAATAAATAGTATTCTCTCTTGCCAAACGATAATTCTTACGAATTGTCTTTGGGTAGCGGAAATTTGTAAAAATCTCCCTACAGAGATGCTAACAACATAAGTTGTAACAGGCGTATAAGAATTTCGACGGAGCTCGGTGAGAACGAATGGCTTAGTTGGTCAGAGCGCTGGAACGGTATTCCAGAGGCGCAGGTTCAAATCTTGCTTCGTTCAAAATTTTTATACGCTTTTTAAATTTAAGTTTAATATTTTCTGTCCTAAGTGTGGAATAACACTTTAAAACATAGTAAAAATATTAAAATAAATAGTATTCTCTCTTGCCAAACGATAATTCTTACGAATTGTCTTTGGGTAGCGGAAATTTGTAAAAATCTCCCTACAGAGATGCTAACAACATAAGTTGTAACAGGCGTATAAGAATTTCGACGGAGCTCGGTGAGAACGAATGGCTTAGTTGGTCAGAGCGCTGGAACGGTATTCCAGAGGCGCGGGTTCAAATCCTGCTTCGTTCAAAATTTTTATACGCTTTTTAAATTTAAGTTTAAAATCTCTAGATTTCTATATTTACTATATAACCGAGATGGAGGCGGTCGTGATGTCGTTTGACTGCGTCCTATTACAAACGTGATACAGCGTGAAGCAAAATGAAATACAATAATAGTAAAAACTATTTCTTGCACGATTCAAGAATGGAAGTATCTTAATAGAAGTCGAATGTCTTAACACTAGGTTCCTATGTTCCCTCTCGTTGTAAAAAAATAAAGAAAATATGTGAACGCAGCTTTATTAAAAGGGTGTGTATCCATTTTTCTTATTGTGCCGAATCACAAAGAGTAGTTTTGATGCAGAAAATATTGTTTATTTAGGAACCAAATTCTGTGACTTTCAACTTCGGAAGTGTTTCTTTGTAAGAAGGTCAGTCATCTATTTATATGAGCTGGCAGGTGAAAAGTAATATTCGTTTCTATTTTTTAGCTTAACTCTGTATCCCGGGGTAACCTGGGAACCTAATGGTAAAACACTTTGGTACTTTAACCTAAATTATACAAAATTATAAATAGATAAAGTAAATTCACATACAAATAATGGTTATAATTAAAAAATAAAAAACCCTTTATCTCGTTAGAATGTGCAGTGTTAAGTTCCACAAAGTGGCAGAACACACAATACACCCACTTAACACTTGACTCCCCCTGCCCACCTGGTTACATGCGGGATACGCTGTATCCCGAAGCTACTTATATACTGATGTATGTCGGTATAGTTTTAATTTAACAAGTACGTATAATGTGTCTGTCAATATGTTATATTCCAACAAAGTTATTTACTTAGTTATTTGATATAGGTTGCGTCACAAGATCATAAAAGATAAACAGAAGAGACTTTTTAGACTACGAAATGTAAGTTATTGGTTTATTTACAGACATACTCGTGCTAATAAGTGTAGTACCATGTTTATACTACTGTGCCACGGCAAGCCCCAAAACATATATGTAGTACTTAACTTAAATTTAATAACGTACAAAAATTTTGAACGAAGCAGGATTTGAACCTGCACCTCTTAAAAACCGTTCAAGTAAAAAAAATAGTTTAGTATTTTCTGTCCTATATGTAGGATTAATATTATTTACAATCACTGATTTTACTAAAATTATTATTTGGGGTTAAAATATATAATGTGTTAAACATTATGACTACGTCATGATAACACGACCCACACCGTAACTTAAAAATAATAAATGAAGCGTTATAGAACAATATTAAAATTCGCTAACTCCGTGTAGGGTGATTCGAAAGACTCACTTTCAGAGGTTGAAATTGAGATTGATGAATTGCTATTATGGGCTGATTGGGCGGAATATTGTTTTAATTTTTGAGTAATGACAGTTATCATAATAGTTGCAAATTTAGCAATATATAAACTTAAACGTTAACTATAAACTCAGACTATTATCACAATGTATCAACGTAACTCAACGCCGCATTTTGCCTTGTTACTATGTTAAGGAAATTTTCTGTAGAGTAAAGAATATCCGTCCGTTTTCCATTTTGTACCAAATTCTGAATATATAGCGCTTTGTCTTGTTTCCTGAGCAAGAAGGGCAAACATGAAATAGTAGTGCAAATGTTCAATTTGCAATTTCTGCAACCAACGCGTCTACAGTTACTCGCCCTTCGATGGCTCTACTATATTCTCATGCTTAGCTTAGCTTAGCTTAGCTGTATCCCGCCCTTGCTAGGGTAGACAAAGGAAACTTGGGACCTAGTGTTAAGACACTCCGTTTCATTTGCCACTTTACGCCGAATTTGTGGCATTGAGTGTTGAGTGGCGGAACTCATTGCCGTGTTTTGCCTTGTTATCAGTGCTTAGAAATATACATTAAAAACATTTTTTTTTTAATTTAAAATATTACATATCTCATTTCCTCGAGAGTCCATTAACATTTTTATTTTGAATCCTTTTCAAAAACATTCCAGTCAAATTTTTTAGACTTATTGTAACTTATATATAATAAAAAAAACACTGCATAAAACATATTCTATTAAAATTAAGATCATAACCACCAAGATCGTTAGACCCCTTGCAAAAGGAGTACATTAAAGGTAGACAATGGAAAGAGCAATATACTACACAATATATTTTCGGATATTTTACTCTGTTTCATCTACAAAATATATCAGCTAAGCTTGAACTCTTCTTGAGAGCGTCAAACTGTCACTCTTACCATAGAAAACTTATATCGTAGCATCGTATAAAAACGTAGCATCCATCATTCGTACAAAAAAAATCCACGAGATCAATTATTGATGTATAAGCTTTCATATAGACTGATCCTTCAGTTGTATAACGTTTATAAATGTCATAAAGTATATTAACAAAAAACATTTATTACATCAACTGACCTGGTGTGACCTGAACAACCAGTGAATTTTTAAGAAACAAGAAAATGCCTCTGTAACTGCCCTGGTGCTACACGGGGTCGTGGGGGGCGGCGATCACTTACCATCAGGTGACCCGTAGGCTAGTTTGCCTTGTCTTATCCATAAATATAAACTGGCTTAGGATACAAGCCACATTGCAGCAGCGATCAACCGCTGCAATTTGTTCTACTTGTCGTTTTTTTATCAACGTCACTGTGCAAGTGGCGCGCGAGTTGACGAGGTAGGGAATGTGGTACGAGCATATCGTTGGCGCATTGTTATACAGATTCTTGTTGTAACTGATATATTTCGAAAAAATCGCTTAAATACTTACTCTCTCGCCTCCATCTAGCTGTGGGATGATAAATTAGTTTGTATTAAATTTACTTCGTTCACCGGAAAGGTAATCGAACCCACAACCATCCCAGGTCTCTGAGACACGACCACCTCTAGTATAATAATGATTCAATATCAATATGCTAATTATTACAATTTCTAGCTTGTTGTATAAGTTATACCGTTAAATAGTTATCTTGGACAGCATAAACAGTCCATATAGGGTCATTCTAAACTAATTACAAACTGCACTGTCGCTCATTGTATGCATTTTATATGTAAATTGTATAAAAGTTCTGATTAAATTCTGCATATTAAAGACAGTGAGGAGAGAACTGCTTAATTAGATGTTTGTTTTTTTTTTATTTGTTGCAAGATTAAATTACAAAACTAATATTGCTGGATAGTTACGACTGGTGAGAGTTTATCACCATTATATGATAAACTTGAAACTGCGGAGGGGCAGAAGCTCATATACAAACTGGCCCGTGGCCGGGATAAAGCGACGCAAGATATCGCAAAATGTCTTTGCGTCAAAGATTCCCAGGGCACGTTGCTCTGTAATCACGCTTCTGTGAAGGAGAGATGGAGAAGCTATTTCAAGGAGCTGCTGAACACTCAGTATCTGTGCAGTCTTCATCACGACCCACCGCCTAACCTCGGACTTGTTACCCAATAACCTTTGACGAAACTCGGAATTGCCTTCGACGCATGAAGAACGGAAGCGGTGGAGCCTGACGAAATTCCGATCGAAGCGTGGAAATCGGTGGGCTCTCTTGGTGTGCTCATACTTACTGACCTTTTTAACCATATCTTGAACACTGGAAAGATGCCACACTAGTGGCGGCTTAGCTTTATTACCCCTATTTACAAGGGAAGGGGCAGTGTCCAAGATTGTGGTAATTATAGGGGCATTAAGCTTATGAGTCACACCATGAAGCTCTTCGAGCGCATTATCGATATTAGGCTCCGCCGAGAGTGTACTGTCTCTGAATCTCAATATGGATTTCAGCCTGGATCGGGTACTATGGACGCCATTTTTGCCCTCAGAACTTTGATGGAGGCATACAGGGAAATGAGGAGAGCTCTGCATGTGGCTTTTTTAGATCTGCAGAAGGCCTTTGACTGTGTGCCTCGTCAGTGTATCTGGTGGGCATTGCGTTTGAAAGGGATCCCTGAGGCCTATATTGAGATTATCAAAGATATGTATCACAATTCCGCTTCCATGGTTAGGACTGCTGTTGGCGACACCATACCTTTCCAGATTACAGTAGGGGTTCACCAGGGCTCAGCTCTAAGCCCATTCTTATTCAACGTAGTGCTAGATACTGTCTCGGCTCACATCCAAGACCAGCCTCCGTGGCTAATGATGTATGCCGATGACATAGCACTCGTTGAAGAGAACCGGCTGATGCTAGAGCGTAAAGTGAACCTCTGGAATAGTACGCTTGAGAACGGCGGTCTTAAACTAAATGTGTCGAAGACCGAGTACATGGCTTGCGGGAGACCGGACTCGAGCACTATCCATATAGGTACTGAACCAGCCGTTAAGGCGGAAAAGTTCAGGTACCTCGGATACGTTATGCACGAGTCTGGAGGCATCGATCACGACGTTCACGGTCGGATAAGCGCTGCCTGGGCCAAATGGCGGGAGGTCACTGGTGTGGTCTGCGATCGCAGAATACCAACAAACTCAAGGGGTTGATATATAAGAGCATCGTTCGACCGGTTCTTTTATACGGCAGCGAATGCTGGCCAGTACTATCTTGGCACACTCAGGAGCTTCATGTCACGGAAATGAAGATGCTGAGGTGGATGTGCGGCGTAAAGCGGTCTGACCGCATACGTAACACATTCATTCGAGGTAGTCTTGGAATCCGTGACATAGCGGATAAGCTCCAAGAGCGTCGCCTGAGGTGGTATGGTCACGTTGCGCGCCGGCCTAGGAACTATGTCGGACGCAAGTGCCTTGATATGTCTGTCCCTGGAGTGAGACCTCCCGGACGCCCAAGGAAGCGCTGGTTGGATGTCGTGATGCAGGACATGAGAGCCAATGGTCTAACCACTGAGGACGTAAAAGATCGTGCAAAGTGGAGTAGGCTCAGTAGGAAGGCAGACCCTGGCACAGCAAGCCGGGATTAATGCCAGGAAGAAGAAGAAGAAGAAGTTACGACTATCACTTTCTTGCATAGTAAAGTTAATTATATTTACGTATAATAATTTTCTGTGCCCTTCTTCTGAGTATAAAGTTATTTTACTTTCCTGACTGTGTATAAACTTTAAATATGGTTGGTTGGTTGGTTGAGAACTATTGTTGTTTGAGAGAGTTGGTTAAGAGTTATTTTTTGAGATCCGTTGGATAATAGTTACATTTTAATGCGATATTTATTATTACCTTATTGTCATAAGTACTGTAGTGGCCGATAAGAGGGAAACCCTGCGATACACGACTCATATGTTTTCATGATGTATATGTCAGCGAAAAACAAATAACTATAACGTAGTACTGATATTTCTTAAGTGGTATACTTAAGGCCGCACTATGTCTTAACAGAACAGAACATTCACCAATCAATTTGTTCCCGCAGTAGGAGAATTGACTAATATCAGATTCACAGACACGCAATGGTTTGTTAAAACATTAACATTTAAAAACTACTTACAAAAACACGATGTCTTGCAGAAGCTATTATATAAAGTTCCAGTATAATTCACGTCATTTCTATCTTAAAGTAGATTCAATAATATCTCCGCAACCATGAACATGATCGTGATAGATAGTTGCGAGCGTTACATGAAGCGTCTCACACCGTCTCATAAATCACTATCTATTTCTGAAACGCGGACAGTTCTTACTATTTTGCACTTCAGTTCAATCACTTGAGAGAGGACAAGGTCGTTACTTTTATGTAATATTAGGGAAATATTATTTTGGAGGCCATGCATGATAACGTAGATTAGTAAAAGTTTGTGTGCGAAGTTGATAATATTTTTTGGGCCTAAAAATCATTTATTTATTATTATATTTTCAGGTTGTCGCTTTACCCCACATAAGGGTAGGTTGAATTTGAGGCATTGCATGTTGAGTGGCGGGACTTACTTTCTTACCAGAGCGAAGATTTGAATAGTATTAAATATTTAATTAAACGTATTAAACATTTAATTAAATATAATAATATTTGCCGTGTGATTCCGGCTTAGAATAAGATCACCCTCGTACTGATGGTGTCGTAAGAGGCGACTAAAGTGCGTGTGGTAGAGTCACGTTACCAGTAATGGCAACACGCATGGGCAGACTCGACCGGATTATTACCACCCCTGGCATTTAAGACCGGCGTTAAGTAGTGGCTTTGGCCACTGCGTTTCGCATTAGGTAATGCCGGGCCCCGGTGCCCTTCCAATTTAAAGGACGGCAACGCTCCTGTAACTCCTCTGGAGTTACTCGGGGCCGTGGGCGACGGTGATCACTTACCACCAGGTGACCCGTACGCTCGTTTGCCGTCTTTTCAATAAAAAAAATAAATAAATACATATTTATCCAAAATGAAGTACTAAAATATTAAGTACATAAACTCTTATCCGCTTGTTACAACTTACTTATGTTGTTAACATCTCTGTAGGGAGATTTTACAAATTTCCGGTACCCAACGATAATAACTTAGAGTTACCTTTCTAAAGAGTAACTACACATACACAATATCAATGTCAGTGATTTGAGATAAAAGAAAACAACGTATATTTCAAATTAACGTTCTTTTGATTTTTCATAAATCCACTGTGAAACAAATATATATAAATACGTACAAAAACACTCGTCCGTACCCACATCACACAAACGTGGAGTCTTTTTGATGGAATTCCGTTAAATGTACGATAGAATTGAAGAGATAAATATAATGTTTCTTAAAACGGGCTTATCAAATAGAAACTCCTTTAGAACTGATAAGGTATAAAGGATCTCATTATTGTAGGTTAGATTGGCTTGCCGGCATAGCTTCTGTGAAGGAGCATGGATAGGCTGATAGAGATTAATGAAATATTTATTTTTTCAGAGGACATTCTTGCGCGTTGGAAAAGCAACTGAATGATTGACGCGACGCTTGTGAGTTTCACACTCATACAAAAGTTTTCTTGTTAAAACGCTGAGGTTCGCCACCCAACACGCAATATTTTTATATTAGTGTACTAAGTCTACTCCGTTACTGTTAAATATAGTTTGAAAGTAACAGCATTATGTTTATTTAAGTATTATTACTACATAATAAAGGTAAAAAATGTTTCACTTGAATTAAAGGAGTTAATATTAATCTTGTGAGATTTAGAAAATTATTTTTACGTAGAACTAGTCACTACCTACTGCTTTGTTTGTATGTTTAAATAAAAACTGATAAGAGTTGTATACGAAATAAGTGTCCAAGTAAAATTATATAGCTACTCGTATACTACTAAAAAGATCTGGGCATTCTTTGTATTATTTTTTCTTCTTAGTAGTTTTTCTTGTTCTTTTTCTTGCAGAGTGTCTCAAAATTTAATGATTTTTGGTTCTATTCTCAATCTCATTATAATTATTATAATTAGATTATTTTCCCCTTTTTCACAAGATCATGTACAGGGTTAAGTTTCACGTATCAACAGGTTTAATCTATTTCGTCGTATTATTCAGGTTTTTATTTTAGCTTCTTGCTTCATTTAGGCAGAGAGACTATGAGAATGTAGTGGTAAGACACTCTTGCTAAGATTCCATTGCCAAATTCTGGAGGCAGTGTTTGTTGAGTAGTGAAAGCAGAGAGATTCCACCGACTGGGAATCGAAAGTACAACCATCGCTTTAACATTTACGCGCTTGTAACCGTCCGCCGTGATAACTTTACTGTTTTACCTCAGTATTCATACTTCTGGGTATAGATATTCAAATATTTACTTATCATTAATTACAATTACAATGTGTGTCAAATATGAACGAATACATATGTGAGTGAAGAGCTAGACAAATCAAAATATTTTAAAATGGAACATATAATCACGTTCAGAAATAAATTTAATATTTTTTTGAATTAGAAAAGAACTCACGATTATGGGTTTTATAGTTAGATGTAATACTGCGCCACGAAAGCTTCAGATTTCTGAGCAGCCAGAGCGGCACGAAAGATTCTGTTCTAAGGTACTTTATCCTCTATTTTTATTACTGGCTTAGAGTGAGATGAAAAGAGTTTTATTTAACCGGATAAATCACATATGTTTAGAATTATATTTTTTTGAAACCAGACGTTATTCGAAATATCAGAACTATTATGTGATGTGTTTTGTATTATTAAATACACTAGACAATCCGATTAGAAGCATTAATTAAGAAAGTCTCAAAATCAATAAATTCATCATATCATCGTAAACGGGGCTTTAACCTATAATCATCGAGGCAGTTATTTCCCATTGTAAGACAAGCTTGTAGGTAAATGGCGTAAGAAAAGCTTTTGTGTTGACGTTGAGATGAACTTCTCAAAGACGAGAAGAAGAGTAAGGCACAAAGTGTCTTAATGAGAACTACGAGTATATCCTTGTGCCAATTATACTACATGCAATCTGGTGCAGATATCCTGAAAAATATTTTTTGCATATTTTTTCACGCCAGTCGTACAACAGCGGCACAGCGTCTAACATAGATACGTGACGGTTGTATTTTCTATTTTCAACTCAGGGAATGTCATACTTTTGTTTCCTCGCTCTGGTAACCGAAGGAACCGCTGCAATGAAATCTGTTGAATGAGTGTATACGGAGTATTTTAATATTAAAAATATTTGTTCCCAGCTGTAAGTTGAAGGTAACTTGAAGCAAAGACAAATATTACATAGATATTATTTTTATTATCCTGTAAAAGAGAAAGTCTTCAAAATCACAGCTGCCACACTGTATAAAGCCAATCAAGTTCGTTATGCAAAACGAACACTTTTCCGATATAAAATTTTCATCTTTTTTATTTTGTGTCATAAAAACGTACATAAAATACGACAATATTACAGTAAAAGTAACGTAACACGTTTTATATCAATATTGTGCTGAATGACGGGATTTGAACGTGCGCCTCTTGGACACGGTAGAGGGAGCCCTCCACAGTGTACAAGTGTCGGGTCTTTTAATTGAATTATATTTGATCGTGACACTGTCTATTGAATGATATTCAACAAAGTAGTACAAGCTGTCATATGTAGTGATCGGTGATGCATCTAACAAACAATCTATTGTGGGTTTGATTTCAAACCAGTGCGGATATCGTCACTCTGGTAACAAAACAAAACACGGCGATAAGTTGCGCTAGTCAAGTTACAATGTGTCAAATATTTACTCTGCCACTGTACTGAGAATTAGATAATACAATATTATTATATAAAGTGTTTCCACGTCTTCTCTCATACGCCTTTAGAGGGGGTTATACTATAACCCTCTTTATGGGCAGTTAAATATCCATTACAATTAATTTTTCGTTTTCATAAGAAATAATGTTATTGTAGAGACGCTGTCGATCTTTTCTTTATATTACTTTATTAAGAAGATGTTTACAGCTGGTGATAAATCAATACGTTTTTGATATTTAAGGGTTTGTTCCAGAAGTAGAGGAAACTTGGGAACTTATTGTTGGAATACTCCGCTTCATTTCTGTATTTAGTAGCGCTAGTTCTTCATAATTTCTTAGAATACTAAAGATTTTTTATAAATGGATGAGGATCGAAATTATAACTACCGTGATACAATACGTCTCCAATATCACACCTAGAAAAAGGTATTTGTTTTTCTATTTTAATATTTGTGGCCTTCTCTTTTATTACTATCTATGAAATACACATACAATACACTGTATGGTGAAGCCAAAGATCGAACTGGCTAGTTTGGAAGAACTTATTATCTCAGGAGCTGTTGCTTCAAAATATGAAGTCTTCTGTGTTGGATATTTCTTTAACTAATGAAGGCTATGTATTTTATTAGATCACATTATTCATTCAGTTAGATGTTAATTCTGAAAGCCAGAGCGAAAAAATGTAAATATCAAATATTTCATATCCTCGATTGAGGATTGTACCTACAACCTGTCGCGGTTACAGTCGTACGCCTATGGCCTGCCCTGCCATGCGAGATATATTCTGAAGCTAGGAAAAATTATGACGTCACCAACCAAGCGAATTCTTCAACTTTATTATATTAGTATAGATATAACTTTTAATTTACAAAAGTTATTGTTCTAAATTCAATTAAGGCAGTCCTTAAACGCTTCAACGTTTTTTTCTTTGTGGAAGTTAATTGAAATATATTTTCAGTGTAAATTGAGTTCATGGAGAAAGTTGTAAAAGATGAATTCGTATTTTTAATTAAATTTTTTTAGGAAATCCAAAATATAATGAAATATGCTTTTTACTAGTAATGTATCAAAGTTAACATCGCTATAAGAAAAATTACAATTAATTATTTTTTATACGCGTAGGTCTCTCGTGATATATATTTTTTGTAGGTTCAAATCTCAATTTAAAAAATACGATATCATCATAATTCAGCCTTTTGTACGTCCACTGCTGGACATCAGGATCTCCATTGGTTTTACATCTATTGCTTCTCATGCCCCTGTCTAGATCTTCGATCCTCTTGGTGAGGAACTTTTTCAAGCAATTGGTCGTTAGTTCTCTGCTCTATACAAACTGCCTGCTTCTTCGATTGCTTCCTCAGCTGAATAATTCTTGGAGTATTTGCGGATACTTTTACTTCTATAGATACAATAGGAAAGAAGGAAGTCCATGTAATATAAATTTTACTGAGGATATGTACAGTAATAATCTATTACGTATGTCTATAATAAGTGGCTTGTTGTGGCGCAGAGGCCTAGTGCCTGTGTGGCTGTTAACGTTGTGGTGGTTCAATTGCCACTCGGAGACCTGAAATCAAATATTTAATACTCTCTATACGAAATATTTCAAGTTCGGCAAAAAGTGGGAAACGGAAAGGAATGTTTAAACACTAGGTGCCCAAGTTGCCTCGGCTTACCTTGCCATGTGCGGGGTACAGCGTGAGGCTGATAAGTTAAATTATATATGAGTAATGTTTATGTGTGTTTAAGTGAAATAATGTATCTAACTGGTGAAATGTGCAGAGATTTCGTTCGTAATAAATCAATAAATTAACACTAAGGAAGACCAATAGAACTATAATATATAGATAGATAAACACCACATGCAAATATTTATGTAGAAAAAGGGTTAAATTAAAAAATTTTCTTGCAGTAAACGTGTCAGAAATGTAATAAAAAAACAACTCACAAAACAATGCAAAACAATTGTTATCAGATTAAAAAGTTAAAATATTGAACTCTATTTTTTTCAGAAGGGTGTTGAAATAACACGGTAGTCGACAGTTAAACGCTTGTGCTCCTGTGCCACGAAAATCCTCAAAATTACAAATATTAGTAGAAAAATATGTATAAGCGTATTTATTTTCTCTTAGCTATGGGTAACTTCGGCTACAGGTAACGTAAAGGTTATTACAAAACTCAATATTGTCCGTGAAAGGAAAATAATCCCTTACTTGATAGATCTAATAAGAAAAAGCGATATTCATAAATTGAATAATGTTATTTGAATATTTAATAATGTTTAATAATATTTAATAATGTTAATATCATTTGGTAAATACAATTGAAATTGAAAAAATATTATTATATAGACGTTCTATTATATAGCGTGCGGTTCAAACGCGACAAGTCATGGGATTAATTCCCACGCGAGGAAATAAAATATTTCATTTCATTTCATTTCCTAAATTTACAGATCCTAACAATATTCTATAATTAAAATACGTAGTTAGCTTTTTTTTCATATTTTAAATATTATTTAACATGACGAATGTCATGGTATAATTAAACAAGAGTATATAATTTAGTTATTTTTCTTCGAATTTTGTAGGCATTACGTGTCTAATGGCGGTACTCAACGCCACCATGTCTACCATTGCCTCGTTAACAGAGCCAAGGTATGAAAATATAAAATATTTCATTTTCTCGACTATGCATGTATAAATTCTCAAGGGACCGGCCCTTTTACAGATGCATGCTTGTGCCTCTGTGGCATGACAGATCTCGATTTACTTTATATTCTTATTTAGAATATTTAGCTCTCAAAGGCATCAAACTAGTGGAATCCATTATCTTGAAATCAGTAAAAGCAGTGTCTATTCTTTTTGTTGTAACGCGGAATTAAAAAAAAATAGTAAGTATATTTCTAAAACAATTAACTATTAATAAAAACGAGATATTTCATCAAATCAAGTGGCGATGGACTTTTCTCGAAGCTTTTAGGAAGCTCTGCTTGAGTTAAACTGGGATATATGTAAGTAAGCTTAAACAACAATGTAATAAATTATTTTATATTTCATCGTTATGGTCGAACAATGCGCGGTGTTATGTTCCGCGATCCCACTATCTTGAAATCAGTAAAAGAAGTATCTATTATTTTCATCGTCACGTTGAAATAAAAAAAACAGTAAGTATATTTAGAAAACAATTAACAATTAATAAGAACGAATATTCATCAAATCAAGTGGCGATGGACTTTCCTCGAAGCTTTTAGGAAGCTCTGCTTGAATTAAACGATTTAAGTGATTTTCGTTTTCGTAATTAATTTCAAGGCAAATGCTCTAAAACAACAACTTTTGGTAATTAATTTTAAAATTAGTAAATGATTACTCTTGGATCTGTTTTAAATAATTTCCTCAAGTTCTTGAATAATCTTAATCGTAACAATAAATAATAAAATCTTATAAATCGCTTGTAATCAAGGAGTAAGGGAGGTAGGTACATCTACACGCGACATCTTGCACATTGCAGAGTACACAGAGGGAACTTGGCAACTTAGTGTTAAGTAATTTGTTCGCTACGTGCCGTCGAATTAGGAGGCGTTGCGTGTCGAGTGATAGAACTCAACGCCTCGCTCTACGGAGCTGCCAGAACGAGGAAAGAAAATATATTTTTATTTCTTCGAGTGTTTATTGAATCTAGAAGCCTCTTTTGATAGTAATCGACGCGCACACTGGTCTTTAATCACACAACAGACCGAACTGCAGCTTCATCAGTGTAATACATATTAATATTATATAGCTTTTTTCTTGTGGCAACACTGATATCGAAACGTTTTTAAAACTTCTCCCGTGAAATTAAATAAAATTATTAGTATTTTCTATTGTTAAATTTGGTGCAATTTGTGAAATAGTTCTATATTAGTGACATTTGTACTGTTATTACAATTCAGTACTTAAAAGTGTGTAAAACTTTTAATAACGTGCTAACCTGTGTTTCTTCCTATGCTGTCATCGAACAGATAGCGAACTATATTTAAAAATTTTACTATTATATTTTTCTGTTTATTGCTTTCCTTTTGTTCACAAATACTTATATAAGTTCATTAGCTTTTAATACAAGTTCGTACTGCCCTAACCAGTTTTGTTATTGCATTAATAATTTATTTATTATTATTGCATTAATAATGTTATCAAAAATAATGACTCGAGGTACCAAGGCTCGTCAGGCAGAGGATAGGCTCCAACTGACGCTCCAGGAACTAAAGTCATCTAGGGCGCAGTGCGAACAACTTTTAAGAGAGAGGGATGACAATGAGCTTGAATTTCTGCACATATTACACAAAATCGTTACATAAATTGTAGCCTATGTTATAATTCGTGCTTAGAGTCACGTTGCCAGCAATGGCAACACGCATGGGCAGACTCGACCGGATTGTTACCACCCCCGGCATTTAAGACCGGCGTTAAGTAGTGGCTTTGGCCACTGCATTTCGCATTAGGTAATCCCTGGCCCCATCCAACTTAAAAGACAGCAACGCTCCTGTAGCTCCTCTGGAGTTACACAGGGCCGTGGGTGACGGTGATCACTTACCATCAGGTGACCCGTACGCTCGTTTGCCGTCTCTTCCAAAAAAAAAAATCTAATGTACAAACTATATCATTATTCAGGTACATTTAAGTCTGTTTAGTACTTTTTGCATGAAAGTGGAACGGCCATCCTCACAAACTTTAACCTTTATAATATACTCACTCACTCAGCTTCACGTTGTATCCCGCACATGGCAGGGTAGGCAGAGGAACTTGGGAACCTAGTGTTACGACACTCCGTTCCACTTCTGATTCCCACTTTCCGCCGAATTTCAGGCATTGCGTGTTAAGTGGTGGGACTTAACGCCTCATTTTGCCTTTTACCAGAGCGAAGCTAAATATTTAAATTGAAAATATTAAATATTATATTTCCTCGAGTGGTTTCTAACCCACAACCCGTTACGGTCGCAAGCTTGTGCCGCTGTGCCACGACAGGTCTCATAATAATAATATAACAAAATTACAATTATTTCGATAAAGTCGTCATTTAATAACATTTCTGTAGTAGTAGTGGTTGTGAGATAAGATATATATAAATTAACTACGCTACAATAATCACAATTTAAATAAGCTTTAGGCTTTTCTTACTAAAGTGAAGCTCCTGAATGTAATAGTTCTTTAATAGTTGTTTTGAAGAAAGACGTCAGTAATATAACGATGATAAATTGTTGTTTTCCTCACATTAGCATCGCTGAATACTTTAAGGATATTTCATTTCTTACAATGTTATAAATATCTCATCTTACCCCAGTCTGTTGAAAAACAAGAGAAAAGTGTTATAAAACACAATTTATAGCTTCACGCTGTCACGAACTATTCGAGTGCAACGGTTATCACTTACCTCCGGATTAACCGTGAGGTCTCTTATCTTATATATTATATTATTCTGTTTTTTTCTATAGAAAAAAGCATTATCCACTTTTAGTCTACAGTCCCGAGATATGGCGTGTTGGGCGACGGAAGTGTCCTCAACGCTCTACTCAGTCTTGTTACCAAGGCGGGGAAATAACTCGTCCTCTCTTAAATCGATTTGAATAATTTTTACAAAACTGTTAAAGCATTTTTGTTATAAAATTATGAATAAAAACAGTTCATTTAGATGTAACTCACCACGCAATGTCTCAAACTCGAACTCGAAAAGTGGAGAACGCAAGTGTCTTAATGAGAACGGAATGTCTTAACTATAGTTTCCCAAGTTAGTAGTAGTTAGCCTATACATCTAACCTCGGGCCTACCCCGCCTTGAGCGGGACGTAACGCTGCGTAACGCTGAAGACAAAGGTCATAAAACAGTTAAACATTCCAATATTTAGAAAACTATTTGTTTATATTATCAAACATGAATATAGCCAGAAGGTTTAAGGTAATAACAAATTATATACCAGTATATATATATTTGTAAAGATTGGCGAAGGTTATTTTTTCTATCGTGATTTCCCTGAGGACATATGAAGCATAATTTACATAAATTCTGAAAAAAGGAGAAGATGACGTCAGTGGATCAATACTTGACTGCTGCTCGAAGCGTTACGTAATCATAGGTTCTAACTCAACTCAATTTAGTTGTAGTAACTCTTGTTAATTTCTGCCTGTAATGTTATATACTCGAGGCCTGTGGTGGCATAGGTCAGGGACACCAGTAGGACTGTAAACGTGACATGGGGCCTGTCGGTAAGAAGAGTTAAAGGTGACCAGTTGTAGGTTCAATCGGCAGTCGGGGAAATAAAATGTTAAATATTTCATTTTCTCGCTGTTGCAATGAGGCAAGACGTGGTGTTGGATTCCCGCCTTTAGAATTTGGCGATTACTACTTGATCCACGGGCTCCCTCTGCGTACTATAATATCTGCAGAATACGTGAAGCTAAAAAAAAAATCAAGTGACTGTTTTTTTTTTATAGATTAGACACGGCAAACGAGCATCACGGCAAACGAGGTCACCTGATGGTAAGTGAACACCGCTACCCACGGCTCCGTGTAGCATCAGAAGAGCTACAGGTGCGTTGACGGTCTATAAGGTGAATGAGCACCGGGGCCACAAATCCAAATATAATAATATGTAAGATCTAATTTTAAATAAATACATATAACACCTTCGTCTCGAAGTATGAAGGATGAGTTTTTAGACAAGATTAATTTATTTCGCGAGTGACACGCACAGTGGCTCTTTGATGCTGGTAATAGAGTTTCATAATAATCTCTTTTGAGATAAATTCCTTGTTGTTTATTGGTTAAGTAAACAACAAAATTTTATAATATATTATCAAATACACTGATATAGACTAATAGGCGTTCATGGCCCGGTAGAACACCGGTGGTGTGAGTGTAAACGTGACACTTTTCCAAGCCAACTTGCTTGTTCAAAAATTACATATCCTAAAGGCTCCTCTAATCTCACTTATTTGTTCACTCGGTCGAACCGATAGGCGCAGTCCAAGACAACTTTGTAAAAAGATTAATTTAAAATGAACTACTAAAAAGAGAGTTGTAAATCTTACCGAAAAGCCTCTTTAACGGCGGTAAGTTATTTGCCCAATTCTAATGACTTTGACTTTACTTGCTTGCGGTAATATGAATGTAACGGGTGAGTTGCTAAATATGTGTTTCGAAATGTGGAATATCATTTTAAATATGTTAAAATTATTAAATAAATTGCATTCCCTCTTACGATATGACACAGCCTGCTCTACTTTTTAAGTAGAAAGATGCCAAGCGTGCAAGATTTAAGATTCTTTCCCATATTAATGATACTTATTAAAATTTACGACCGTTTTCTTGGCTTTTAGCAAAGATTTTTATCATTACAAATGAAAATATTGTAAAATATTACGGTTTTCTGATATATTTATATCTATATTAACACGTAAGTGATCGCGGTGTGTCAATGAAAACGGAGTGTCCTAACACTAGGTTACTAAATTTCCCTTAGCCTTCCCTGTCATGTGCCGGATACAGCGCGAAGCTAAGAAAAGTGATCACTATTTGTACTGTAGTAATAAAATATTATATTATTGAGGCTTTACGTGGTGCAGCAGCACAAGCGTATAGATAGAAAGAACGATAAAGCATGGAAATAAAATATTTAATGTTCTAGTTTCTTCGCTCTGGTAATATAAGTATAAGCACACGCGAACATAATGGTGGACGATTACTAACAAATAATAAAACAAACCGTTTCCTTTAGGATACTTATTCTAATGAGAACGTCACTATACTCTCATAAAGATATTTGTGTTTTCGTCCTTTCAGAGGCATTGCGTATTGAGCGAGTTAAAACAATTAATCAAGTCCACCACCAAGTGGCCAGGTTGTCTCCGCCAACCGTGGTATGTGGGACACAGATAAAAAAAGCGAAAGGAAAAGCAAATGCAAACTTAAATTTGCCAATTATTCTCGTGAAATTGCTACGGAATCTAATCTCAGCGGTTAATTGATCCCTGACTCGAACCTGATATGCCCTTTTTTATATAATAATGAAATGTTCTAAGTAAACCTGCCAAGTTAGAGTACGAGCTCGTTACCTCAGAGCGGTGGAGCGGAAATAACAGCGCCTGTACTAGTCTGCAGTCGTACATTGTCCACTACATTACGTTTTGCTCTTTTATTTATTCAAAAAGCTTTTAAAAGAGGGTGTACCCGCTTTTTTCAAAAAAAAAAAGAATATCATATTCTAAATACAAGTGATGACTGCAACTTAACTAATTTAACTTAATGTACATTGTGCAATGTGGAATAAATGTAGAGCCTATTGGCTAAATCAGATATTAAAATACTTTTTAATATCAGTTGTGTACCAGTAGTTCCTGAGATCTCGGACCGATCATATTACATCTAATTTTTGGGCGTTATGAGACACACAAATTATTACAAAGTTTAACCTAAATTCATTTAAGAATTTTAAAACTAGAACAAAAATAAAACAAACATCCATTCTCACAAACTTTGATATTTATAATATTATAAGAATACATTCTGAACGCAGTCATCAATACATACACAAAAGTCAGCCTAAAGTAAAGTCTAAACGAGCCTCCATGAATCAAACACTTAATGTGATTAATAAATGATATTGAAAACTTATGAAAGTTTGCCAAAGTTTGAAAAGCTCTTCCCTCCTGTAAGAGTATCTATAAATACAAAATGTCATAGAGCCGTCGTCGAAGAAACAAGGGCAAATCTAAATTGTGGGAATCTCTTTTAACGTAAATGGAAATATTCATACAAAGGCTTGTAAACATGGTTATTGAGATTTTGTTTCTCGCTCGGGGGAAATGAATCCTATTGGTTCTGCGATCTGTGATTTTAATTCAATGCCATGTTTTAGATCTGAGACTATGATATGACTTTGAAGGCCAGTCATGAAATGGTTCATACAATTTTTGTAATAAAAAACAACTTTTAGCTCCTCAAGACAATGCCAAAGATAACATTTTAAAAACATTTAAAAATGTAACTAAAACAAAAAAAAAAAAACAGTTAAGTGCGAGTTTACCGAGGGTTCAAAGGTAAGTACAGTTTATAAAAGTTTGCCAGCGTATGCACTTGCTTCTCTACCCCCTTCCTATTTTTTCGAACAATTTCATAAATCGTTTATTACAACGATAAGTAGCAATATTCGTTAAAACAAATTACAATAAAAATATCGTTATTTTACCCCACCGAGCCTCAAATTAATAACGCAAGATAAAACATTCTTTGAAAATTTTTGCGCTTGAGATAACAGAAATGAAATTAGACATAAATTATAGATTATTCCAACTTTAAGGATGATTTTTGAGCATCACACTGTATCTGGCATGTCAGAATGAAAGGAATTGAGATAGTCTATTCTCCATTTGGATTATTAATAAAGTCAAGAGGTGGAACTCAACGTCTTGCTTTATCAGAAAAAAGCTTTAGCTTTATTTGATGTTTTTTTTATGGTAAAGACAAGGCAAACGAGCGTACGGGTCATCTGATGGTGAGTGATCACCGTCGCCCAAGGGCCTGTGTAACACCAGGGGAGCTACAGGTGCGTTGCCAGCCTTTGAGGTATAGGTAGACGCGCTTTTTGAAGGTACTCATGTCATATCGACCTGGAAATACTGCCGCGGGTAGGTCGTTCCAGAGATGTGTGGTGCGTGGAAGGAAATTTCTACGAAACCGCACAGTAGTAGAGTGCCACGTGTCCAGATGATGTGGATGGTACAGTAACTTGTGGCGGACTGTGCGGTTAGAAAATTCGGCGGCAGGTACCAAGTCAAACAGTTCTCCAGAACACTTCCCGTGATAAATGCGGCAGAGAAAGCACAGTGAAGAATAGTCTCAACGCAAAGCCAAAGTGTCAAGCCCCTCACAGATCATTGGGTCCCCAACGATTCGAACGGCTCTACGTTATACGCGATCAAATGATTCAAGCTGATACTGGGGTACACCAGCCCAGAGGTGAGAACAGTATTCCATATAAGGCCGAACCTGGGCCCTGTACAGGGCCAAAAGGTGTTTTGGCGTGAAATACTGTCTCGCTCTGCTGATGACCCCCAGTTTCTTCGAGGCCAACTTGGCCTTGCTTTACAGATGATTGTGATACTGGCAGTCGCTCGAGAAACTGATATACTGATACTGAGGCAGGCCGCGGCTTTAAGGGGAGTGTTCTCGAAAACTGGTGATACGACAAATGGGATTTTTTAGTGGTTAACGCGCAGACTTGTGTCTTCCGGGGGTTGAATAGAACTAGGTTCTTTTCACCCCATACGGAGACATTGTTGAGGGATGCCTCAACGGAAGACACAAGTTGATTTCGGCACTGGTCGACGTTTTCCCGAGAAAGACTTGCACGGCCGGAGTATACAGCGTCCACAGTACTATCATCCGCATAACAATGTATGTTAGAGTCCTCCAACATATCATCGATATGCAGAAGAAATAGCGTAGGGGACAGCACGCAGCCTTGGGGGACGCCAGCGTTCACGGCCATGTAATCAGAGCAAAAACCGTCGACAGCTACCTTGATGCTGCGCCCAGTGAGAAAGCTAGCGATCCACTTGTTTAAATTCTCGGGACGCCCGTAAGATGGAAGTTTCGCAAGATGGAAGTTGCGCCCCATGCCACACACGAAGGCCTTCGCCATGTCCAGACTAACTTCCAGGCCCTCTCCCTTATTATCAATAGCCGCAGCCCAGTGGTGGGTTAGGTAAACCAGAAGATCACCGGTTGAGCGACCCTGACGAAAGCCATATTGGCGGTCGTTAATCAATCGGTGATCCTCTATATAAACCAAGAGCTGGCTATTGATTAAGCTCTTCATAACTTTGGAGAGCAGGGAGGTGATAGCAATAGGCCTGTAGTTAGTTGGATCGGAGCCATCGCCTTTTTTCGGGATCGGGTGGATAAGAGCGCGCTTCCACGAATCTGGGACTACGCCAACTGAGTAAGTGCCGAAATAAACGCGTTAGCACCAGAGTCAGCTCAGGAGCACATGAACGGAGCACAAGAGGAGAGATGCCATCTGGCCCACTCGACTTGTGAAAGTCCAAGGAAGAGAGAGCTCGCCTAACAGCTTTCTGACTGATTTTAACGTCAGGCATTGAGCTCTGACACCGCGGGATGGTTGGCGGCGTTGCTCCTTGGTTATCTATAGTCGAGTTTGAGGCAAAGAGAGCGCCCAGAAGATCGGCTTTCTCTTTCGCCGTATGGACCAAGATGTCATTCTCCGTGCGCAGCGGCGGAAGCGAAGGCTGGTTAAAGTTGTTAAGTGCAGCCTTTGGGAGGGCCCAAAACAGGCGAGTTCCCGACGGTAACTCTCAAGCTTCTCGCCAAATTTTAGCGAAGTGCGCGGACCTTGCTCTGACAATTTGCCACTTAAACTACCTAGAGGCACGGTTGTACTTTCTTTTTAAGATTTTCACCTTTGGATCCTTAGTGACAAGTGCCTTGGCCCAGGTTCGATATGCCTCGCGCTTGCCAGAAGCAGCAAGTTTGCAAGACGTATCAAACCAAGGCTGTGACTTGCTACCAATTGGCACTACAGAGCTAGGAATGTAAAGTTCCATACCCTGCAGAACCACATCGGCAACAGCAGCGGCACAATTATTTGATGTAACGCAATATTAGCATGTTGCTAATATTGCGTCAACATCAAATAATTCACATTTACATATCTCAAGCCTGTCATCAAGCGTACAAGAAAATATTTAATATCTTCTCTTTTACTTTGGTAACGAAGCAAGTTGAGTTCCGTTACTCAACATAAAAAATCCTAACTGGTCTTCCAAGTTGGGATTGAATTCATATGTATCAAAATCTAGTTTACCAGACTGCACCGATAGTACTCAATTAACATACGATTTAAAAGTATCCTTTGCTACATAACATAGTATAGTTTCTGATACATAATTACGTGAACAACTCCCTAATGCCTTGATTCAAGTTTAAAAGGTCATTGAAGTTGCTATTCGTGCATATCTAGATAGTTTTGGACCGCCATCGATAGAAATTAACTAAATAAATGAAAGTTTAGCATTTTAGGGACTTTATTGTATGGAAATGTGAGCGTAACAAACACTAGAGTATCTTGTGTACTTAAAAACAATTTAATGTAATTTTGCTTTGAAATTTATAATATATTTTTCAGGTTCACACTCTATCCTGTATATATTTTAACCTGAACAATCATTATCTCATATCAATAAAATGCTCGTAGCAGTTGTCATAAAACGCAATGTAATAACAAACTACGCTAAAACCAGTGCAGTAAAGGAAGTTGTCAACAAAAACACTGTACACAAATTGGCTTATTCATTCAGGAGATACAGATACACACACACACACACACACACACACAGACACACACACACACACACACACACACACACACACAGATATAGACACACGGACTATAGAAAGTATCAGAGCAACAAGAAGGTACTCTATAACGTAAACACTATAATACTATAATTGCTAATTAACAATGTTAGAAGAGTCCCTCCTGCAAGCCGCAGACTTCGTTGTCAAGCATCAAATACGTTAATCTATTAAAGTACATAATTCGTTTATTTTTGACTTGCTAGGAGTGTTTTGTTTCTAAGAGGAAATATAATTATTCTTATGTAGCTTATTATGACAAAACTATAATTGTGTTGATTACGACCAGTAGTGGCTCATGTGTGCAACTGAAAACGCGGTAGGATGTGAGTTCGATTTGCGAAGGAAAGCTAAAGTATAAAAAAAATATAATTAACACAATCATTTAGTATTCAATCTTAAGTACATTTCCCATGCTGTCTGCTTGAAACCAACCTGCATTAATTACATAGAAGGCTATTAATTCATTAAAAGCTGCGGGCTACAACTATATATGATATAATTGTTCATTACCCATTGTTGAAAACATCGCTTGCCTAGTAACAACTAGGCAAAGTAATAAAGATTATTCATTTTTCTGTGCAGGAATCAATTCAGACGCTGTGCCACCGTACCACAATATATTTATTTGTTGACATTCAGTTGTGTAATTACATATAGCAAGATTATTCTCAATGTAATTTTTTGAAAAATATTATGAATAATATTAATAATCTTTATTACTTTGCCTAGTTGTTACTAGGCAAGCAATGTTTTCAACAATGGGTAATGAACAATTATATACTTCAGTTTGTAGCTCATCGGATCTTACTATTATTAAAAAAACTCACAGAAGTTATATATTCACTAAGTATTACTGAGATTTATTGATTTTAGTATTTTCTTCAGGTTCACACTGTATTCGGCCTATGGCAGGGAAGGCCAGGCAGAGGGAACATAGAAACCTTGTAAAGACAATCCGTTCTCATTAAGACACTTTCACTCCCCACTTTCCACCAAATTTGAAACGTGGTGAGTGGCGAAACTCATAGTCCTGCTTTTTCTTATCTTTGTCTAGCAAAACTAAAGAATGAATCGCGTTTACAGTCGCACATATGTGGCTTGCGCTATGACAGGCCATAAAGCCTTAATACTAATCTTCCATAAAATTCTTAATAAAAAGATTGTACGGAGCTGTATTACCTCATTCTACGTTGTCTTAGTTTGCGCAGACAAATGGCAAAACGAGACTCTGTATGTTACAGCCACTATTTAGATCATCAAGTTGAACTTCTTATTATTTGTATTCTGAAAATCATTATGCTTCTTTTATCTAGTGCAAGGATTCTAAAATAATTAACTCTGCTAAACCGATGAATAGACACTCCCTATACTCGGTGTATTTATCGAGCATTCTTTTATGTGTAGTTGCACCAGTGTTTTTGATTGCAAAATTTTATGGCACCATACTTAGTGTCGCATCACCCGACGCGTGAACACGTTGTGTCCAAGTGTCTAGTGTGACAATGTTTACACTGGTTTGTCACTTCAATACACCCCAACGCGTACAGTAAACGCGTAACAATTATAACCCGTTTGCGTGTGAACCGCTCCGACACAATTTCACATATATTGGTAAGCTATATAAATATATATTGGTAAGACACAAACATTCTGTGCATATGTAAGCAGTAAATCCATTAAAGTCTGATTTTTATGTTGGAGTTCCTACCACAACATTTGGTAAATGAATTAAATAATTTAGAAACTGCCCCTAACCTTGTTCTACTTTACTTCTATTAATATTAAAACTAATTTTCATCGTTAGTTCCGTATCGACCACTCATTGAACACTGATAGCAAACAACGGTGGAAATTCTAGATGCGGTCTCAACATCAAATAGAAATAATAGCTACCTAATTGTAATTTTCTGAATTTTGCATGAATTCTTAGAACTTCCCTAAGATTTCTGTACTAATTGGATATTTGATAATTAAATGGTTATTCATCCTCTAAAGCTTCCTCATCGCTTACAATTTGATAATTGAAATAAATATTTGACAATTAAATCTTGTTCTTCAAATACGATCTAATTTGAGATCAGTCGTATCTTAGAGAAACGATCGTGCGACTGTGATTGCGAGAGTATGTGGGTTCAATTCCCTCTTGAGGAAATGATAATTTTTAAACATCGTTCTCTGAGTTTTATTATATTAATAAATGTCCCTAATAAACTTTTTTCATATGTTTTAAATATACACACATATATATACATATATTATATACATATATAGTTCTTCATTTTCAGCTGAATTATGTGGAAATAAATAGTATTTTTGGTGTTAAGTTTTGTACATTTTTTGGTATCTTTAAAAAGAGAGGTATATGACCTAGAGATAAGATACGCTTATTGCATTAAAACAAAAAAAAAACATTTTCTAAATAAGAGTGGGTCATTATCATATATTAAAAGAAACTTACAATTTCAAGAAACATCGCCCGATCTGGGAGTGTTTAATCTTAAATCTCTTCGCTTAAAACCAAGAACCGGCTTAGAATAGGATCACCCTGGTACTGATGGTGTCGTAAGAGGCGACTAAAGTGCGTGTGGTAGAGTCACGTTGCTAGTAATGGCAACACGCATGGGCAGACTCGACCGGATTGTTACCACCCCCGGCATTTAAGACCGGCGTTAAGTAGTGGCTTTGGCCACTGCGTTTCGCATAAGGTAATGCCGGGCCCCGGTGCCCATCCACCTTAAAAGACGGCAACGCTCCTGAAGCTCTTCTGGAGTTACACGGGGCCGTGGGCGACGGTGATCATTTACCATCAGGTGACCCGTACGCTCGTTTGCCGTCTCTTCCATAAAAAAAATAATAAAAAATAGTGTATTTTGTATAAGCATGCTCATTTTTATTAAATAAAAAAAAAAAAAAAATAATTAAAAATAGAAAATAATGTATGCATGTAAATATGTTAATACATATATGTTAATACATTGTATTCAGACTAAAGTAACCGTAAAAGAATTGACACTTTGAAGTAGGAGAAAAAATTACATAATTGTTTGAAATTATTGTTTGGCAAGAAAAAATAATAAGTATTTATCTTTTTTTTAATATTAACATATCTGTCACTGATATATAATTTATTTTGATTGATTGATAACTCTTTATTGCGTACACATAATGATTATTTTTTTTATCATTCTTCATATAAAATACATGTATCACCATCTTAAGCACTCTGGTGTTACCGCCGCCCACGGCCCTGAGGGCAGCGGTGATCTCTTACAGTTAGCTGACCCGTATAACCGATAAAAAAATAAAAAATGTCTACAAATACGGTGGAAATTGAATGTTTAATTCGATTTTTATTTTTTCAAGAGATATTTGATAATAGTTACAGCATCGCTTTCACACGAACGAACGGTCGAAAAAGTAGAACGACGATAAAATTGATTTTAAGAAGTTTTATTTTCTTATCTCAATAATGTATACTTTAAAGTTATTTTTACAAATTTAGACCTCGCGACAGATATCCAATTACGGGAATTCAAACATTTGAGATGTTCGAGCTGTCGCTTGCAAACTTTCATTTCAAGTTATCAATGCTCTTACATTATTCACAATGTAAGGTAATTCTGCTTTTTGTTGTAAATTCTATCAAATTGGTCATATCTTGATAGGTTTCCTCGATAGATGAACAATCCAACATAAAAACAATTATTCAATATTAACCAGTAAACAGTAACTTTTCCTATTTGTTGGAATTAATTTCCGATTTAAATAATAAACTGCCAATAGTTTAAATTTTCTTCTCATAATAAGAACGGAATAAAAACGCCACCACGTTAATGGTTAAACGTTTCATGCTCTCGGGGCGTCCTCCTGCTATTTAAGTGATCTACCTCAAGCATTGCCGACAATTCACTATCAAAGGTCAATGTCAAACTCTTGTTTTTTAGAAAACGATTCGGTGTAAACAAATGTTGGACGAAGGATGGCATTATTGTTGTCACTGGGCCAGATGGTCAGCGTCATAACATATCTTCATGTATCGAACTAGATTCTATTTCTGGACCATCAGAGGCTACAGTCGTGCGCTTGTGTCCCTGCTTTATATCAGGCCTCTCTTAAATTAATAAAATATCTCTCTCTCTCTCAGTTCACGCTGTATCCTGTTTATGGCAGGGTAGGCAGCAGAAACCTAAATACTTAGTGTTATTACATTCTGTTCCCCTTTCTCACTTTCCGCCGAATTCAAGGCATTGCATGTTGAGTGGAGGAGCTCAACACCGCGTTTTGCCTTGCGAATAAATAGAGCAAAGAAAACATAAATTATTTAAATTAAAAATATTAATTATTTCATTTCCTCAAGTGGGGATCGAACCCACAATCTATCGGTTACAGTCACACGCTTGTGCCGCTGTGCCACGACGGGCCTCCACTTAATAAAATATTAGAGTTAATAAAGGAAACTTATTATTTATATGTCAGTATAAATAATAAATTTAGTTTTAAATAAAAAACTGATCAAATGCGAGTTGGACTCGCCCTTGAGGATTTCAGCATTGCATGTTTACGGTAAATACTAATAAAAATAGACCAACTTAAATTTGTAGGTATATGCACTCATTTATTATGAAATAAAGTAAAATGATATATTTCTAATAGATATATAGCACCTTTATTTGTACTGCAAGTTCTCGCATAGAAATACGAGTACTCTATACACATTTTGAATACGCGGCGAATAATATAGAGTTTGCGGGCGTAAGAATAGTGATAGTATTTACTATGAAATACGTATACATTTTTACTTTTTCAGATTTTTAACTCTAGTTGTAATAGAAATTCTCACTTCATGCTAAATTTCATAACTGTACGTCCACGAGAAGTTCAAAATGCAGCAAAAACAATACATAAATATTTGTAACGATTAGTTATTAGAGACTGGCAAGATTGACCGCACCCCTTTAAACTTTATAGATTTTGGGTGCGATACACACTTGAGGAAATTAAATATGTAACTTTTATATTTGTATCTGCTTTTATAAAAAGAGAAAGTGAAACATATTAAAATTCTTTCTTTAATAAGGAAATGAAGACTTTTACATTAAAGTGGACTTTGTTAAACAGTTATTCCATGGTAATGTAACAAAAATAGATATAATTTCCATTTTCATTGTCTTAAATTCCATACAACGTTGTGTACGACGATAGTATGAAATGAATAAAGTAATAAAAATCAAGGTAAGGGTAAATTCGACTAAAAAAAATATTTTTTATATAATTTTGACATATATATCTCCCTAATTTCGGAGAATAATAGAAAACATGGCTGTCTTAATACTGAATACCCAAATTTCCTTTGCCTAAACTTAAATTAAAAAAGCGTATAAAAATTTTGAACTTGTCATAATTTTATGTGTATTGTGGGGAAAAATACTTTCAAAAAAATTGGAAATGTTCCTTTTTTTTTAAATATTCTAGCCTACATATGAAGCAGAAAACAACGTGAAATAAAAAAAGAACGTTTTATCGATTTTGATGTAAACAAGGAGGGTATAAATGGCAAAACAAAGAAAGTGTACCACAGCATAGTTAACAAAAACATCAACGATGTGCTGTCCGCGCATCACAGCAGTCACACGTCGGTGTGACACATTTACTTCAGAAAAAAAACTGAGTAATACAGAGGACTTAATGAAAAGTAATATTTACTTACACTTTTATTATACTTTTTTATTTTTCTCGATAAACTAACATTTATTAATTTATAACTAACTTATTACTAATTTTCGGCTTTCTGACAGTGAGAGCTCCTCCCTCCCTCAGCCCAGCCGGACCGTGACATTGAGTTCTGCTTTTAAGTGCAGTGCGTGCAGCCGACGTTTGTCGATTTATAAAACTTTATCACATCAATAAGAGAAGAGGCTAAAATATAGACTATTGCACTTTCGAGTCACCAAATTAAAATAAAGCTACCACCGATTCGGAAGGGAATTTTGCTGAGTAGAGCCGGCAAGAAACTCAGTAATTGATTTGGTCGATATTTTGTTTACAATTTTATAATATAACATAAATAATAGCATCTTTCGTGCATGAAATGTGTAACGAAATAAATAATCAAATAAACGTTGTTACAGCATTGCGAGGCGAACCGCAGTCTATTAATCTACGTCGTCTGCTCGTCGCTCCACCTGGGCACATCCGCGTCTAGACACCAATAAGAAGATAACACGCATCACAACATTTATTTGTTTGTATATTTGAGGCCTGTCGTGGCGCAGCGGCACAAGCGTGTGATTGTAACCGACGGGTTCTGGGTTCGATCCCCAGTCGAGGAAATGAAATATTTAATATTTTCAATTTAAATATTTAATGTTTCATTTCTCCGCGGCGTTGAGTTCCGCCACTCAACACGCAATGCCTCAAATTCGGCGGAAAGTGGGGAACGGAAGTGGAACGGAGTGTCTTTACACTAGATTCCCCGGTTCCCTCTGCCTACCCTGCCTCGTGCGGGATACAGCGTGAAGCTGAGTAGAGTTTCATTTCTTCGCTCTGGGAATAAGGCAAAGCGTGGCGTTGAATTCCGCCACACAACACGCAATGTCTCAAATTCGGAGGAAAGTGGAGAACGGAAGTGGAACGAAGTGTCTAACACTAGGTTCCCGGTTTCCCTCTGCCTACCCTGCCTCGTGCGGGATACAGCGTGAAGCTAAAAAAAATGTATAAACTGGGGAACGGCGCTCTCTTAATGGGAACGGAATATCGTAACACTATATTAGTTTTTCTCTGTCTGTCTCAGATACAAAATACAACTCTATTTTATAAAGCGTTAATTGAAGTACGTTTCTAAAACAAAACAAAATGGCTTTCATTTTATTCAACACCAAAAAGAACAATTTTTAAATATAGTTATATATAAGAAAACTAGTAGTTATATATAAGTAACTTAAATTCAAAGTTGTGAGCTTGAATTTTTTGTGAAAACCACAAAAAATTCAAGCTCACAACTTTGAATTTAAGTTACTTGAATAAAAATGTTTTAGGACATTGAGGCATTGAGATGAACGATGGTGGCGGGCTCGATCCGAATCGGGGAATAACTATAACATAAGTAGAGCGTTGAGTTCTATCACTCAATATATTATATCTCAACAAATCGTCTAACATGCGTGCATCAAGAACATTCTTTCCGCGAACGCTACGATGTGAGAGCTTAAACTACCTTGTATGGAAACATTCCAATCCCCCAGGTTGTAAATGTCCATGGTTCCGTGTATCATCAGGTATTTCTTCACCTCATTTACTCCTTTTGTAATAAAAAAAATATGGCAATATCCGGAATATATTAGTATTAATAATTCTACTTGAGAATCATGTAAGTTATAAGCTCCGAATACATTCAATAGCACATTCATTGTGCAAGATAAACACACATCCCCAGTTATGAAGCGTGGAACTCTAAAATTGGCCCTTCTGTTTCTTGGGAAGTGTAAGAGTAGAGGACGCTAAAAGAGGATTTCCTGAAATGACCACAAAATTTTATAAAAGGGATATTTCATTTCGTCTTATTGTTCGTTAAAACAAATTAACAAACGAACACTATTAATCATCAAATATAAATATATTATCTACAAATCTGTTAGTAAAATTCTTGTTATTATATAGTATATACAAAATGTTATCAAGAATCAGCTCCAATCCTAAGATTCCATTAATCACAAGTATCATCCATCATCAATCTCACCCGCGTGATCATTCATTTGTATTCAAACGGCGAAATACTTCGATTTTGTGTTACCATTCCATATATACATACATATATATTCCATTTGCTCACCCTATACTGAACACAGCGTGAAGCTTAAAGATATCTGCAAATTACTTAAAATAAGATCCAGAGATAAGGTCCTGTTCGTTAAACAATGAAATAATAAATTCTAATTATTTTAACGTGAAACAGTCAATTTCCCTCGAGACCTAGAGCAGCAAATCTAACAAGTTTTAATTGTTTTTCAAACAAAATAATACGAATAAATATTATTTCACTGTACATTCCTTTTACCTTTGTATCGAACAATGCATGATATTTAGAAAACATATATAAACGTTTTCGGGTCCTCCTCGAGTAAATTTGTAATAGTCTGTATTTATTACTCTCTGGTAGGGAGGCAAAGAGTAGCGTTGACTTCCGCTACTAAACACGCATTGCCTTAAATCCAGCGAACAGTGGGAAACGGAAGTGTCTTGATGAGAACGGACAGTATTTACATTCAGTTTCTAAATCAGTCTGTCTACCTTGCGGCTAAGTTAGTAGTGCGAGGTACAGCGTTAAAGATTAAGCATACAAATAAAAAAATAGATAAAAAGGTTAGATCGCTGTACTACAAAAAAGGTTTTTGAGGAAATGAGCAACTTCCTGCGGGATAAAGGGTTTCCGAAGGGTCAGGACGAGAAGAAGATAATTATTTAAGAGTGTATGTATTCTGTAAACGTATAATTTGTTTTGAGACCCGTGGCGCAGGAACACAAGCGTGCGACTGTGTGCCTTAGATTGTCGTTGTTGATGTGGTTCCCAAGCACCCTCCACTTACGCTGCTATGTGCGGGATACAGCGTGAAGATAAAAAAAAATATTTTTCATAATCTATAAAAATATTACCCTTTATGAGTTTATTTATGTTTTCTTTATTGTTTATAATAAAAGAATTTAAATGGTTAATATACCTTCTTGTAAATTAGACTTCACTGTCATAAACTCTTATGCTCTATTATTCATTTAGTTCTTTCTGAATCTTATTACGATTCAGAATTCCGTTCACAATAAACTCTCAATATCATTAAACGGTTTTATTTTATTTATTTATTAGACATATCAACAATACAAGTAATTTTTTGTATAAAATAAAAATTAGAGTTTTGGACAAGTTCTGTTACAAATACAGATACTGTTATACTATACTATACTGTTACAGATATGTACAGCATTCATGAAATATGCCTGCGATTAACAGTAATAAAAATATTTAATTACAAAATTACTATTAAATTACAGTTTGAATATATCACAATATTTCTCCAGAAGACTCCTTATATTATTGTTTTCAATACGAGTATGATACATTATGGACGGTTGTGCATATATACATCTATACATAACAAAAGTCATTGTCTGAAACTTTGCGTGGACTTTAAGATATAAAAATAATACATTTTCTTATTTTTTGTTATTTAATATACTATTTTTAAGTTCCATTAGTTTCATAGTTCGTTATTGTTCATCAAGTGATGGTAGATTTAGCTGTTAATTATAAATAATAAAAAATACCGCAAGTATATAAGTTCCTGCAAATCAAAAACTTTTGTTTAACAAAGAATGTTATTATATAGATTTCAGATCAGATCAGATTTTTTTTTTGGCAGAGGGAAAATTATTATCCACCAATCAACAGACAATGCTTCAAATTTGTGCGTTACTTTCAAACTATGTGTTGTAGAACAGACAGCCTAAGAGACGCAGTGAACATGGAGATAAACATAAACATATTACGTGTTGCGTGGAGAGTCTTAACGTTATATTAAAGCAATAATACTCTTGGATGAATGTGGAAATCGCAACTATCGTCCAGAAAAAATAATATTTTATTAATTATTATCAACTTATCCAAGCCCCGTTCCGGAAGCTAAAGCGGCAAGCCAATCTAACCCACAATAATGAGATCCTTTATACCCTATCAGTTCTAAAGGAGTTTCTATTTGATAAGCCTCTTGTAAGAAACATTATATTAACCTTTTATCAATTTTATCGTTCATTTTACGGAATTCCATCAAAAGACTCGACGTTTGTTTGATGTGGGTACGGACGAGTGTTTTTGTACGTTGTTGTATATACATATTTCTTTCACACTGGATTTATCAATACGTTTCATTTGATTTGAAACAAATATTGTTTTCTTTTCAACTCTAATCTCACTCACTCTTTCTCGTGGGAATGTAGTGATACATCATTTTATTTCCTTCAATATACCTGAATGAGGTCGTTGTAGACACAAGGTTTAATATTTTTTCAAGTAACGAGGCAAAGCACGGCGTTGAGTTCCACCAATCAACAAATATTGCTTCAGTAACTCAGTCAAAAATGAGACTAGGGACAAAAGACAAAGAACAAAGGAATAAATACAGTAATATATATTTTTTTTAAATTTTAAACAAGTGTCTTGCATCTGATCCACTTCCGTTGCCCACTTTCCGCCGAAATTGAGGCATCGCGTGTTGAATGGCGGAACTCAATGCTGCGTTTTGCCTTGTACCAGAGCGAAGAAATGAAAACATTAGATATTCAACTTGAACTTATTAAGTATTTCATTTCCTCGATTGGGGATCGAATCCATAACCTATCGGTTACAGTCACACGCTTGTGCCGCTGCGCCACGACAAAAAGTACCTATAAGCAAATTTAAAATACTATATTTATTTATTTATTCTTGATATTTTTTAGTCTAATAATTTTTATAGATCATTATATATTATTTGTATAAAACAGTCACAATGTCTGTGGTCCCTCTGCGTACCGTGCTATGCCGGTGTAACTGCTTACTTTATTAAATTATTTTAAAACTTCACACGTAAAGCGGTATTAGCCCGATGTTACAGTAAGACCGGCTTCGTGACTTTCTTAGTGTACGATGGCTTTTTAAACTTGTATACAGATATTGAATTGAGTTTTTTCATATTAATAAACCTGAATGTTTAAATGTATGTTACATTTGTTTAAAATAACTACAAATAAATCTATATGAATATATATTAGGATATTATTGTACAATATTGTATATTTTCATATTAATACTTATTTTGTAAGAAAATATTTTTTTTTGTTTTTCATTTATTTTAAAATTGACCGAAACTAAAATTAATGAATTCTAAATATGGCAGGGTAGGCAGAGGTTAAGTTGGTAACCCATTTTCTTTTAGCACTTTCCGCCGAATTTGGGACATAACGATCTGTGAGGAGCAACTCAACGAATTAAAATATTAAATATTTCATTTCCTCAAGCAGGGATCGAACATTCAGCCTGTTGCGTTTGCGGGCACATGTTTGGCCTATCAGGCGGAAGAGATATCCTGAAACCCGTTTAGCGTTCAAATTTCTCTTATTACCCCTCTACTAAAGCTATGCACTATAACATCGCTACGCAAAGTAACTACCTTATATACGTAATGTATATTTTCATCTATCTTACAGAAGTAAGCAACCATCATACTAATAAGACAACGCTTTCTCAATTTGCCACTATTTCTTTAAAAGAAATTAAGCAACTTAGTCTTACCTTAGCAATTAAAGAAACTATTTATTTAAAAAAATATATTAAGGCATAGCGAGGCGTTCAGTTCTGCCACTCAATACACAATGCCTACATACTTCGGTAGTAAATATGAACAGAATGGATTAACTGCTATGGATTGATTTAGCACAGGATGTCCAGGTTACCTCTGCCTACTTGTTTATATGCGGGATAACTAGAAGCTAAACAAATCTAACAAGACAAAAATGCTTATGTATCAGGGTTCCATCTTCAAAGGACTTTCAAGGGTTCTAAAATCCAAATAGTTTGACTAAAAGCATTAACTATATCATGCATATAGCAGTATAGACAGGCAAAACCTTAAAACTATTTTTCGTTAAGTTACCAGAAGGAGTAAATGAATATTATTTTCCCCGAAGTCGGAATAAACTACAATCGTCTGGTGGCACCACATTGGCCATTATTTAATTCTTTATTCATAAAATGTCTTCTTTTATTTTATTACTATTAGTTGTATGCACAGAAATCCTTAAAATATATGTTTGAGTAATGAGACACATTAACCGTTGATTGAAAGCGGCTATAAAATGAAACCTTAATTTGTCACTTTATTATATCTTTCCCACGGATGTGTTTTTAAACGATCACCAGATATTTCGATAACCCAGCCTGGTTATCGAAATATCTGTTCATGGTAAGCCAAGCGAAGCGTAAGGAACTTGGGGACCTTATGTTATGACACTTCGTTCCCATTATACTAGTTACGTTCCCCACTTTTCGTCATATTCCGAAGCCATTAGGTATAGAGTCGCAAAACTTGATGCCCTACATTTGCCTCGTTACCAAACTTAAGAAATAAAAACATAAAATATGAAATATTTTTAAAAATAAGATAAATCAATATAAAGACGTGCTATATACAAGATAATATTTCATAATTCCATTTACTGGATCACTCCAATGTACCAGAACTTACCTCAAGTTATAGTGTAAAGTGTCTCACTTGAATAACTAATGTAAAGCGGCTTAAGATTTTGTTGTTTTAAAGTAAATTCAGACAACAGCCTCCTCCGCCGCAGGGAACAGACAAGACGGGAATATTAAGCGTATAAAGACTATTTTTTTGATAGTACATTTGTCATTCGACAATATGTTAATTATTCTTAATTATAACAAGCTGTTTGGCAACAAGCAACAAGGAATTTGAATTACAAATAATGATGTACCATGCTTTTCTTCTAGGCAACAAATTCAACGGATCATCATCAAATCGGAAACAAAGAAATAAAAATGTCATAAAAACAAAACAACGGAAGTTTAATTATTTTATCAAGCCCTCGGTTGATCCACGTTTTATTTTCGTCATATATTCAGAATCACGGTATACGAGTTCATTAAAGTTTTACGTCGTGAATGAGGTAAAACTAATGTAATCTGTTCTAAAAAATATCCCTTGACCGTGAATAGTTTTTGTGGACATTAACGTTTCTGGGAAGATGGCACAAGGTAAGCAAGATAAGCATATGATGTATTTCATCAGTCGCGCCATTGTTCACAAATCGAACGCGTTGTATCACTTTGCTGGACCCTCTTTATATATTTAGTCTTGTAAATATTGTTTAATTATAAAATAAAAGTAAAGCTCATTTCTTTTTTAATTTATGTTATTTATACAAGCTTTTATTTGAGCCACTTTCCCGTGTCCAGTTGAGTGTGAATTTTTGTGTGGAGTTGACATGTGAATTCCAACTTTAGTTTTGATGAATTATGACAATGTTGACAAAAATAATCAATAATGCTATTATTCCAAATAACATACTTTTAACACTCACCTAACATGAAATAAAAGAGCATATATTAAAATACAATACACTATAAACATACCTAGAAATTCTGTTTTTATAGTACATATTTTTATATGATTTTTTTTTACTTTACGCTGTATTCCGTACATGGCAGTGAAGGTAAAGGGAACCTTTCTTCATCAGGTGCTTTTCGAGGAAGTAACATATTTAAATAACATGATAGCTCATGAAATGTACAATACAGATACAAATTGTCTATTTTATCAACGAGTCCGAATAAAACAAATTATACGTTTGTCAAGTAATAAATATTCATTCATCTCAGCGTGGCCGATAATTGGCAACACAATTTACATTTATTAGTTGATTTCACACTAGCAATTGGTAATAGCATTCAAGATTACAAAACTTGTGGGAAAACTTCGTTTTAGCCGAATTTGACGCGTTGCGTGTTCAAACCGGTACTCAACGCCGCGCTTTGCCTTATTACTATTGTGAAGAAATGAAAACATTTAATAATTCATTTCTTCGAGCGGGGATTGAACCCACAACCCGTCGTGTTTACAGTCACATGCTTGCGTCTCAGCGCCACGACAGTCAGGCCACACGAAGAAATGACATATTTTATATTTTCATTGTCCCCTCTTAGTACCAAAGTTAAGCGCGGTGTTGAGTTGAGAGTAAGGAAGAAAACGCCTTTATTTGAAACTAGCTTTTGCCCGCGACTTCGTCCGCGTTTCCGTCGTTTTTCGAAAAAAAATTAGCAGATGTCCTCCCTCATAGTTTTGACGTAACAGGCAGATTCACTTTCGTATTTTAGAAGGGCAATAGTAATATAATATGCCAATCCACAAAACTGTTGAAAAATATAAGTAACCGCAGAATATTATAATATACCCACGCTATACCCACGACTCGGTCAGCGTGTAACTCCTTGTTTTTTATTAAGATAATATATTGCTAATATTTTTAGATCAAATTAAAATGTTTCAGCGCAAAGCTTCTGGGTAGACTATGTTAAGAGTCGACCCGTCCGGCACGTGAACGTAAAGATTCCTAGAATTGCTAACCCGGGAAAGAGCGACGTATAATTGACCATGCGAGAAACAGCTAACACCGAGATCTACTCCAGCAACACGAAAAGTCTGCCCTTGAGCTTTATTGATAGTCATGGCATAGCACACCGATACTGGGAATTGCGTTCTTTTAAATTGGAATGGAAAATTATTTGGTATTATGGGAATTCTGGGAATAAAGACAGTTTCTCCTGCACCGCAACCTGTTAAAATTTGAGCCTCGATTACATTTTGTTGCAACTGGGTTACTTTTAGCCGAGTTCCATTGCAAAGTTGAGGTGGTCTTCAATTTCGGAGCAGAATTATCGGTATGCCAATTTTTAAACAAATTATATGAGAAGGTAGTCCAGGCATACTTAAAGAATTTAAAAATTCTATCGGGTAATTAGTGGCTTCTTGTTCATCAACCATTCTATTTATTGAACTATAAACTTTGCTTTCTCCCTGTATATTAGACAATATTTTATTATTAATTTCAGATGCCTGGTCATTGCGAGGAGTCAAAATGGACCTTTCGCAAAGCCAAGAATTGTCCCTATTTAATATAATTGTTATGTCACCGTAAACCGAAGATATAAGATGTTGTTGGGATTGCACTATACAACATAACTCAGGTGTCAGAATAAGTTTTCCTTGGTGTAGTTGTGGATAGGACCTTCACCAATCTTCAATAATGTATCAGAAAATTCACGATTATCTGCGTTGTCTCCAGTTCTCACTCGCATATTTATAGTCAAATGCACCGATTGTATATCACGCCACAAATAAGAGCTTTTCAGGCAAGCCCTAATCTCATCAGCTCGGGTTCCCCGTGGTATTACCGGTAAGGTTTGTCGGAAATCACCACAAAATAAAACCGTAATACCGCCCATTGGTCGATCATTTTGTCTTATGTCCCTTAGAGTTCTGTCTACTGCTTCTACTCCTTTTCGATGGGCCATCGTACATTCATCCCATACGATTAAATTACACTCACGCAATACCTTAGCTTTGTCGCTATTTCTTGAAATACTACAGGTTGGACTTTCCGTGCGATCTAAATCAATTGGTATTTTAAACATAGTGTGAGCAGTCTTACCTCCTGGTAGCAATGTTGCAGCTATACCTGATGAAGCCACGGCAAGAGCGATTTTACGCTGATTTCGAACATAAGCTAATATTAATTTAGTCAAAAAAGTTTTCCCAGTTCCTCCAGGTGCATCTAAAAACCATATTGTTCCTAAATTATTCTGCACACTCTCGCACACGCGATCATAGACTAAGCGTTGTTCTGCAGTCATCATTGGGACACCGTTTTCTAATGTTACCAGCAGTTCCATTGGGTTGTAACCAATCTCTGCGGAATATTCCCTATTGGTAACCTCTCCGACTGAGGTTGGCGTTGGCAAACCATATTCACAAAGTGATTTACCGCCTACTGCTGTTAAGTCTTCCTGAAGAGCTAATAAGCACTGATTTATAGCCAGATCTCGAAAATTATCATTAGTTGCGCCTTCATTATTGTGAGATAAATTCCGAAGAAAGTCTTCTGCAAATTTTTCTTTATATTTTTCCCATAATTGGACAGGATCAGATAAATTACAAAATGTGAGTAATGTTACAAATAAATGGCGTAACCGTCGTGGATTATCACTAACACAGGATTCTGCTAAAGCGTCATCCCAATGTTGATCATTTTCAAGCAAATGACGCGCTTGGCAAGCTGCATGATAAGTTGGATAAACAACATCGTCTACTTTTCTCAAATCTATAAATGATGTTGGTCCTCGCACTGTATGTAATAATAATCTCAAATAAAAACACTCTGCGTTGTTAGGATGAACAGTATACACTCTACCAAGAACATGTTCTTTGAAAATACCTGTCTCGCCATCTACAGGCCTGCCTCGGCGTCTACGGTTAAAGACACCTCGTTGTTTATCGTAGGTATAATACGATGGAACTTCTTCATACAAAAGAGACTTTGCGAAATTATCAGTTTGGCAAAGTCGAAAGAATGCCAATAAAGTTGTTTGTCTAGGGTTCTCTAATCGTTCTGTAACATTTTCGGCGTTAAAATATATACGTTGACCGCCTTCCAGATGAACATCCAGATGGGTCACAGGTGGATATCTTTCGTGAATATTAAAACTTAAGATCCGCCACACAGCTTCTGAAGAGCTGATATATCTGCCTGACTGAAATCTAGTAACTTCATCATGTTCATTTCTTAACGCAAACGTAGCTTGGTCACTGCCCTTGTTAATGTACTTACAAATATATTTAATTGACTCTACACTATTACACATTTCTACATTTATGTGAGCTTGAAATGCTCTGGACAATACAGGCGAATACGGAACGACCCACCTATTATCTAAAGTAACCTGTTGTCCAGACATTCGCTTTTCAACAGTAAAACCACCATTGTCTCTTGAACGGCGACGATATAATGGGTATCCATCATGTCCTGTTACAGTTTCATTCACTAATGCTTTTGGATACCTTTTAGTGCAACGACCGTCTTGCATGCAAGGAGCATTTGCGTTAAATGCACCACATGGACCATGTATCATATGAGTTTTAACAATGTCGTATAACAGGGGATCTGCAGTCGGATCTGGAATTTCAGCACTGATTAATCTGTCTACATCATTAGGTCGAACCTTATCTTTTAACCAAAGCAAGATATGTGCGTGAGGTAAGCCGCGTTTTTGCCACTTAACACTATACATATAACACAATACTTCTCCAAAAATGTTATCTTTGGTAAGAAGATCTATCATTGATTTTAATTTTAAATGAAACACTCTTGCAATAATATCATGGCGGTCATGCGGTGCCTGACCCTCAAAAAGCTCCCGAGTGATTTCATCCCACTTGGGATTGGTAGTTACAGTAACAAATAAGTCGGGACGTCCATATTTTCTTTCGTAACAAAAAGCGTCTTGAGTACGTTCATGCATGTAGCGTGGACCACCAGTAAAAGAAGAGGGTAAAATAACTAAACGACCCATATTCACAGTATTGTTATCTTGCTGCATGGCATCGCGAAGGTGCACGTATTCTTCAGCGCGCAGCTGCCTTTGATTAGATCGTATATAAACTAATCTTTCGGTTTCAATTTTTGCGTACATGTCAACAATAAACTGATTAAATAAGCCACGAAAACGTTGAAAGTATACCAATCTATTCCGTCTCACTTGCAGGTGGTAACAATAAAATTGAAGGCATGACACCTTTTTATTATAATTAGGTGCGCCTGTGCGCGGATCGGTTTGGTATACAGCGAAATTATAACCATCTTCCCCTCGACAGTATATCATAGGATATTGCAAACTGTCGTAAGCCCTGTGGGTTTCGAAAATACGTTGCAAACGATTGTCTCTTGAACGTATAACGATATCACGCCTATCACATTCCTGGTCGACCACTACTACAGCAACTTCATTCGTGGATGGAACGTTATGACGCCCAGGGTGTTCCTGAGTTGGACGCTTATCGGCATTTATAACAATTTTATAATTGTTATTACCATCTTGAGAAAGGGCTTCTAATGCCGATTTAAAACTGCATACGTACGAATTAACCTGATGTAACATGTTCTGAAGTTGTGAAATGAGTTCAGTATTTAAATTCGGAAAATATTGATTTCTTATATTCGACTGTTCGTTGTAATCGGATACAAAATATATTTGAAGAAATTTTGAGCAGACTCCTTCCTCCACTTCGAAGCATTATAAAAGGAACATACTACGTTCATATCGCCTATTTCAGAAGATGATCTGTAATCAATTGTGAGGTTATAAGCAAACCCACTTTTATATTTATCGGACCACGCCACCGAATTTGTAGATTGATCTACCACGTGTATATCTAAGTCATTAAGACCATGTCGAAATCTATCTGCAGTAAGACGGGCCTCTCGCTGTTCTTCTGTTTCAAGCGACCGAATATTTTCAATTCTTAATCTTTCATTAGATAAAGTAATCAATTGTTCTTGTCTCAAAGAATTGTAATAATCGCGTCCCGACTCTAGTCGTTGTTCATGCTCATGTTCATCTTCAAGAGATCGAATCATGTTATGGTGCGCCCTATCATTTGTCAAACGGTCTTGATATTGAGTAAAAGTTTCAGATTCTCGAGACAAAATATGACGTTCGCGATCAGCTGTAAGCCGTAATTCCCTCTCAGTGAAGGTTTCGGACTCGCGAGATAAAATATGACGTTCGCGGTCAGCTGTAAGCCGTAATTCCCTCTCAGTGAAGGTTTCAGACTCGCGAGATAATGTATGCCGTTCGCGGTCAGCTGTGAGTCGCAATTCTCGTTGTAAAGCAGTTTCAGCTTCTCGGGATAACGCATGTTGTTCCCGGTCAATGGAACGCCTTAGCTCTCGTTGAGAAGAGCTTTGAGAAGCCCGTGTTGTAGCTCGTCTCGCTCTTTCAGCTGCTAATCGCATCTCTCTTTCTGGAGAGCTTTCATTAGCTCGAGATGTTGAGGCACTAACTCTCATAGAGTTTAACCGATGTGCTCTTTCCTCTTCCGATTCTTGAGAACGCGTCATTCTCATTCTCCTAGCTTGACTCGAAGTTCGAGATAAAGATGGTCGTTTTTTAGGTGGCATCGTTTATTTTATTTTTAATCGACGGTAACTTAAATTCTATTTAGTTACCCAACAAAAAACTTACGTCTGAGGTCCTAACTATAGCTAAGTATATAATAAATAGAATATAAATCTAAGTGCCTATTAAAACTAAAATAATATTCTAATCGAATTATAAATATGTACGTAGGTACCTACAAATTACAAAAGAATAAAAAATGAAAATAAAGCTATACTTAATGCGTGTGCAATACTATCTACACTTACCTACTTCACTTAAAAATGAATAATAAGAAATACCTACAACTACTGTAATTAATCAAAGTACCTATGCTAATACAAAAAAAACCTTAGATGTTCTAAGTACAGCTGCTATATAATAAAAAAATATAAATCTAAGTGCCTATTTAAACTTAAATACCTAATATTCTAATAGAATTAAACTAAGAAATATGTACCTACCTACCTACAACTTAGGTACAAAAAAAAAGAAATGAAAATAAAGCTAAAACACGTGTGCAGTATAGGTAGATAGTAGGCAATATCTACCTATACCTACTTAACTTAAAAATAAATAAAAAATACCTATGAATACTATAATTAATAAAAGTACCTACCTACGCTTTTATCTACTCAATACAAAAAAAACTAAACATAAAATGCCCAAAACTAACCTATCAGTAACTAAAAATCTAACAATAATCTAATCTATCTATCTATTATCTAATCTAAAAATCGAATCTAAATCTACTTAAAAAGAAATAAAATAGGAACTATTAATAGTTAAGAATTTAAACAAAACTAAAACTAATTTAGAAAATAACAACAAAAGAAATTAAAATAAACTATTTAAAGACAAAAAGTCGCGCTGATAAGCACGGTTTATAAAGTAACAATTATTGTCTGTCAATAAAGTTCAACACTCTGAACGCATCAACAGCCAAATATTGAATGACGCTTGCCGAATAAATTCCAACATCCAGTCCTGGGGCTGGGAAACGACACCAGGGCGTAATGCCTTTTGGCCGTGGTTTCTTGCGGCACCCATTAATATGAGTGCGTCATTGGAGCGGGCCGATGGCCCTTAGGACATTATTTAAAATGCCTATTTGGCAAGAAAAATAGGGGTGGGGGCGTCTATTCCGGATTGATGAGCTTGGTGCCACCTGGGCGGTATGCTCAGCCGGGTGAGACCCTCGGTGACCCGAGGGAGGCCCAGCTTAAGCGACCAGCGACCGAGGCGGCTGCTCAGGAGTCATCACTGAGGGTCGAGTAGAGAATATCTCGAGGGAGACGTCTTGCGTCAGTTGGCCTAGTATGCCAAGGGGCGATGCTGATAAGGTGCAGGTGGTCCGATGCATCGGCTCGGCGGAATGCGTTGGACGCCAGCCGGCCGATGTGTTCCTCCAGGCTCTCCATTTTGAGATCCCTATGGATCGTCGTGTTTCTCACGTAATAAGGGGCCTGGGTAACATGCCGTAGGGCGATGTTTTCGACCACCTGCAGGAGATCTCGTTGGCGAGTGGACGCCAGGGCGTACCAGGCCGGTGTCGCGTAGGTGAGATGCGGCCTGACGTATCTCTTGTAGAGGTTCAACTTCGTACGCAGAGGAAGGCGGGAACGAAGTAGGGGACGCAGCAGGAACAGTGCCACTTTCGCGGCATTGGCGGCTTTCTTGACCTGCCCTGTCATGGACAACCTTCTATCCAACACGACGCCAAGGTAGGTTGCTCGGGGCTTCCATGGGATCGACTGGCCCTGCAGGCTTAGCGGAGGACGCTTGCGCTCGCCTCCCGCCCCTTTTATACTCTGCCGCCGCGAGCCCCGTCGAGCGCGGCAACCGTTACGCAAAAATAATCCTTATAGCTTGATTCACTATTCACGCGCGATGTCTTGTTGGCGTATTTCATGTAAGTAAGTATAAGTTTGGTGTTTCTATACCGATTTCAATGATTCTTTTTTTATTGAATTGGTGCTAATGTTTATTTTTTTTTAATTAGGAATGATGGTGAGCATTATTGGTTTTATAAACGTAAAAGTAAACAAATATAATAAGAAATCTCCGAACTGCTAAGCTATCGAGAGTTATGCGTGTTATTGTGAGTTAACTATAAAAGATAGATATATGCTGTCTTGGAATATTTTTCGTGTATTTTTATGTAGAATATTTCCGTTATACATAGTTTCTATGTAGCTCTAACCATTAAGGCTGCACACGCGACGGAAGCTTAAAAAATCAAGCAACTTCTCCCATTTTCTCAACATTTCCTTTCACTGCTCTGCTCCTATTCATTGTAGTGTGATGAAAAGTATACTATTACCTGCCCAGGAGTATAAAGAATAATTGTACTAAGTTTCGTTAAAATCCGTCGAGTAGTTTTTTTTTCTATAAATAACATACAAACAGACAGACAGACAGACAGACAAAAATTTTTTTAACTGCATTTTTGGCATCAGTATCGAACACTAATCACCCCCTGCTACTTATTTTGTAAATATATTTCATGTACAGAATTGACCTCTCTACAGATTTATTATAAGTATAGACAGGGTGCTCAAATCCTGCTATGTGTGGGATACAGAGATAGGGAGTACCCATGCTCATGGCCCGTCTCATTGAAGAATGAACAGCTCTAAGCAACACCTGGGACGGTCAACTCAAGTGGAAGTTTAATTATTTTGATATCTAAATATTTCATTTTATCGAGTAAGCATCGAACCCACAACATGTCATGTCATACGGTTAGACGTCTGTACAACTGCACCACGAAAGGCGTCTAAATATTGTCAGTTTCTTAAATGTTTTGACTTTCCATAACTTATATGTTGATACTCATATGTAAATACTATAATAATTATTCACTTTTCCAGTGCGTCACAGTCTCATGATTAAAGTATGAACATAAGTGAATTTTGTGCGATCAAAGCGGCTGGTGATCACGCTGTAATGTGGTTAGGTGTCACTTTGCAGCGATACAAAAGCGTAACTTGATTATAATGTATGTACCTGTCGGAGATACGCCGGTATTTTCAAGTGGAGAGTCCTTTTTTACCATGAAAACACACCCTAACAGTACTTAGATAATTCTCGTACGAGATTACGTACAATGATTTTACAACTTACACTTGTAACTTCCGTTATAACAAATAATTTAAATTCTATAGTAACAAATAGTTCAATATTCTTAATTAATTACAAATAGAATTTTACATTACTCTAATTGCGGAAGGAATCTTCGGTCTTCTGTTGCGGTCGAATCTTCGGTTGCGGTCTTGCGGGGCATAGGGCAGTTACACGAACTATTTCTAGTTACTTTTGATTTCTTTCACATTTTCTAGGCTGCTTAATCTGCATACATCAAATGTTCTACATTTATTAAATCTCACCAGATTTTGAGAGCTTTACGAGTAATATTTAGTATTCTTAATTTCTCTCTCCTACATGTGGCAACATCATCATCAAATAGCAACATTACAATATCTCGTACACATTGGACTTGCTCGATTTGTGTAGCAGCTACTCGTAAAGGAAATCAAAACTTAAATACACCCAAAGAGAAGCAAAATAATTTAGAAAATATTACGCCGTTGGTTCAGTCAACTTCTTTGATATCAAAAGAAATAAGAGAAGTAATAACCAACACATTAAGTGTAGAATTAAAAAAGATTCGTGAAGAATTAAATGTTTTGCACAACATAAAAGAATCTATAGATTATTTTTCAAATCTTTATGACAGTGTTAAGCAGGAATTAGACGAAGCCAAAATTGAAATTATAAATTTGAAAAAGGACAATAAGGAATTAAGAAACATTATTAATTATCACAGTAATGTGGTTAATAATTTGGAGAAAGAAGCGAGAGCGACTAATTAAGAATTACATTGTGTGCCTGAATTTAAAAGTGAAAATCTTGTCAAAACTATCGAACAAATTATTAAAGTATTAAACATTGACATTACTGAAGATAGTATTGTTAAATGTACAAGAGTCGCCAAGCAAAATAAAAATTCATCACGCCCTCGCACTGTGTTAGTTAAATTTTCTAAGTCCCTTATTCGCGATCGATTTATGGATGGTGTCATTAATTATAATAAAAAGAACGTTGATAATAAGTTAAATACGTCGCATCTAGGAATTTCTGGGGAAAAAACACCTATTTTTATATCAGAGAATTTAACTTCGGTTTCAAAAGATATTTTTGCGGCAACAAGATTGTTTGCTAAGGAAAAACAATTTCGTTTCGTTTGGTCGCGTAATGGCAATATATTTCTTAGAAAGACCGCAGATAGTGATGTTATATTGGTAAAATCTAAAGAGTTTTTGAAAACATTAGAGTGATTTTATATTTTATTTATTTCAAATTTTATTTTGTTAAGTTACCTATTCACTTTTTAATTTTATTATATTTTGTTTTTCAAACAAGCTGTTACGTTTATTGTTAAATATTTTTCTTAATGCTTAGTGACTTAAGAATTTTGTACCAAAACGTAAGAGGTATTAGGACAAAAGTAAATGAAACCTACCGCTCGATACTTAAAGATAACTTTGATGTAATTATCTTCACGGAAACGTGGCTGAATAGCAATATTCATTCTAAAGAATCTGTAGATGATAGATATGTTGTATAAAGACGGGATAGAGAATCTAGTAATTCTACAAAATGTGATGGTGGAGGTGTCCTTATAGCAGTTTTAAATAAAATAAAAAGCTATAGAATGATTTCTTGGGAAACTGTCTATGAGGATTTATGGGTCAATTTAATAATTGGTTCAGCTACAATTTTCATATGCGCATTATATATCCCATCACCGCTTAATTTTGAAACCGCTTAATTTTGAAAATTATTGTACAAAATATTGAAAAAGTAGTTGTTAAGCAAAGTACAACATTTATAGTTGGTGACTTTAACATATCATCACTCCGTTGGGTTGTAGATAGCATAATACCCTCAAAATGTACAATGTGTAATATAAAAGATTTTATGTCACTTACAAATTTTTCACAATGTAATGTTATTAATAATATGTATGGTAAAACACTAGATTTATTTTTTACTAGTATTGAGGATATTAAGATTAGCTATAGTGATACTTATGTTAATCCGATAGACAATTATTACCCTCCGTTAGATATTTTATTAAATCTAAACTATGTGGTATTATTTTTAAAATCAAGTACAATTAGCAAATTTAATTTCGTGAATGCAGATTATAAAGTCTTAAATGATGAAATTCAAAATTTGAACTGGGAAATACTATTTAATAATTGTAATGATATAGATGATATGATCAGCATTTTCTATTCTAAAATAAATAATATAATAGAAAAATATGTAGATAAAAAACGTATTAAAAATGATAGAAATAAATATCCGATTTGGTATTCATATAACCTAAAAAGACGTTTAAAAGAAAAAAATAAATATAGATTACTATTTAAAAAATTTGGTAATCCTCTTGATGAGATTGAATTTAAAATACTGAGAGAAACATGTCAACGTCTTATAGTTAGGGATTATAAAAAATATATCGAAACCGTAGAGTTAAATATAAATGTAAATCCAAAGTTTTTTTATAGTTATGTTAAAAATCTACGTGGTAATAATAATAAGTGTGATTATCCGGCTTTAATGACATTAGATGACTTTGATTACACGGATGGAGAGACCATTTGTAATCAATTTGCTAACTATTTTTCAAGACAATTTATTGAATCTGATAGTTCTTCTATTAATATGTCTTTCTTTGATTTTAAAAATAATAGTCATTCATTTTTATCTAAAATTATTATTTGTGAAAACGAAATATTAAATAAATTAAAGTCTCTGGACGTAAAAAAAGGACCTGGACCGGACAACATACCACCAATTTTTATTAAAAATACTGCACTATCATTAGTGCGACCCCTATATTTGATATTTAGTAAATCTATCGAAATTGGTAAATTTCCCACTTATTGGAAAAAGACAAGAATTGTGCCAGTTTTTAAAAATGGAGATAAAAAATGCATTAAAAATTATAGACCAATTAGTATTTTATCAGTATTTGCAAAAGTATTTGAGGCACTTATCTGTTCTTTTCTAATTTGGCACATGAAATCTACGATAACAGAGAGTCAGCATGGTTTTATAAAAAATAGATCTAATTTATCAAATTTAATATCTTTTGTAGAAGATATATCGTTGTCTTTAGACTCTAATAAACAAGTTGATTGTATTTGTACTGATTTGGCTAAGGCCTTTGATGTTATAAGTCATAAATTATTGTTAGTTAAATTTTATAAATACGGGGTACAAGGGATAATGTTCAGGTTAATAGAGAGCTATTTAAGTAATAGACAGATGAATGTAGTACTTAGAGGTTTTGAGTCGAGAACATTTGCTTTACATTCTGGAGTTCCGCAAGAATCGAAACTTGGCCCTGTTTTATTTTACATTTTTTTTAATGATGCCATAATGTGTTTATAAAATAGTAGTTGTTTAATGTATGCAGATGATTTGAGAATTTATAAAAAAAATAATTCATTAAATGATTGTAAGCTTTTGCAACTTGATTTAGAGAGATTTGCTGTATGGTGCATAGCGAATCGTATGAAAATAAATAGCAAGAAATGTCAGAGCATAACATTTAGTAGAAAGACATCTAATATTCAGTATAATTATAAGGTAAATGGTTATTTAATAGAAAAAGTTTCTCAACTCAAAGATTTGGGCGTTATAGTAAAATGAGATAGTAAAATGAGTTTTGTTCCACACATAGATTATATTGTAGGAAAAGCATTAAGCATATTAGGGTTTATTATAAGATCTTCTAAAGCATTTAAAAATTCCAACACAATATTGATTTACTCACATACACTCATTAGAAGTAACTTGAATATTGTTCAACAGTCTGGAATCCATATTATAAAACACATAAAAAGAGAGTAGAAAAAATTCAAAAAAAGTTTTTAAAAATATTAGCTTATAAAGACCACATCAATAATGACCTTAAAAGATATGAGGACTTGTTAAAACATTATAATACTTTCTCACCGCAGAGATATTGCAGATCTTTGTTTTTTACAAAAATTATTATCAGGAAAAATAGAATGTTCAAAAGTGTTAACGGAACTTAATATTTTTGTTCCTAGATGTAATGCGAGACTTTCTACTCAATATTTTAAAACAAGATTCTCTAAAACAAATTTAGGTTTAAATGCACCACTGAACAGAACTGGAAATCTTTATAATAAATTAGCAAACAAATGTCATATTGATATATATAATGACTCATTACTTTCATATAAAGCACAATTGATAAAATATTTTAAGCAATTAAAAAATCACTAACCTATTTATTACCTCAAATTAAATTAAAATAAGTTAAGTTACTTAAAACGTTATCTTTTTCATTGGATTTTTTTTTATATTATTATTATACTTTTTTTTCTATGTTATAGTTATTATTACTTTGGTATTTCAAGATTTTATTTTGTTTTTTTTTTTCTGTTTTTTCAATTTAGATTAATTTCATGTTTTGTTTTTTTTTATGATTATTATTTTTTACATTGCAGAATTTTGTATTATTTTATATAATTGAAAGGTAGTATTTATATCATAAGTTTTTAAGTTTTTTAGAATGTATTTTTTTTTGTTTAATTTGTTCTTTTTCTTTTTGGCGTAGTCTGTGAGCAACAATTATAGGCTAACATTACATGTATATTAAATACATGTAATGTTAGCCTATAATTGAGACATACTATGTATAATTGTAATTATAAATGTTTATTTACCGTGTAATCTTAGTGTGTAACGTTGGATTCCTAATAAATAAAAAAAAAAAAAAGAAAGAAAGTGAGCTGTTACAAGTTCACCATATAATAAAGAAAAAAAATGTTTTTCTTATTTTATTAGCTTTAGGTTGTATTCTGCACATGGCAAGGCACTAACTCGAAAATATACTGTTAAGACACTCCGTTCCCATTCATGTACTTTCGTTACCAAGTGAGTGAGTGAGTTTGAATCAACGACTGTTTATATTATAAATATTTTTAATTCTGTGATTCGTTATAGAAGAGAGGCACAAGCAAGTGACAGTTAACGTAGGTTATGGGTTCCCAATTGAGGAAATGAAAGTATTCATATTTTCGTTTTCCCCGCTCTATGAAAAAATAATAGTCATATTTTGAATTCAACTGATATTTTCTACATAAATACAAATAATATTTAATATTAATAATTCATCTCTGTAATGTCACTAACTCTAAAAATAACGGGCTGCTATTTGTACGGGATTTCAGTTATAAATAAAGATATACTATGCCATTCTTTTAGGCAACAAATTATATCACCGAATCAGAAATAAAGGAGAAAAAAAGAAAAGTACCATAAAAACAAAAAAACCGTTATTTTAATTATTCTATCAAGCCCTCAGTTGATCCACGTTTTATTTGAGTCATATAATCAGAATCACGGTATACGTGTTCATTAAAGTTTAACACCGTGAATGTCCATGAATATACCAATTTTTAGAGGCATTTATGCAAGGCATAAGCAAGGTAAGCATATATAAAATATTCCAGCAGTAATTAAGGCGTCGACATGAGAACACAGTTTTTCTTTTCCTTAGCTTTACGCTTATTTGACACGCGCTTCCCCGCGTACTACCAAACCTTTTCTAAACATTGAGCGTTAAATGACAGAACTCAACGGTGTATTTTACCTTGTTACCTGAGCCAAGTAAAAAAAAAACATTTTCCAGAGCGAAAATCGAACCTACAGGCGTCGCGTTGACAGATGTTACGATGTTTTTGTTATTTGCATACAAAATCTACTTCAGTCAAATTGCTCTTTTACTTTACCTATCTGCGAGGTACACGTAGTGGGCCTCTGCCTGCCCTACCATGTGTTAAGATACTTTTAAAAGTAATATATAAAAAAACCCCTTTACAATTTCTATTTAATTTAACCAAAATATCATAAAGATACTTTGTGATTTAATTGGAGACAACAGGTATTTCAAGAATTTTAAGATATAAAAGCTTGTAAAAATTCAATATAATATATACCTCAATATTGTTGGAAGTAAATTATTCGCTATTGTCAATTTTTGGTAGCAAAATTTATATGTAACAAATTGATAAGTAAGAATTAATGTTACGTGAAAATATCTGTATTGAGGTATACTTAAGAAGGAGGTATAATTATTAATGATTACTTTAAAACTACTTGCAATCAGAATTATAGAGTATGTTATCAACTAGTCTGAATCAAACAAATTATACGTTTGTCGAGCAATAAATATTCAACTGTTGCAGCGCGGCCGATAATTGACAACACAATTTTCATATATTACTTGTATTCACACCAGCATCGACATAAATTGAAAATACCATTCATAATAACGAAAATAATAAAAAAAAACAATATTTTTATTAGTGGTTCTCGCTCCGGTACCGCAGCACAGCGCGGCATTGTGAAAGAGGGGAACAGAAGTGTCTTAATAGGAACGAAGACTATCAGCACTAAGTTCCCAGATTACCTCTTCCTATCCCGCTATGTGTAACGTACACCAAGAATTTGGGTAATATGATATCAGTACAGTAAATTGAAAATTATTATAGTGTATTTTGTATAAGCTTCGTCATATTAATTCATGAAAAATATAAAATAATGTATGTTTGTAAATATGTAATATGTACGTTAAGATATTGTAATCAGATTAAAGTAACAATAAAAAAAAGTAATAAGAAATATGATATACCCTCGCATCTATCATTAAAGCTCTTTTCATGGACGCTGTACGTCGTGCGTACTTGTCAGTACTTTAGTGTCTAAAATAGATATCTAGCGGCATTTAGTACTTACGGGAAAGTGTCAGGTTCTGTCAAAAACATATTAGAAATGTCAGTCGAGAGAGTGTTATATGAAAGTTTGGAATTATTCTTTTTTATAATTCGTTAAATATGATATATTTATACATCTACTTTCTAGAAAGCGTATAAAAATCTAAACGAACGGGATTGAACCTCTTGGAAAGCGTCCAAGTGTTTCGCATGGGCCAATTAAGCCATACGTTCTCATCTAGCTACTTCGAAATTCTTATACTCTTGTTGTTACTTATTTATGTTGTTAGCATCTTGGTAAAGAGACTTTTACAAATTTCCGCTACCCAATAGCATAGCATAATTATTTGAAATTATTATTTCACGAGAGTGAATGGTAAGTACTTATTTTTTTTTATATGAATATTATTTTTATTAACATGCAATGCATGTATCACCATCTTCACCACTTTGATGTTACAAGGGGCGTGGGTGGAGGTGATTTCTTATAGGTAACCCGCATAACCGATTAAAAAAAAATCTTCAAATTAGGTGAAAATTTAATGTTTTTTTCTAACATTCGTAGGGAGGTCAAAAGGTAAAATAATTAAGTGAGCATAAAGAGGCTGCCAATTCTGAACAAAAACTATTATTTTATAATTTAATTTATACATAATTATCTGTTGATATTGCAAAATTTTTATTTTTTTTATTTTTTCAAGAGATACTTGATAATAATGACAGCTTCGTTCTCGCACGTTCTTAGGCCTTAGGTTCTTAGGGCCTTGACAAATGGACATAAACGTAGAACGACAAAAAATCTATTTTGAAAAGCTTTTATTTGCTTATATCAATCATTATATAACAATTTATAAGTCATCTTTACTAATTTAAACTTCGCGACAGAAATCTAATTAAGGGAATTCGAACATTTAAGATGAAGTTGAGATGTTTGAGCGGTCGCTTGCAAACTTTAATTTGAAGTTATCGATGCCCTTAAATGATCACCCACAACTTAGTTCGTTTCCAACTTACTGATTGGCAGATTTCATCAGCGTTTTCATTTGACGCGGTTTTTTTTTCCTATTTCAGCATAAAATATACAAAAATACGGCATTGTGGTGAAGGAGCACAAGTCGTCTTCAATCGACTGTAAATGCGGCAATTATTGGTTTGATTCTCACTTAATACTTAGGTCCTTCAGTAAGTCAAACAACTTCGAAAAAGTTTAATTAAATTATTAACTCTAAAGAATACGGAATAACTTACCGAGTGCGTATCGAACTGACTACAACCATGCTTACATTCAGAACGTGGTCCAATATGCCACGAAGATTTTATTAAAGCACATGATACACTTATACACAGGAGTGTGTCATAAATAAACCATTAATTTACATCTCGTAGTCTAAATAGAAAGGTATCTTTTAACGCAACCTATATCAAATAACTAAATAAAAAAAAGAAAAAAAAAAACATTTTTCACCTGCCTGCCTATATCAAAGAATGGCTGACCTACTAAGAAAGGTACACTTCCGACGTTGCAAGTCACGGGATTTTGTTCCTAAACAAATAATATATTTTCTGCATCAACATTACTCTTTGTGATTCGGCACAATAAGAAAAATGGATAAACGTCCTTTTAATAAAGCTGTGTTTACTTCATTTTTTCTTTTTTTATAGCGATGTAGGCAGAGGGGACATAGGAACCTGGTGTGTGACTTGACACTAGGACTTCCGTTCTTGAAGCGTATATAAAACATTTTTTACTACTATTTTTATTATTTTTTTTTACTATTATATATAATATTATTTTATTTCGCTACACATTGTATCATGCTTGTAGCAGGATACAGTCAAACGACGAAACGACCGAGGTCATCTCGGTTATAGAGTAAATATATAGAACTTGAATTTGGAAATATGAAAATCTAGGGATTTGTCGTAAATCACTCTAATGAATAATAAATATCTTTGTATAACTCACACTCAGCTGCGAGATCTCGATGTAGGCCTGTGATATGTATGAGTAAGTATAATCGTGTAAGCTACTAGTAAAATACGCTGTGTCCCGCACCTTGCAGAGGAGGCAGAGGGACCCTATTGCTAAGTTACTCCGTTCCCATTACGACACTTCTGTTCCACACTTTACACCGATTTTGAGACATTGTATATTCAGATATCGCATTTCCTGCTTTTTGCGAGAATTTGTTTTATGTATATTAAATATAGGTTTTCTATAATGAATATATAAAAAAAGATTTCTTTATACTTTATAAAAAACATATATTATAGGCAGAAATTGAATCCATAGCCAGAGCTTAGTATTCTAGGCAAACTAAGGTACCAGAATAGATAACATATCTATATACACAGTGTATACTTGCCCTTATTCCATTATAGAATGAAAAAAATATTTTTTCCTTTATTAATAAATACAATTTTCCCGTTCATAGAATCGGGAAAATTATATTTATTAATATAAAATTGTATTTATAAGTAGAGCTTCCCATTGTGTTTACTTTGTGAGTAAATTAGCGGCTTTATAAGACGATTGATAAAGTACCTTTGAGTTCTTGTTTGTGCATTTTTGTACATATTTATTAGAAAAAGATTTTTTTTTATAGTTTTCTAAAACAATAAATCCTTTGCCATGTTTAGTTATTGAGCATGTTTTCTAGTGACATTAATGTGTTTATAATCCCCATACATAGAGATATAGATAAGTATAACCTCTGCTATTCACGGCGCAGCGACACCAGCTTGCGTCAGTAAGCGCAACGATTGTGGCTTGAAAACGTCTAATATTAATAGACTATAGTCGCATAGTAACGTATACGTATATAAATGCAGGACAACAGGCAAAGTCTGCCATCGTCTGTGAGCGATAGTCGCGGGTTCGATTCCCTCTGAAGGCATTTTTAATTATTTGAGTTTTATTACCTCCCTCTGGTTATTGATTGCTTTATTACTTCCGCAACTTAAATAAGTAATGGTTTACTTAGCAAGATATAACGTGAAGTGCAAACAAAACTAACGTTTAATCGACAACGACTGCAGAGGTAACGTTGGAAAATATCCGAGTGTACAGTGTGGATACACAATTAAATATTATTAGCGTGTACCAGTCTAAACCAAGCGAACTATGCAGTTACATAAAAAAGTAAAATAAAAAAAAATATTATCTATTGCTTTAGGCGTGTCGTGGCGCAGCAGCACAAACGTGTGACTGTGAACGACAGGTTGTGGGTTTGATCCCTAATCGGGGAAATGAAATATTTAATATTTTCATTTTTAATATTTAATGTCTTCATTTCTTTTTATCTCAAATTCGGTGGAAAATGAGAAACAAAACAGAGTTTCTTTACGCTAGGTTTCCCTATGCTGCCATGTGAGTGAAGTTCATCCATAAACAATCACAACAAGTTGGTACAACGGCAGGACGCTACAAGAAAGGAATTTAAAGAAAGTCACGAAAACCTACTACTTTGACACAATAAAGTGTTTAATATAAAGTGTACTTTCATCTCAGTTTGGGGCCAACACTCGCTTGGCGCAAGTTGTCGACGCACGCACCACGCATAGAGATAGATGTATTCCTTTACTCGAGGTAAATCGCAAATATTATAAGTAAAATATTATTGTTCTATCTCACGTATCTATATATAAATATATATTATATATACGTATCTGGCACAGGCCTACGACGACAAACGCGACTGATGCGAGGCTGCGATTCTTTCTCGAGGAAATGGAATAATTTTCTTGTTCTGGTAACGAGGCAAAACGCGGCGTTGAATTAAATGCTAATGGTTATTTGTGAGTTCGGTTATTGGTTGTCTAAATAAACAAAAAAAGGAGAACTGGGTCGTTTATTTACTTTCAGTAAATATTTAAATGTTGTTTTAAATATACAATTACTGTTGTTATATTTACAGTTTCGTCGTTTCTATTTAATTAATGGAACGCTTATTCATTAATGAGAATAATTCAAAATTTAATTACAGTTTGTGCCGAGATTTTCTGAAGCTGGAGAAAGTAAACAGATTATACATTTTAACATAATCTTTCATCAAAGATTAAATTACAATATTGAAAATTACAAATCTTATAAGAAGGTCCCATGACAATTCTAAACAGTTGACTGTAAATGATGATGGTTGTAAGTTCAATTTGGTTAAATATAAGTGACGTCGTTGCGATACAAAACATGTAAAGATTTAAAATGACATACAACATATTCTATAGGAAAAAGAATGTCATGTAACATGACGTTGATTTTTTTTTTTTAATTAATGTGACACTATAAATACTTTTTTCAAAAAGTATTTTCATTTCCTAAGTTTGGAATATCACTTCAAATATGTTAATATTTTAAAAATAACATTCTCTCTTGCAAAATGATTATTATAATCCTAAAAAATAGTAAAAATAATGAAGTTGTAACAAGCATATAATAAATTGAGATAGATGAGAATGTATGGTAGGTATAGTTGGTCAGAGCACATGGACGGTTTTCAAGGGGCACGGGTTCAAATGCCGCTACATCAATATTTTTAAGGGTTTTATCTCTCTACGTAAATTACTTAATGAATCAATAAACAAAACGTGAAAGCTAAACAACTGCTTTAAATTAACTGTCATGTGCCTTTTGAAAATCAACGTTATTTAAATTAATGTCGTTAGTCTGCTGTTTATTTTATTGTACAGGTTTGTTACTCGAGTAGTTGATACAGTAGATTCATTTTCTTGCTCCTTTAGACAACACTGTGCGGATTGAACTCCGCTACTCAGCATGTAACTTTGTAATTATTATTATGAATCTCTATAATAAAATAATAAATAAAATAATAAATATAATAAAATCGAAAATTGTGTATGTAATTTATGGCGGGGCTGATGATTTACTTCAATTGCAAGAAAAATACAAGAAAATATACGGTTTTCACTTTTACCCTGCGACGTGAGGGATGAATTGTGTACTATATTGCAATATGACGTAGTTTCAGTTGAACATCACATTTATTGATTATTTTGATTTGAGCATCTGGTATGAGCTTGTCTTTGTAAACGCAACTATTATTTTAATTAAGTAACGGCCTCTCTCTTGTAACGGCCTCAATATATCAGTTACATTGACATTTAATCAGCCGCTTGCGACGATTTAGTATAATTGTTTAAACATGGGGCATTTCACGTGAAGCGGACAGGGAAAAAAGTGAAGTTCTGAAAAATGACTATATTTAGCCTATTTATACTTCCAGCAGGTATTAATGGATACACATTTTTTTTTGTATAGTGTATGTTTACCAAGTTATAAATTTGTAAAGAATTGTTGTGTTTGTCATTACAATTTTTTGAAAGTATTTTTTTTATATAAAAAAATATTATAAAATATTTTACATAGCGATACATATTAAAAATGTTCTATTCTTTTTGAGAATAAAATTAAATTATAAAAAAAAACATTTTTTTCCTGTTCAAAACCAGAAGTGAACTATTTAAACCAGAATTACAGTCACTTCGACCAATTTTATTTTATTTTTTTTTCTCTTTAAAATTATAGCTTAAAGAATATTAAGAGTGCAGTAGAAAATTTAAAATGAGATCTCTGATAGTTTAGGAGCTAGTTTGATTAATGTACACACGTGTCACAATGGGCGTGATTTCTGGCGCTGGCATAAGTCGAGTAGTTAGCGCGATATTGCATTAAAACTTGTACCTTATTAATAATTTATATAATTTTAGCATATTTAACTTCGTTCAATAATGTAGAATAAGTTTTATTAATATAATATAAATAAAACCACAAAGACCCAAACAATGTACCCTCATAGGCGACTACCGACCGAACCCATATGGTATGAGCTTGTACTAACCATCAAAGTAATGTAAAGTTGATGTTGAATGGAGGAGAGCTAATCTCACAGCTGGAACTGCTATGCTACTTTCATAAGGCTTGTCTTCGCATGCTGATGTGTCCAAATCCAACACTGTCGTGTCATTTAATGACTACTAAGACACCGCCAAATGAACGCTATAATTCTTGTCCAAAAGCTTAAGTGGAATTCGAGAGGATTTATTTGATAACAATCAAGTTATAGACCTGCAGTATGTAAAATGGGATGACACAGGCCGCTATACGATGTCTATTAAACCTCTCTTTTCATAGTTTTGTAGATGAGTCATGCGAGGCTTTGGTTTATTTTAAAACTTTTAAGGAGACTATCAATGAAGCACAAATTCTCGTACAATCCGCCTGTCCGCTTCACGCGAAATGCCTGCTATTTGAGTCCTGAAGTAACCGGTTCAACTGTTCCGGAGGTTTGCCCGAACAAACAGAAAGCTAAGCATATTAAATTGTTTGTTTCTCTTTTGGTATCGTGTAAATTATTGTAATTATCATATTGATTTCATTTGATATTCCTAATATATTGCGTCTGAAATGTAACAATAGCGTACATTTCCTTATTAAATTTCTATTATTAGGACAATGTTCTATATACAGGTCACTATACACGATCTATTGTAGAGAAATAATATTTAGGCCTTTGTGAGGAAGATAGCGAGTATGTTACTATATAAGTTATATGTATTGTTTCAGTTTTCACACGGGTGTATATTTATAGCTTAATATTTCTTTAGAAAACCTGTAAGTGCCGAAACGGGATTTTAATCAAAGTCAAAATAATTTGCTTCATTAAGTGTGAAACAACAATAAAAACTTAAAAATTTACATTCACAAAGACAATATCTTTTTGTTTCAATAATCAAACTGCAGCCAATATCGTTTACATTCACGCTGGTGCCCCAGCGCTACGATAGGCCTCTACTGTATATATGTAGGTATGTATATAACACGTACACATATTATTATTTGATAGATATCTAACTAAGCAATCACACATCAGGCGTGTACGTAATGTAATGTAATAATGTAATTACTAACTTAACATCTATATTCATAAGACGTAGTACGTCTTGATTGAAGTCGAGTCAAAGCAGAATAGGTTAAGTTAATTTATGTAAATTACGAATATATAAGGATAATTTAACATATATTTTTTCTAATTATTTTTCGTTTTGTTAAAAACAACAAAGTGCGACGTTCAGTTCCTCTATGAACAGGAAATTACTCGGAAATTTGGTGTAAATTGAAGAACGATGTAACTATTTTACACGAGGTTCCCTCGTAGTAGTCAGATGGCGGTCCAAGCAAACTCTTTATAACAGCTATAATATTTGTACAGATGTAGACTTCCCCTAAAGTAATCTGTTAAATGCGAGCCAGACTGCCTTTAAATTATTTATATTGTAAGTATATTCATACAACATTTCGTAATTGTAGATCCACGCGATTTGCATATAAAATGCAGTTAAAACAATGTATAAATGCTCCTTCATTATCATAATTTTCTCTAGGTTTCAAGAGACCGTAGACCTGAATTATTTCATATAAACTTCAACTTGATACTGCAACAAATTAAGTAAATTAGCTTACATTTATATCATAGTACGGTGTTAAGTTTTGCCTCTTAACGAAGTATTAGTTCTACGTTATAGATATTTATTTATCGCTGATATACATATACATAAGAATTATATTCCTCTTGTATCTGCCGCGTCAGTACTCACGACAATAAATAATAATAATAACTTATTTCAAGAAACACCAGTAATAATAATAAATATTGTTTTATAATGTAACTACTACCTACGTCACTAGTTCTTACTCAAAAAATGATTACGAAAAGTAACACAAAAACAATAGCTTTTTTTTTCAAATTTATGAAGTATGTATCCCCAGCCAGGAAAATAAATAACTATAAATCCAGACGAGGCTAAAAATGGTAATCCGACCGCCAGTCAGTCTCTGTCGAAAGTTTTATACTTTCTTTTTAAAAAGAGTAAATTGAACCTAACTTTACTATGCAACAAAATGATAGCTGTAACTAACCAACACCATTAATCTTGCAACAAATGACATCTCATTAAGCAGTTCTCTCCTCACTGTCCTTTATATGCAGAACTTAATCAGATTTTTTATACAATTTACATACAAAATGCATACAATTTACATATTAAATGAGGGTCAGAGCAGTTTGTGATTAGTTTGGAATGAAAATGGATAGACTGTTTATTTTGGTTAAGAAAACTAAATAACGGTATTAACACAATGTACGAATCACGATAATTGATCATCATTATACAAGAAAGGCCTGTCGTGGCGCAGCGGCACAAGAGTGTGACTGTAACCGACAGGTTCTGGGTTCGATCCCCAGTGAAAAAACTGAAATAATTAATATTTTCGATTTAAATATTAAATGTTTCATTTCTTCGCTCTGGTGACAAGGCTAAGCGCGGCGTTGAGTTCCACCACTCAACACGCAATGCCCCAAATTCGGCGGAAAGTGTGGAACAGAAGTGGAACGCAGTGTCTTTACACTAGGTTCCCGGGTTCCCTCTGAATAAAAAAATATATTGATTCCGAGTTGGGTTCAATTTAAACAGGTGAGTTTTTTTTTAAATTACACTAAGACTTTTCAAAAGATTCACCAATTCAGAGCCTTTCAGCTTTTGTCAAGGGAAATCAATTAATTAAATCAGAAACAACAAAAAGATCCAAGAGTATCACATTGACAATAGAACCACTCTCCTACTGCGCCACGATAGCCTTAATAAAACAATGTAAGTAAACCCGAAAAAAATGTAATTGTCATATTTATCAAAAAGTGATGATACTTGAAAGCGGTACTCAATATCACGGTAATGGTATTCAGTATTAAGACACTCCTATCCTCGTTTTTCACTGAATTATGAAGACATTGCGAGATGGAGAGATGAAGAGACGGAGCTCAACACAGTGCTCCCACATTAGCAGCAAAAGCAAAATATTAATTTACACTACACTATATCTATTCAATCGGGGTTCGACCCACAAGCTGTTGCATTGACAGTCGTACGATATACCTCAATCTAATTACTGCCTACATAATTCTGTTTCCATAGTTACACAACGAAACTGCGAATTTGAACTAACACTTGATTGAAAATGAATTTTAGTATTGGACGTTGACAAATCATGAAAATCGGGAAAACTATGCCATGACATCGAATATAAATAGCTTCATAAGATACACATCTCATTGAGGTGTGCCAAAGATATCATATACATAAAGACTTCTCGTGGTGCAGGGGCACAGACGTGCGACTGTAAACATAACAGGTTGTTAGTTTAATTCCTACTCGAGGCGATGATATATATATAATGTTTTCATTGGCTCTTGTTTTAATATTTTCATTTGCTGTTTGTCTTTTTACCAAATGAAAGAAATTATACATTAAATATTTAATCTGAAAATATTAAATATTTCACTTCCTCGAGTGAGGTCGAACCCACAACCTGTCGCGTTTACAATCACCCACTTCTGCCCCTGCGCCGCGACGACCCTCAAAGTTATGGATATATCATAATATCTACGTGTATTGTTGTGGTCTTGTACTTAAAATATTTTTTGTCCGTTTGCCTGTTTATGTGTCCATTTCTCCACGCGTATCTCGGTAATGGTTAAAGGCAGGTTCACAATTGAAACACAAGTTTAGTATCCAATATCCAATATAACTTATAATAACATTATCATTTAAGTTATAATAAAATGGTATGTCCATTTTATTATCCATTTTATATTTTATTATAAATTAAATAATAATGTCATTATAACATAAAATGGGAAAAGGAAGTGGAACGGGGTGTCTTAGCCCTAGGTTCCCAAGTTCAATTTGTCTACTCTGCCACGTGCGAGATACCGCATGAAGCTGAGTTATAACATAAAAGTGATTAAGATTGGTTATAAATTAAGTGCTACACTTAATTAAGCGGGCGAAGCGTGCTAGCCTAAGATATCGTTTTATCGAGTTCAATTTAAACCATCGGATTCAACTGACACACATAAACTTCACATGAGAAAAAACAACAAAGCCTTGCGTTGAGTTCCGCCACTCAACACGCAATAGCTCAAATTCGGTCTTAATACTGGTTCTCAGGTTTCTATTACCTCTACCTATATACCTCTGCTCTGTGGTATTTCCTCGAGTGAGAATCGAATTATTTAAATTAGAAACATTCAAAGCTTAACTTCAATTTGACCTCCAATTATATTTGACGCACAAAAAGTTCACAGAAGTAATATAATTCTAAAACTCTATTTAAAGATGATAAAGACACTCATTTGAATGAATATGTCTGAAAACTTATGTTCATTTAAACAACTTATTAACGAGATGCGTATAATTTTGACTTTTGATGTTATTTCACTGTAAGTAAATATTATCTACTTATATAAAATATTTTAGGTGTTCGTAAGTTACTTTTAAATTACTGTTAGTTTTCTAAATTAAATAAGAAAAGTTTTTTGTACAAATTAAGTTGTAGGGAGCTACAATGATGCTAACAATATAAATACATTATAACAAGCGTATTAGCATTTTGTAAATTCTTATACGTGTATAAAACGTACGTCTTAGTTGATCAGATCGATCAAAGATTTTTATTTTACAAGTTTTAAATATATTAAAAATGTAAGAATATATAACAGAAAAACTAATTAAAAGTCATGTTTATCTTCTTCTTCTTCTTCTTAGCTTCACGCTATATCCCTAGTGGGGTAGGCAGAGAGAGCGGAGCGCCATTCGCAATGATCCGCTTTATTTTAAATAAATAAGAAATATCAAAGTATAAATATTTAATCGAAACATGCAGTTATGGATCAAGAAGAGCTGAACATTTGGATTTGAGAGTGTGACGTAGAACCATATTATAAACACACTCACTTTCCCAAAACAAATATAATTACTTTTATAAACATGACGAGACACATTAAAACAAACTGGTAAGTTAGAGTACGAAATCGTTACCTCAGAGCGAAGGAGCTGAAAATACATTAGCGCCTGTACGACTAGTACAGGCGCTAACGTATTTTCCGTAGTTGTACACTGTCCAATATACAATATTGTGTTTTGCTCTTTTTTATATTAAAATTTTCGTTGAAAAAGCGGGTAAAACCTCTTGTAAAGAGGTTTTATCCGCTTTTTCAAGGACAAAATATTTTAAAGCTACGACGACAACGTATTCTTAATACCCGTGAAGACTCAGACTTAACTAACTTAACTTTATATTCATGGTGCAATATGTGTTATATTTACAGCCTATTGGCTAAATCATATATTAAAGTATTTTTCAATACCAGTTTAGTATCAGAAGTTCCTAAGATTAGCGCGTTCAAACTACGAAACCGATATTCTATTCAATTATTGAGACGATATGTGACAATTTTACACCACCTTTTATATCCAGATCCAAAAAGAATAGAGATCGTATCGCAGATCCAATAGGATTCATTGCCCCGAACGAGAAACGAACCCTTAATATCCGTGTTTACAAGCCTTGGTATGGATGTTTCATTTCACGCCAAAATAACGACAGCTCAAAAATAGCATGATTATATCTACGTGTTTATATCTACAATAAAGACGTAGCGTAATTATACTATATAGAAATTAGCCTAAAAAGCTTCAGCTTGTATCCACACACAGCACTGTACGTAGAGGAACACTGGAAACTGTTGTTTGTTAATTTTTTTTGATCCCATTGATGCCCATCTATACCTATTTTCCGCCAAATTTAGACATTACATGCTGATGCAGCGTGAAGCTGAGAGAGAGAGTGTCAGGTAGTGGTTTCGATTCCCATTTCATGAAAAGAAGTATTAAATACTTAGGTAGCTAAAATAAGAAAATAAATTAGAGTTGTGTAAGACACATTCAAACTCTCCGTGATTTTGGAAGTGCGAAACATGCCAACAATCGTTAAGAACCAAACCAGTAAACAGAGCAGGGCTGTATTTACATGTGATCATGTAAATACAGCCCTATCTTATTTATTATGGATATATGGATTATGGATCTTTTTTATTTAACAAGAAGCACATAACTTTTCTATAAGAAATTTATGAAGTTTCCAATAAGTTAGTTTGGTCTTTGTTTCTTTGACGGATGCTCTACGAAATCATGTATTTATAGATGCTTTTACATGAGGAAATAGCTCTTCAATTTTTGACGAACATTTATAAGTTGTAGATATCACATATTAAGCACATTAAGTGTTTGATTGATGTAGGTTCGTTCAGATACTAACGTTTATGTACGACGGAGTTCGGAATGAGTGTTTGTTCCAGTTTTATACAAAAACTCCTGAACAACACATAGGCTACAATTTATGTAAATATCTTCTATATTTGGTATAATCAATTCGAGCGTCCAAGCGGCTTCGCCTGCTTTAAGGCATAATATAGGCAAACTACGTAAGACGAAGGCTTTTATGTTTGAAAGGCATTGCTTGCGGCTAAACGATGCAAAGTAAGGAAAGTAAATATCTTAATAAGAATGGAATATCTTAACCATAGGCTCCCGAGCTCGCTCTGACTACCCGCTGTGTGCGCAATACAGCGTTCGCAGAAAACAATGTTTTATTCCCCCAGTTGGGATTGAACCCACAACTATCGCTTTTACAGTCACGCGCGAGTGCCTTTAAACTAATATGATGCTATTTATTTTATTATATATAAAATAAGATATAAAGAACACATAGCAATTAAAGCATAACACGTTTCATGAACACCACAAATACAGTTTCAACGTCCAAATAATTCTCGTCTTCGTAACGCCGGGTCACTTGAAACTTGGAACATAAATTAGCCGCTCCATTGATAGCCCACACCCGCCCCGGCCCCGGCACGGACCCGAATTTCTTTTGCCAAAGCTTTACCCAATTCTAGTCTAACGTTTTTACTTTTTCTTAATTTTCGAATTGATGTGAGGACATGTCAGCACAAAAATTAAGAAAATGTTAATTGTTAATTTCAAATGAGCGAGCGCGTTTTACTTTTAGCAATAACACATTTAATGATGAACATCTCCCAGGTTTATTTTGTACAAATACCAATACAACTAGAAAATGAACGGAACTAATTTTGTATTTCAAAAATAAAGTTTGACACCACGCAATTTCTCAAATTCAGCGGAAAGTGGGGAACGGAACTAGAATGGAGTGTCTTAACACTAGGTTATTATAAACTGATTCCTTCTTAACTAAAAATATCACATTGAACAAAAATATTGCTAAGCTATGTTGATACTTCATTTTATACAAAATAAGTAGCTGCGCCCGCCAAAATAAATTTATCAAGAAATGAAAACTGGAAGTACAAATAATTCATCCCATACGTAATGAGTGCATACACCCACTAACTTAAGTTTATCGACTTATATAACTCATAGGTACTTATTTCTTGTTGTTCTACATTTATTTGTCAATGAAGTTGGCTAACGAAGTGTCATGCGCCCGACAAATTATTATATTTTGTGTAATATGTTATTGTATCATGACTTTTACGAGAAAAAATTAACCTTAGCCTCACAATTCTCAATTTGATACGGAACCCTCTTTAGGCATATCGACTCGCACCTGAAAAGTTTTAATAAATATTAGACAATATTTAATTACAAATAAAGCTTACAAAATATAACCTTGCATGTACCCTTTTTAGAGGTTAATAATTAAACCTTTTCAAAGTTGTTGCCCTTTTAAGGACTTTAATTTTGTTATTGGACATAAGTTTCTTCATTTAAATTAAAATATAAGGTTCAAGTAATACTAATATTGGGTCGAAGAGTAAAAATCTTTTTTTAATAATTTTCGTTATTAAGAACGGCTATAGATATTTTGTTTGGTGATAGTTTAGACTCTACTATATGTATAGATTTTATTTTCCACAGATTTCTTGAGGCATTGGAACTCGACGCTAGCTTTGCCTTATTATTAGAAGAAAAAATATTTAATATTTAATTTAGAGTGGGAATCGAACCACAGTCGTCACCTTTACAGTCACACGCTTGTGCACTTTCACCACAGTGACTTTTTTTTGTACATTTTATGCTGAAATAAGAAAAAAATCATGTTACATAAAAACGCTAATGAATTCTGCCCATCAGAAAGACGAAAACGGCCCACATTGTGAGTGATGTAAGGGCATAGGTAACTTGAAATTAACGTTTGCAAACGACAGATCGAACATCTCAACTTGACTTAAAATGTTCGAATTCCCTTAAATGGATATCTCTCGCGAGGTCTCAATTCGTAAAAACAACTTATAAATTATTTATATAAAAAAATAAAAGTTTTTAAAAAAACAATTTACTAAGAACGCATAAAAACCAAACTAAAATGATTATCAAGTATCTCTTGAAAAAATGTAAATTGAATTAAATATTCCATTTCCACCGTATTCGCAGACATTTTTTATTTTTTTTATCGGTTATACGGGTAACCTGACTGTAAAAGATCACCGCCGCCCACGTCTCTGAGTAACACCAGAGTGATTAAGATGGTGATACATGCATTTTAAATAAATAATGATAAAAAATGAAAGTATGTATCAGTGACACATATGTTAGTAAAAAAATCAATAGATTCATCATAAAAGAATTCAAAGCCGCGCTTTGTCGTGTTACTGGAGCGAAGAAATTAAAATATTAAATAATTCAAATTAAAAATAATTTAAATTAAATATTTACTCGAGTGCATCGAATCCACAACCTTTCCCGTTGTGTTGATGCTTATGTCCCTGCGCCATGAAAGACCTTAAAATATTTGCAGATAATAAATCCCCATAAGTAACTATGAGGGACTCGTAACTTACCGATTACAAAGTAGGTATAAATATTTACATTAATTATATGTTTGAACAAAGTGAGTCTACAAAATTCGCGGTATTATTACAAGTCGAAAAGGATAGGATGTTGTTGTCAACAAAGCTCTCGAGGATCGCTCAAGAATTATTTGCTGAACTGAACTGTTGGGAAAATGTCTATTTTAAATTGTTAAATTTCGTTACTAAGAAGTCTTTCTGATACGATAAAGTTACTATACTTTTTAAGATATTACGATAATACTTGCTTGTAGTTGTAAAAGTTCAAAAGACAATGTTAAAAAGATGTCGAACACAACAATAATAAATTTAAAATAATTAAACCATGAGAATCCCGTACACAGAAATACAGTTCTATAAATTCGACTTGTCATTAAAGTGTAATATTTAAAACTCTATCCTATACTATACTCCCATTAACGGACATTGCACGTGTGACTGACGTATCCTAACGCCGCGCTTTGACATCTTTAACCAAACAAAATAATTCTCTCCTTTTCTCTGTAATTGAACTCCCAATTATCGGATATTTATATAAACATTGCAGCAGCAGCATGAAATATTTTATTTTTATAATATTTATATCATTGTTTCATGATTTATTACTTTTCCATCAACAATATTCGTAACTACGAACGATAACTCAAATAAACGCTGAGCCAGTAGTCTCTGAGAGCGCGATACGCTGCGGTCACACATATATAGCATTCATATTTCTATGTAAATTTTAGTATCTGTACTTTCTCAATGGACATCGTGGAAATTTATTTTATTGATAATATTTTCTATATTTTATTGTATATTTATTTTATATGTTATACTAGCAATGCTCACGCGGGGAAACGACAAACTATACGATATATTTACTAAATTTTATTTACGTGAAGGAAGGGAAAATTGACAAATATTAGATAATTATAAATTTATGTCTAAATCTTTTTAATATTATGGAGATAAGTCAGTCGATCTGTTCACAGCGATTTCCGTGTAAAATATTTCTAAACGTGATTCAGTTACCGCATGAATAGATTGCAAACTGCACCGTCACTAGCAATATCCCATACAATATACGTAAAGAACTTGTACGAGATAAGTTGTCACGTCTACTGGTGATGTATGTAGGTCTTATTGGTTATTTTATTCTGGAGATTTTCTTAAAATTAACATATTTAATTGTGTAAAATTTCATAAATATAAAATACATTAATTAGTATTACCTAGTGTTTCCTTTACAGTCACGTTTGTGGTACTGGGTTCTATACGATAAGTTACTCCGTTTCCGATTAGACTCTTACGTTACCGATATTTTACCGAAATGGCGTAATTAACGATTTCAGAGCGAGGACTTGAAAAAACTAAATATTTTATGTTGAGCAGGAGTCGAACCTACAACCTGTCTCGTTTACAGTCGCACGCTCGTGCCCCGGCGCCACACCTAGCATCTTGCGGTACTGCGCTATCCTATTTCAATGTAAACAAAAATTTGTAATTAATTTCGCTATTATTTAGTTCGTTTCATTAATAACAAATCATTTTAAAATTTAATATTCAAGTAAAAGAAGGAACATTAAAATCTCTTTACGCAAACTATTTTAAAATGAATCACTCTCAGCTTTATCCCGCACATGGCAGGAAGGTAAGCAAAGGTACCTTGGGAACCTAGTGTAAAGTCACTTCGTTCTGTTCCCCCCGTTCCATCGAAATTGAAGCATTCCGTGTTCAGTGGTAAAAGTCAACGCCTCAATTTCATTAACTGGCTACTTTCTTCTTTGGAGTGACGTTAAAGTCCATGACGAGAAGACGATGTTGGGCCGTCAAACTTTCACCTAGAATGACCTTATAGTTAGTAACCCTGCCCATATGACGCCGTTTTGTCAACAAGTAATTAATTTGAGTTGAGTGGGACCCACTTTTATACGTGATTCAAAGTCCAAAGTTCAAAGTCCAAAAGAATCCTCAGCGCCTTGCTGAGGATTCTTTTGGAAGAATGTAGAATATTATTGCAATAACTTGAACATTGAAGTAAGTTTTTAAATTTAATATAGATATTGAATGATTGTGAGTGACGTATATTATAAATATATTGATTTGTGGATATCTTTTATAACGGCCAAGTATTGTTTTATAGAAATATATTTTTATATAATAATATATAATATTTTAGAAATAAACGATAATAATGTTTTAAATGGTTTAATTATATTCAATACCCAATCGAAAGAAAGTATGGATTTTATCTGCAGGTTCAAGTTTACAGTGAAACAGAGAGTTTTATTAATAGGTTTGATATCAATCTACAATCATCACCTATACATTCGAATCTATCCCACTTCACGAAAGCCACTAATAATATATACATTTTTAATGTTCTCACTGTATTCCGCATTTAACTGGGTAACGCTTTCTCTTGTTATCAGAATGAGTACGTTATCAGAATGACTTGTTATCAGAATGAGTTACAGTGAAACAGAGAGGTTTATGAAAATAGCCACACTGTAAGCATCTGATATAATATATTAGTTTTTGCTTAATGAGGTTGTATTAAAATAAATAAGCATTAACATTTTCTATTATTTTTATATATTTTTAAATATGGGTTTGTATACAATAATTAGACAACCAGACCATTTTCAGTCAAGCAGTCAAGTACTGATCCACTCACGTCATCTTCTATTTTATATAATATATACAAGGATATATGTAGATTATTTATTTATTTATTTATTTTATTTATTTATTGATCCACCAACGCTTGCTTACATCACTTCATACAAAAAATGGATAAACAATACACAAAATTATATCTAGATGCAACAAACACTTATAGGCAGATACACCATGCTCAAATAAAGACTAAATAATACTAACCTACTAAGCGCCGCCAACAAGATACAAAATAAAAGTAAATAACTAACCAATTAAAAACAAAAACCAATCAACTTTAACATGTACCTACATGCTTAAGACGATCTGAGTTTTGTCTTTAATATTGATTTAATTTTGCCGGTAGAATCTGCGTTAATGTCAAAAAGGTCACTGTACTCATTAACCAACTTGCAAAGTCTAGGAACAGGAGAGTTCGATCCAAACACTGTTTTCAGGGTGCGGGTGCGGTGGGTAAATTATAATTCATACGTCCTCAGAGAAATCACAATGGAAAGGATAACCTTGGCAAACTTTTACAAGAATATATATGTAATTTGTCATAATCTTAAGCCTCCTAGCCTTATTCATGTTCGATGAGATACATAAAAAAAAAATCATAAATAATAGAATATTTTCATGACTTAAAAGTCATCAGTATGAGCCATGTCGTGGCGCAAGTGCACTAGCGTGTGACTGTAAAAGCGGCGGGTTGTGGGTTCGGTCCCCACTTGAGGTAATGAAATATTAAATATTTTCATTTTGAATATTAAATATTCTCATTTCTCCGCCCTGGTTTAAATTCAGTGGAAAGTGGAGAAGGGAACGGAGTGTCTCAGCACTATATTTCCATGTTCCCTGTACTTACCCTGCCTTGTGCGTGATACAGCATGAAGCTGAAAAATAGTGTCAAAAATAGTGCAACCTTAACTCTTTAGTAATATTTTCGTAGTGTTTTTCAACAGAATGGAATAAGTTGAGTCATTTATTATATTGTAAGAAAATAAACATTCATTAAGTATTCAGTGATGCTAACTTAAGTAAAACATCAATCTGTCATCGTTATATTTCTAACTTCTTTCTTCAAAATCACTATTACAGAACTATTACATTCAGGAGCTTAACTTAAGTAAGGAAAGCCTAAAGCTCCTTTACTGGAGATTAGTTTTGTGAATAATGAAGATTAATTTCGTAAAGTAATATTATGATATTACTTTAGTTATGTTCTTTATGGCGTGGCGCACTGAACTTAATTTTTACTATAAATGGTACGGTTCACGGATTGATTTCTTTACGGGAGAACGATTTTATTTAATTTGGTTTTGACGAAATAATGTCTTATAAATTTATGAACGCCGGCTGCTTGCTGCGATTGATAGGCACTGTCGGCCTTATCGGTCGGCTTGCGAGGCGTCTATCTCTCTTCTAATAAATAAGGACTTAAAGCTTTATCAAAATAATTGTAATTTTTAAATTAACTTCTCTTAACTATACAAACTGACTTCGTAGTTAGAGAGCAATCATGATTATTTTATAAAGGTTTGTGAAGATGGATAGTATTTTCACTTTCACACAATGCTAAATTTTTTAAACATTTGCTAAATGGATTTAGATTACACTTTTTGAATGGATTTGGAACGAAAGTATCTTATGGCAGGAAAGTGTCTTAACATTAGGTTTCCGGGTTCCAACTGCGTACCCTGCTTCATGTGAGATATAGCGTGTAACTGACAAAAATCTCATTAACTGTTTAACTACAACCGATTTATAACATTTTAATATTTACTGTAACGATTAAGTACGTTTTACTGAACGTCTTACTTTCAGGAATTTAAATAAATTATTTGAACCAAATCCAAGAGCAATCACTCGCAAATTTCTTTATTAACTACAGAAGCTGTCGTTTAACAGTACTTGTCTACAAATTAATTACGAAAATTAAAATCACTCAGTCGTTTAACTCGAGAAGAGCGTTCTAAAAGACATTTGTTATTACTTTTTTGCAGAAGGTTATATACGGAGGGATAAACTGAAGTAAACTTCTAGAAAAAAATAAATTCGCTATATGAAGGTGAAATGCAAGGATGAAAATAAATAATAAATACACGTTTCTTAGTAGAAAAGTTAAATCAAACCTGGGCACAAATGCTCCTTCAAACCGAGCTATGAAAAGTTAAGTTATAAGTTATAACGTAACTTTTAATAAAGCAAAAATTGATATGCTTAGGGACTCCACCACATTAATTAAAAAGAAATTAAAAAAATATTTGCAACTCAGATAGATAATCCCCTTTGCTTTTCTTTTTTATATATTTTTTATAAGATTTTAGATGATAAAGTAATATATATATGGATATGATTAGTTTCATTTATATGGATATGATTAGTTTCATTTGTATGATTTATGATTATCATTGTTTTTATACCCTATATGTATATTTATTTTTCATTTTGGGTGTAGGGTTTTAGATAAGAAACTTGTAGAGCTAGCCTGTAAGTGTGATGTACAATGAAAAATATTTTTTTTAATTTTGCATTTATATATAAAATCTTTTGTATAATTTTGTTTGTTACGTTGGTTTGTTTAATAACTAAATAAATAAATAAGAACTTCGAGGAAAGTCCATCGTCTCTTGGTTTGATGAAATACTCTTAATTGCGTAAATTTTATATTTTTTAATTTCACGCGTCGGCGACAGAAAAATAATATTAGTTAAATAAAAATAATTTTATCATAAATTATAGTGGATTAAACTTACTCATATTGCAGTAAACTTCAGGTTTCAACTTATTTTTATCAGTTCTAGCTACATCTCGCACGTAGCAGTGTACCTGGTAGGCGGAGGAAACCTGGGAACGTAATGTTAAGACACTCCGTTATTTATTTACTTAACACTTTGTTACACCGAAAATAAAAATATTTACAGGTATAAGAAAAATAAAAGAAAATTTTAGTGGCGGCCTTATCACCATAGATGATCTCTTCCAGGCAACCTTTACCATGAAATGATACTCACTATACTCTACTCAGCCTCACGCTGTATCTCTCACATAGCAGGGTAGGCAGAGGGAACTTGGGAACCTAGTGTTAAGACGACTCCGTTCCAATTCCGTTCTCCACTTTCTGATGATCTGAAAACATAATAATATCGATAGGCGTACAAATGTTCAACAAAAACAATACTTATTATTTTAGTACCTATAATAAACTCATATAAAAATGTATATCCGGTAAATTACATACGTACTAAATTACATAAATATCTATAAACGTACATTTTTTTTTTTTTTTTTATGGAAGGCAAACGAGCGTATGGGTCATCTGATGGTGAGTGATCACCGTCGCCCACGGCACCGTGTAACACCAGGGGAGCTACGTACAAATAATATCATATTACTCAAACATCTATACTTATATATATTATAAAGCTACATTAAATTTATTTACATACATACATACATACATATATATATATATATATACATATATATATATATATATATATATATATATATATATATATATATATATATATATATATATATATATATAGTGATAAGAAATAGCTTTTAACTCGACGCTTGAAAATGTGAAGCGATTCAGACCGATGCAGTTCGCGCGGGAGTGTGTTCCGACGGACCCCAGCCTTAAATACCAAAGGCTTGTGTCAGACACAGTGCCAATTCTAGTTTATTGTCATCCTGTGATCCGAGGTCAAGAGATTGGTTGGAGCCAAGGAAGGTAAACTTTGTTTCAAGGCATTCAGGAGTGTGAGGGTGGAAGAGAACAGTTTAATGGAGAATGAGGATTTGGAGATTACGTCACTGACTGATTATAAGCAATGTAAGTTGGATCCTATATTCAGAAATATGATCGTAGTTTTTAACCCTAACATGAACTGAACCGTCATATTTTGTAGGCGATCTATCTTGTTAAGAACAGTTTGCGGAAGAAATCACAGTAGCATGCATAGGCGTAATCAATGAAAGGAAGAAGAAGAGTATGAAAGAGGGAAATTTTACTTTTAATAAGAAGGAGGATTTTCCAACGTCTCAACGAAAGATCACAGCAAACAACTTTCTACTTAACTCTGATATATGGGGTAACCACAAAAAGCAGTTATCCATTATGCAATCTAAATTTTCAATACTCTTGTAAAATTCACTAACTTAGCTCCATCAAACAGAAGAAACGGATGATAAAAGGATTTTGGTTAGCTGCTGACGATTACCAAAGAGAGCGACTTGTGATTTAGAAGTATTGTTATTAAAATATTTTCGTTGGCCATTATAGGTCGTATTCTAGAGGCATTGCGTGTTGAGTTGAGTTGCTCTCCGACGTGGAGACGTCGAGCTGGAGCAAACTTCCTTTTGAATTTAAATAGTATAATTTAAAAATAATAAAAAAATAGTGAAAGTTTAAGCATCTAAGATGTCTCTGTAATTACGCTTGTAATAAAACCTGTCTAGTTCTCACTGAAGGCTAATTGTAAGTAAGTAACGTGAGTTCGACGACGAAGTCACTTTGACGCTCTTATATATATTTTTTTGTCATTGTTACAATATTTTATTCTATATATTCCTTTCAGCTTCGCGGTGTATTGCACGAAGAGACTTGTTCACAACATTATAATATTAAATTAATATGAATAAATTCTCAACAATTCTATACGATTATTATTAAAACAAATGACAGACAAAGGGCATACAAAAAGCTTTATAACAAACATCAAAATACAAAATAATATACATAAATTTACGTACGTACCTCTCTTTAAAAGGAATATTCTGAAGACGATCGATCAAAAGGTATGTTTTTACGGAATGTTTTGAATGTTTTCATCATTTTTTCATTTTATTTATTTTTTGTTTTATTTTGTTACTTTGAAGAATAATTTTTCAACATTATATAATTGTCAATTATCATTTTCTTCGTTTCATACAAATAATTCTCATTAAGTGATAAAAATTCAATTAATTCACAAAACAACATGTTTCTTAAGACGTTACTATGTAAGAATATCGTCCGTAAACTTAATTTTATATTTACCTCTTGCTAAAAAAAATGTTTCGTAAATACTAAACTTAAATTTTAAATTTTAAAAAGCGTATAAAAATTTTGAACGAAGCAGGATTTGAACCCGCGCCTCTGGAATACCGATCCAGCGCTCTGACCAACTAAGCCATTTGTTCTCACCGAGCTCCGACGAAATTCTTATACGCTTGTTACAACTTATTTATGTTGTTAGCATCTCTGTAGGGAGATTTTTACAAATTTCCGCTACCCAAAGACAACTCGTAAGAATTATCGTCTGGCAAGAGAGAATACTATTTATTTTAATATTTTTACTATGTTTTAAAGTGTTATTCCACACTTAGGACAGAAAATACTAAACTTAAATTTTAAATTTTAAAAAGCGTATAAAAATTTTGAACGAAGCAGGATTTGAACCCGCGCCTCTGGAATACCGTTCCAGCGCTCTGACCAACTAAGCCATTCGTTCTCACCGAGCTCCGTCGAAATTCTTATACGCTTGTTACAACTTATTTATGTTGTTAGCAGCTCTGTAGGGAGATTTTTACAAATTTCCGCTACCCAAAGACAACTCGTAAGAATTATCGTCTGGCAAGAGAGAATACTATTTATTTTAATATTTTTACTATGTTTTAAAGTGTTATTCCACACTTAGGACAGAAAATACTAAACTTAAATTTTAAATTTTAAAATTTTAAATTTTAAAAAGCGTATAAAAAAAAATTTTATACGCTTTTTAAAATTTAAAATTTGGCTGGCTGGCTGGCCTGGCTACGAATTTAATTATTTTTTCATTCTATCGCTGTATCCTTCACATGGCAGAGTACAGAGTGAACTTGGAAACATATTGTTAAGACAATGCGTTCTGTTTTCCATTTTTCGCTGAATTTCAGGGATTGCGTGTTGACAATTTATAAAGTTGGGATCGAACCCACGACCTGTCGCTTACAGTCTCACGCTTTTAGCCCTGAGCCACGACAGGCATGAAATATTCTTATTTTTGACATATTTAATATTAAAATGATATTACACACACACATACATACATGAAGAAAATTACGTTTCGAAAATACGTATAATTTGTTTAACGTAGCAGGATGAACCTGTGCTTTTAGAAATGTCTATTTTTTATATATAAAAAAAAGTATTATTCAAATTTTGTTTTTGGTTAACAATAAAATGTTTACGAATTTGAGAAAAATACTAAACAAATTTCTTTTTAATAATAATTTTAAACCGTAATTTCAAAATTCCAAGGTTCTATATAATTTAAGGTGAAGTTGTTATCTTAAATTCGTTGATGTTATAGAAATTGATTAAATATTTTAGAGAAGGTAAAGTAAGTACTCAATGATATTTCCTATTCATTTTCTGAGTGGCAAAGTAAATTAGTAGAATTCTGTAAAATTATTAACTGTCACTATTGAAAGTGATCATGGATTCATCTATATTTGGTTCTTCATACTTGTTTTGGTTTCAGCCCATCATTTTCATACTTTTTTGGTTCCAAAATCTCGTGTCTGGTCTTCTCGAGGCTTGTAGCAGTACTTAGATTTACTTTATTTACTTACGTAGAGGCTTGTAGTTGTTCACGGGGATAAGTTTTACAATTGTGTGTGTATATTTTAAGAACAATACTTCTAAACATTTAGCTAGATATGTTATCATAATTAATCTTTTTACAGATCTATATACATATAATCAAAAATAAAATTTCAGCCGACATATACAACAGATATTATAGCAAATTTTAAACATTTTTGTTATGCAAGTGCTTTAAATTGATGTATGTTTTTTTTATGGGTCAATTGATATTTATTTAAAAGAACGTAATATAAAGACAACTTGCCTGTTCGAATTCTGAACATTACGTGTTTGGTGATGGAACTCAACACCACACGTAGAAATATTTCTAAAACTCTAATTATGTAATAATAATGATAACCATAAGATAAATTATTTTTTCGATTGACGTAGGTACCTAGATGTAGTATAAAGTTGTAAAATATTTATAATATATTTTTGTCGCATAAATTTTATAAGGAAATTGTTTTTTTTTTAATTAAATACGTTTATTTAAGCTTAATTTTATATATTTTAATTTTTTTTAAGTCAAAATTCGTAGCAGAATCAAAACTTACGGAGAACTTCCTGGAATCATACTCTTATCAATACAAATAGTAGATATAGTAATAGAAGATTTTTTTTATTTTTTTTTATTTATTTATTAAGGAAGACATACAGTTTTAAATAAAAACTTTAAATAAAAACCAAATTTACATTCAATTAACCAATGAAGTCTTCACATAAAATAATACAAAAAAAAAGATAGCTAGATGTACAGTTAATCAAAAAGAAATCAAAATAAAACAGAAGAAAATCATTCAGAAACAGCTTCCATGACAAGTGATTTGAACTCATTTAAATTTATAGTAAACATGTCAATATCGCCAAACGCATTATCATGAGAGCTGCAAGCACGATAAATAAAAACATTTCCACCATATTTAGTTCTTGTAATAGGTACATAGAACTGTGATTTATTACGGGCTTGTAGACGAGGACATCTCAGACTAATATTACTTAAAAGGAAAGGGGTATCAATATAATTATTAACTATTTTAAAAAGCAAAAGTTCGTTCCTAGCCAAACGACGGTTCTTTAAAGAAGTCGGAATAGGTTGTTATCGAGATGGTATTGGTTGGCTTTAATACTAATATGTTTATTGAACCTCTTTTGAATATTTTCAATTTTATTTTATCAATGTACACATTAAACAACGGATTCCACACAGTCGAAGCATACTCGAGAACAGAACGAACGTAGGCATTGTACAACGTGATAAGTGTAGCACTATTGTGAAAATCTTTTGCTACCCGAAGAACAAAACCCAGCATCCGAAAAGCCTTACCAACTATGCGATCAATGTGATAATCAAATAAAAGTTTACAGTCAAGGTAAACTCCCAGGTCCCACGATCATTTTGATAGTATATGGAAATATAATCATCCATTTAGCCAAAAAATATTTACACAAATAATTATAACTAAAGTACAAACACCATAATGACAACCTAAATCCGTTTTAAAAACTACAGTAGAAAAACTAACATAATTATTAACCTCAGAATAAAAATAAATGAAGATGTCCTCGCCGCATACAATATTGTTTATACTCGTGCAATATGGAGATAATTGTAATGATAGAAAAATTACTCTAACAAAATGTTAACAAAATAAAAGCAAGTAATAAAGGCAATTACATTATTTTTTTAAATCGCTGTTACCTAATATGTGTAACACTGGGCTGGTAGCTGTGCCTGTGTGGTCTGACCATAATAGTGCAATTCTTTACCCAAACATCGGAATTTTTTTTCTCTTTGGCCAATCTGTTAGCATCCTGCAATAGGGCCTTATTAGAGCGAGTCAGATGTTCATGGAAAAAACATTAGAACCATTATCAGGGAAAACGATGTCACTACATTTGAGTTTAAATTTTTTAGTTAGCACCAAAAAGTCATCCTTTTTACACCGCGACAGAAACCTAATAACTATTGGTTTTATTTTACGACTTTCACTTTTACTGTGAGCTACTCTGGTAACAAAATCAATATCAGTAGAGGGATTCATTTGATAGCCAACATGATCCGTGATTTTCCTTAATATTTCCAACAGGTTCTCGTTCTTCCTCTCGGGTATTCCATAAACTTCAATATTTGATCTGCGCGACCATTGCTCACGGTTATTATTATCATTTTCAAAATGATTGATCCTCTTCTCTAAAGTATTAAGTTCCCTAGAAAGAGGGACCAAGGATTTTATTTGTTTCTCCAATTCAGTGATCCTATTATTAAACTCGTCATACTTAGTACTAATATATGAAACAGATTGTTTCAAACTGGTGATATCGTCCTTAATGGGTTGGAGAAGTGATGACACCATGCCCTTTATTGACGCCTCCAATTCCATCTTCCACTTCGCAATTTCACTAGCTATAAATTCCTTAATACCCTCAAACGGGTTGGACCCATCAAAGTTGCTCGCCGCTAACTCGGATGACCGATTCAAGACAGAGGAACCACCTCTTTTTATGTTTACATTATCATTGGAATTTGGTGACCTAGCGGAAGATAAGCCACGGATAGAAGTGTTATCGGAATTAAGGCGACGATCACGAGCACATACTGGACAAGCCCATTCTCTTACATACTCCGGTGACAGTTGTTTGTTTCTATCTGAAGGAAACAAACACTTAATATGATACGTATCTCTTTACATTGCTTACAATTGATACGACCACCGGCATCACCCGCCGCTGTAGTCTTGCAACAAGCGTATTTCATTGTAGTCTTGCAATTATTTCAAATAAATGAAATAATAAAAATATATATATATATATATATATATATATATATATATATATATATATATATATATATATATATATATATATATATATATATATATATATATATATATATATATATATATATATATATATATATATATATATATATATATATATATATATATATATATATATATATATATATATATATATATATATATATATATATATATATATATATCAAAAATGTACTTGTGTAATAGCAGGATTGGATCTCAGGTCTAATAATTAAATGTATCTTCAGTTCAGTTACGCTTACCGCTGCGCTAGCTATATACTTAACAGTGTCAGTGAAAAACCTGTTCGATATTTTGTTTGGCTGAGTTATTAATGTGCAAAAGGGTATGAAACAATTATCGACAAGATATCAGCACTCTGGCGAAGTTAAAACACCAACACAAACTAAATATTAAAACACTTAATTGGAGAACTGTTTAGTTAAACAATTACTTATAGCATATACAATCACTAAAAACATTTATAAGTAAATTAATATATTAATATATTAATTTACACTTCAAAAAAAACAAAAATAGACCGAGAAAATGTAAAATATGGTAAACTTTAACAAAAACACATCCGCCATCTTACGTAGTTCTTTAGTATAATATACATAATATTAATACTAAAAATAAGTTTAATCTTAGTGCACCTGTAGCTCGGTTGCATCGAGTAAGTAATTCTTTTATGGGTCAGGGTGTACGCTTTTACAATAAGATCCCAGAAAACGTCCGAGAATTTTCTATTTCACAATTTAAAAAACTTGTGAAAAGACGTTTGTGTGTCAAAGGTTATTACCAAATTAACGATTTTATAAATGATAACATGCCTTGGGAATAAAATGGAAGCTCCAGGCTCTTTTAAATGTATCATTTTCAATTATTATAATATGATGTAAAACTTTAGTTACAAAAAGACATGTCCCGCTGAGTTTTTTCGCCGGTTCTTCTCAGGTGTGTCAGTAACTTTAGTGAACTGGTGGTAAATTGTTTGACGTTCAAAAAACAAAGCTTGTAACTTCTTATTTTGAATAAAAATATTTGAATTTGAATTTGTCTTGATAGGAGCGAAATCTCGATAAGGTTCCCAAGTTCACTCTGACTTGACGTGTTCGGTAAACAGCGTTAATCAAAAATGAGTTTCTATAAAAGAAAAACGTTTTTACAATTTATTTCACGTTTCTAAAATAATGCCTTTGAAATCTCACCTATCCCGTGCTATCGAAGAATTTTGCGACATTCAGACGCATAAATAAATTTTAATGGTTTTTAAAAAGCGATTACTAAAAGACAAATCGCTTGATATAAATTTAAAAATATGTATATTAAATACCATTTAGTGTGTCTTTGAGAAGCGATAAGGGAAAATATCTTAATAATTTATATCAGTGTTTGCTTTTTGATTCAATTTCGTTTATATTATTTTCGCGACAGTGTAAGTTCAATTTTCGCGGGAATGCAGCGCGGCGTTGAGTTCCGTTTATCATCAATCAATGTTTAACACACATCCCGCCCTAATGGCGGTGTGTGTGTAAAACATTGAAAATGTCTAACCGTTTTAAACATGCTCCGGTTGTAAGTTCTGCTACTTCAAATTTAATATTCTGATTTCAGTAGAAAGTGAGTGAACGGAATATTTTTACACTTTGTTCTCCTCGCTATGTAGCATTAACTAATGAAATAAAAAAACAATTTGGTTTGTAATTGAACCCACGACCCGTTCTCCTTTTTTTTTAATAACAAATACTACATATATCCACAAAATTTTCTGAATATTTAAAGGATTTACATATTTATTACATGTCAAGATGCGAAGTGTCTAAAGAGTAAACATTTTGAGGAGTACGGCGACATACTAATTTTTTATCACAAAAACACGTAACGCTTACAAAATTGAATATCGCTTTTGTATAGTAACAGCCTACACTTGTGGTGAAAATGTTTAATTTGAAATATATGTATATTTGAAGTGCAATTTTCCAAATAATCCCTTTAATCCTTTGTCTGGACCGAACTCAGACACCCCTGCGTTATTTTCACGTAAATCTCACCTTATATATTTAGTACCTACTAAATACTTGTGTTCATACAATAAAGTGGGGAACGAAAGTGTCCTTATGAATGGATGTATTAAAATAAGTTCTCAAGTGCCAACAACCAAAAACCAATCTACTGTATAACATACAAAAAAAACAAAGAGCTAAACTTGAAGAGGGCGGTAGTTTCTTATAATCGCTCGGCGATTTCAGTTTTTTTTAGATTTCAATATAAATTGATGAGAACGTTTGACTTAGTAGGTCAGAGTGCTGGGGCAGCTTCTAGAAGGAGCGGGTTCAAATCCTGCTACGTACAATTTTTTAAACATTTTCTAGTAAATGTAGAACTTAAAGTAGAATCAATTAAAACATGTTAAATGTATTTTTCTTTCCCGAAAGTAAAATAATACTATTTATTTACAGGTTATAAGTTTAAATAGCATTGTATTCTTTACTCTCCGCCTAATTATCGACTTCTTACTAAACACACCGCCGTGCATCAATATTATCTACAAAACGCCTGTTGTGCCGCAGGTAGGGATACGCAAAAATTATCGATACCCAGAGGTATCGATACATTTTTTTCGATACTGAGTACTTTTGGAATCGATACTTTTGTTCCGATACTTTTGCAGTATCGATACTTTCTAAAAGTATCGGTACTTTCTAATTTTAATGAAGTAGTAAAAAGAAACAATATTATGATATTCGATATTTTAAACGCAGCATATTTCACAGCACTACTAAACCTGGGATACAATTCGGGGGATTCCCACTCATTGCCAAACACGTATGTGTGTAACTTTAAAGGTTAATTAATCAGTTTAGTGCCTTAATAGCATTTTAGTATTATTTTCGCAGCATTTTCCAGTCTTCAGTTGGAGTGAATTACTAATTCAGGTATATTTTAGAAATAAAAACTAGCAACTCTAGTTACGTTCCCATAACAAGAATGTTCCCATGGTCATTAAGTGTAGTGTTCGGTGAAGTGATTTATATAAATCGAGTGTTATGGACTTATGGTTTCAGCGCCTATTCAAAATAATGGATAGCAATTAGAATAAGTAGTTTTTAAGTATTGTTATCGCACATACCGTCGCCTTCTTGTGGGCAGGAATATAAGAGGTTAGTATTTGTAAAAAATATTTTTTAAAGTGAGTTTTTAATTTATTACAATAGGTGTTTATTGTTCGCGCTAAAAATGATACATTAATTCATTTACGCAATATTGTGTTCATGCATGAAACAACCTAGGTATTTTATCATTATGTATTATGTTAAATAAATTAATGGAAATCCAAACTCGCGTGCTTGTTTCCAGTATGAAAGATAGCATTTCAAAATCAGCTCAGAGTTTATCATCAAATAGCGACGCGTCGACATCCAAATCTGGGGTAGCTGATTGCGTCAAAAATGTTTCGATAGCGAGTTCAACTACACCACAAAGTGCGTCTGCAAGCACTACAACCGCTACAACATTGCAATCGTCTTGTGGACGAAATATTCAACTCTCTTTCACTGAATCCTTGCAGGGAGCTTCGTCATTCAAAGGTAAAACTTTAGACTATCTTATATATTTTTAAAATACTTATTTTGAATACATTGAAATACGTGTTTAAAGAAATTAAATGTCAATTCATTTCATTTTGCAGATGGAGGAAGTCGATATGAGGAACTGATAAAAAATTTATTATACTCCATCTGTGTTGACAACCGACCATTTCATGTGGTCGAAGGGAAAAGTTTCCGCAGCTTAATGAAAACGGTTGCCCCTAACATAAAATTTCCTTCAGAGGACACACTTAAGCGACGGTTGGATGATATTTATGATATAGCACTGCAAACGTTCACCAAAAAAATCAACAGTATTGAAGACATCGAAATTGCTTTGACTTGTGATATATGGTCAGAAATGATGAGCACACGAAGTTTTCTCGGTGTAACAGTTCATTTTCTTGACAATGGCGAGTTAATATCGAGGTATCTAACTACTCAGTTTCTGAGCAAGAGGCACACAGCAGCAAACATTGCAGAGTATTTAGAAGACTGCTGCTTAAAGTTTGGCTTGAAAAAGCCTAACATATCGGCAATAGTGACCGATAGTGGGGTGAATATGATTGCCGCAGTTAAAAAATTTTTGGACCCAGAGAAGCATTTACAGTGCTTTGCACACTTGATAAATCGAGTGGTAGAAAAGATACTTGAAACTGATAATATAAAACTATTAACTGGAAAAGTCCGGGAAATCGTAAAATTTTTCAGAAACAGTGTTGTCAACAGTGATTTACTTAGATCAAAACAGGAAATCAATAAACTGAAAGTACTGAAACTCATTTTAGATGTTAAAACCAGGTGGAACTCAAAACTCATTTTAGATGTTAAAACCAGGTGGAACTCAATTTATTAGATGCTGGAGCGGTATGTTCAACTCCGAAGCGTCGTTAATGAGATTTTACTAGAAAAAGCGAGAGCACCTGAAATCTTGAGCGCCCAAGATAATAACACCCTACAGAAATTATTCTCATACTGCATCCATTTGAATTTGTGACGAAAGATATGTGCGGAGAAAAGTACATTACATCGAGCAAAGTCATTCCAACAGTAAATTGTCTACGCCACCAAATTCAGAATATAAAGGCTCAAGGCGAAGATAAAGCAATAATTGAACAATTAAAAGAAGAAACCTTTAAAGAAATTAATGATCGTTTTCGATCAATAGAACAAAACCACATTTTGGCTATCTCCACCCTGCTTGATCCAAGATTTAAAAACATTCACTTTACGGACGCCAATGCTTGCGCTCGCGCAATTGCGTTCATCAGAAGGACAGTAAATGCAAATGACAGCCCATGTCCATCAGCAAACTCCTCGGAATCAGATTCTGAGGTCATAGATTTCTGGAGTCAGCATAAACAATTAGCTCATGCTAGGCGTCAGAGGAGAATTGATGGGGAAAAGGACGAGGTTGGACTATACCTTGCAAATCAAGTGTCTCCTCTCAAAAGTGATCCCTTACACGCGTGGGAGGACATGAAATCTGTTTTTCCACGCTTATATAACCTGGCAAAAAAATATCTAATAATTCCGGCGACTTCAGTACCTTCTGAAAGGCTCTTTTCCAGAGCTGGTGCAATTATAACTGAGAATCGTAACCGTTTAACTGGATCCCGCCTGGATAAGATTTTATTTACGTCAGATTGTCGAGAGAATGATTGGAACTTTCCTAATTAGTGTTAACTTCTTACCTCTTAATTGTATGTTTGTTGTATGTATGCTTCCTGATTTTATGTTAAAATAATTAATTAATAAATCATTTTGAGTTTAGTTATTTAGTTACTTATACTTATAATATGCAAAACACAGTCCATAAAAATGTTTCAAAAAGTACTCGATACCTTCAGGTATCGATACTTTTAATCCGATATTTTTTTGGTATCGATACTTTTCATACGATACTGGTATCGAGAAATGTATCGATACTTTTGAAGATTTTGCGTATCCCTAGCCACAGACTAACGAAAGTGCGACTCTTACTGACAGGTTGTAGGTGCTTTAGCGAAAAGTCTTAACACTAGGTTCCCAGGTTTCCACTTCCATTTTTGCTATGTGTGAGATTCAGCGTTAACAAAAAAAAAGACAAAATATAAAACAAAGCCCCTTTAAAATAAACATATTATTCACTCAGTTCACTCGATAGTTTTTTGCGTTATGTATTTTGCTTTATCGTAATCGTGTTCAGATTAAAATCAAAGAATCTACGAATTTATTCAATTAAAAGTTTTCTAACAGTGTAAATTGCTTTAACGCTGCAACTGATTGTGAATTTGATATTTTCACATTTCAATACACTTATACAAGCCATCGTACAGCGGCGCAGCGTGTGACATAAGCGCTACTACCTATGGTATGGTATGGTAGTATATTGCATATTCAAGAAGTGGTTCAAGCTAGTAAGTATAATATTCAAAGGGCAGTGGTCACGAGCATGCGGACCGGAACCGGAGAACCTAGTGCTAGGACACTCTGTTGTCATTAAAATATTTCTATTCCCCACTCTTCTCCGAATGAGGCATTGTGTTTTTCGGAACTCCAAACTGCGCTTTTGCTTTGTTAAGAATGCGAAAAAAAGATGATATTAAATATTCCATTTTTTCGAATGGAAATTGAACTCACAATCTGCGCCCCGATAGTCTACATCTGACACGAATTGCTGTCCTTTATGTTGCCGAAGTAGGAAACAAAACATTAAAACACTTTAATATCAACTGACTATACTCTTCTACCTATTAATTTTAATAATAACTAATCCTTATAAAACTTATCTGAAAAGAAATCAGAAAAAAAAATATTAAAATTAGGTTAATCTTAAATCTTAGATGTAAACATTAAACAGCAACTCATGTTTTCTATTCATGTTTAACCTTCATACGGTCTTCGGGTCATTTTTGACCCATTTGAGGATAGAAACAAAGTTTTCTTTTTAAGTGTTTTGTTCTGGCAGTTGATATGGCATGACTTTGTTCAAATCAGTAAGCTCAATGTAAATATTCGACTGTTTTTTTTTTTAAAATATAATATTTATCAACTTCTATACTTTTTTACACTAATGGCCTTCGGGTCACATTTGACCGTAAGTATAGAATGATTGTCGTTTGTTTAATTTTGGTATCGAGTTACCCACTATTCACTTTATAATACTTGCATTGTTCTACCCACTTCACACTGTAGTAATTGAACAAACATTGAACGACTAGAACGTCAGTGCTTCAAAATCAAGTAATCGTAAAAATAAAAAATCAATAAATTCCTATTTGAAAATGAGAGACAGTGAAATCGAAAACATTTTGAGTAAGGTGTCTGACGAAGAAGAATCGTGTTCGGAGTTTGAAGATCATGTGGAGAATGCTGAGTCATCTGACAGTAGTTCTAGTGAGGGTGAAAGTACAGTTTTTCCTGCTGAAGGATTGCTTTCAAGGAATGGTCAAATAATTTATTCTGAAACCCCGTTTGGGAGCAGTCGCGGAAGAACTTCGAGTGAAAATATTATCAATATGATGCCAGGATTGACGCGTTATTCTTCGTCGAGAATCACAGAAGAAGAAATTTCAAGTTTTGAATTATTTTTTCCGCCTCCACTGATACACGTTATTTTGATTTACACGAATACTGAGGGTAGACGTGTATTTGATAAAGAATGGACTGATATTGACAGATCTGAATTGTTTGCGTTTATTGGTTTACTTTTGTTAGCGGGTGTGTTTCGATCAAATAATGAAAGCACTGAAAGTTTGTGGGATTCTAAAAAAGGCAGACCCATATTTGCAGCGACCATGTCACTCAAGACATTCAAAAAAATATCCAGAGTTATAAGGTTTGATAACAGAGAAACGCGAAGCGAACGGCGATTATAAGATAAATTTGCTCCGATTCGTGAGCTGTGGAATAAGTGGGTTGATATATTACCGAAACTCTATAATCCTTCCCAAAATGTGACTGTAGATGAACAGTTAGTTGCATTCAGAGGAAGATGCCCATTTCGGCAATATATGCCATCAAAACCAGCAAAGTATGGTATAAAGTTTTGGATTCTATGCGATTCTGCAACTAGTTATGCTTGGAATATTCAACCCTGTAAAGAAACCGGAAGTGTTCCTGAAAGAAATCAAGGTCTGCGTGTGGTTCTTGATTTGTCTGTCGGGCTAAAAGGCCATAATCTTACAACAGATAACTTTTTCACGTCATACCAACTGGGGCAGAAATTGCTGAAAAAAAAAAAAAAACATTAGTAGGAACTATACGTAAAAATAAGCCTGAATTACCACCACAGTTTGCGATCATAAAAGATAGACCGATTTTTTCATCAAAGTTTGCTTTTACCAAGGATACTACTCTCGTGTCTTATACCCCTAAAAAAAATAAATCTGTAAATCTTCTGAGCACATTGCATCATGACTCGGAAGTTAGTAATCGCACAGATAAGAAGCCAGTAATAATATTAGACTATAACAAATGTAAAGGTGGTGTAGATACACTTGATAAATCTGTGTCTTGCTATACTTGTAGACGAAAGACAAAACGATGGCCTCAGGTAGTGTTCAGTAATATGGTTGATATATCAGCTTATAATGCTTTTATCTTATTCACATCCGCTAATAGCGCTTGGAAAGAAGGGAACCTTGCTAAACGACGTTACTTTTTAGAAAATCTGGGTATGCAGCTTGTTACTCCTTATGTGAAAAAACGGCAAACTTTGCCCCGAGCATGTTTTTCACTAAAAATTGCAAAGAGTATACGAAATTCGTCCCAAGAAAATCCACAACCATCAACTTCATCGCAGTCTGAAAGTAATACAGGTAAGAAAATAACTAAGAGAGGTCGATGTCAGTTATGCCAAAAAACGGACAATAAGACAGGGTTGGTGTGCCTTAGATGTAGGAAATTCATATGTAAGCAGCACTCGAAAACAATTACTTTGTGCTCTCGATGTAATAATTGATATTTTTTTATTTTGAATATTATCTTATTTAGTTATTAAAGCGTAATTAAGTACTATGCACGTAACAATTAAAAGTGTTTTATGTTCTAAATATAAGTAAGTATAATAAAAATTATAGTGACTAACTGTTGTTTTCATTGTCTATTATTAAAATGTATTTCATTATAAACTTATTAACTAGCAGCTAGGTAATTATTTACCATAAATATAGATAATATAGTGTACGGGTCAAAGTAGACCCGAAGCCCTTTGACGTTAGTCGTTTTGAAGACCGTATGAAGGTTTAACTTGATCGAGTTTCAAACATAAATCTGATAACAACGCCAAAGTAAGTACAAAGTGACGATCTCCTTCAGAATATCCCTTTTAAGAGAGGTACGTACATAAGTATTGATATATTTTATGTATAATATTTAGAATTTTACTTGGTATAAAGCTTTTGATAAAATGTCCTTTGTTTTGATAATAGGCGTAAATATTTATTTTGTATTCATTCATGCTAATTTATTATTATAATTTAGAAAGTAAGTTTAAGTGTCTGTTGTGTTGATATTTTACAGCTATAAGAATAATTCGCGGGACCATCGTGGCGCATTGGTACAAAAACTGCTTGCGAAAGCGACGGCAGCAGTTCGATTTCTACTTGCCGTAAGAACCAAAATAGTCCGCTTGCTTTGATGAGAATACAATTGAGCTCAGCACGGAAGGTTTAGTGCCTTAGCACAAGGTTCTCTTTGTCTGCCTTGCTACGTGCGGGGTATATCGTGATCGAAGTCATGTTACTTACGTACAATTAGCGATCAATGTGTACTGTACGGGTTTATTACAAGTGTAATAGCGTAATTTCAGAGTTATTTTAGATATTTAACTTTTACTATATTTTATTATTTTTAAATTATATAATTATTGTCCAAAGACACGCAATCCCTCTCGAATACGTCAGATTATTAACAAAGGAATTATTTTAAAAATAACGGAGCGTCTTAACATCAGAATTATTTTAGTTTTACCGCCGTGGTCTACACATGCGTGGCGTTATGTTCCGCGAAACTATTATTTTAAAATCTGTTAACGGATTATCTGACAATAAATTCTTTCCGGCAACGCGAGGAACTAAAAAACAAACAGAAATCATATTTAGAAAACATTTAAATATTAACCAAATTGAGAATACTTCATCTTCTTCATCTATATATATATATATATATATATATATATATATATATATATATATATATATATATATATATATATATATATATATATATATATATATATATATATATATATATATATATATATATATATATATATATATATATATATATATATATATATATATATATATATATATATATATATATATATATATATATATATATATATATATATATATATATATATATATATATATATATATATATATATATATATATATATATATATATATATATATATATATATATATATATATATATATATATATATATATATATATATATATATATATATATATATATATATATATATATATATATATATATATATATATATATATATATATATATATATATATATTAGGCTGTTAAAGTAGTCACTCTAGTAAGAAGAAGCGGCGTTGAGTTGCGTCACCTAAACCACAATGTCTTGAAAATTGGTCGATAATTTGAAGAAGTGAAAATAAAAATATATGATACGATATTTTTGGAAAAAATTGTATTAGAGTAAATCTCTTTATTCCATTATAGATAACCTTATTGGTAATATTAATAATTCTTTTCACGAAACCTTTTGATATATTTTAAAAGTTAATTCTGCTTGAAAGATTGTTTAACTTTGAAAAGAACAATAGTTATTTTTTCAGTACAAAGTTTTTCGAATCTTTTATTTGTCAGACTTTGGTAAATTATATTTCAAGCCGCATCAATAAATTCTACTTGTGATCTACTTGTGTGTAAGTTATTGCAAATGTATAGATTTTGCATATATTAGGAACACTGTGTTCTTTGCTGTAGACTTAGATAAACTCCTTAAAATTTGAAAGTTTAAAAATAATATAAAAAAACTTACACTAAAAGACTAAATATTAAATAGAATTATAATGAAAGTTAAAATGAAATGAAATTAAGATGAAAAATACTACTTTATTCTAATCCCTTTTAGTAGGACTGGGAATATCACTAGAATGGCGAAATATAACTTTACCGAACAAAAAAAAATATTTTGTGTGAGCCAATTCTTGAGACCAGTGAGCCAATTCTTGAGACCAGTGAAGAGTAATATTCCTTTGCAGTGTGCAGGTGTATACAAACTTGATTGTGACTGTGGCTTATCATATATAGGTCAAACAAAGAGAAGCATCGGTGTTAGAGTGAAGGAACACATCTCCGATGTCAAGAATGGGCATGTATCAAAGTCAGCTGTGCGTGAACATACATCGAACAAATCCAACCATTACATCAGGTTTGATAAACCCCACATACTCGCTAGGGAGAATAGATATATCCCTAGAATGATCCGCGAGGCTATTGAAATACAAAAACATCCTAATTTCAATAGAGAAGATGGTTGGAAACTTTCCACCACCTGGGACCCACTATTAAAAAATTTAAAATCCCCAGCACACCACACTAGAGGACCAGATACAGTTAGCTCATTCTGCAAGAATCCAGGGCAGTATGCGAGGCAATTAAGGCATCGTTGGCGGTAGTTTGATATAATAATTATATCAACTGACAGACAAATGCCACCTCAGTCTACCCGTGACCACGGACTACTGTAAAGTGTTCGAAACGTCGGGTTTCCCAAAAATGTTTACCATTCAATATACGCGATTAATCCGTTTAAAAGTGTTTCATTTAAAATGTATAACAATCGCGAAAATCAAAGATATTATTAAAAAAAATATCTTTAGGGCTTATTTCGGATATACTCGTAGGAAGATAGGCAGAAGAAACTCAGGGTCATGTCACTTCAAACCCAACGCGTGTTGCCTTATTACGACAGTGAAGAAATAAAAATATGTTTTATCCCTCCGAGTGAAAAGCGAACCCATGGCCGTTGTGTTGACAGTAATACGCTTGTACAACTGTGCCATGACGGCCTGGAAAAAATAAAATTATCTTTAAAAGAATATAACGCTAGTCAAAGTACTAAGCTAAGTCATTTAACAGGCATTCAGATCGAGGTAAGGTGTTACAACAGAATGCTAACATTTATACAGGTCATTTGGATCTACGCCAGTACTGCGCCAGTGCTATCTGCGCTCGACGATACGCTCGGAGCTTTAGACTTAAGTAATTTGCTATCAGAGCCGAGATTTACTTAAATGATATCAATTTCATTCATAAAATGTTTTATATTTTGATTTTCTCACTAATGTAAGCGGCGTTGAGTTGCGCCACTCAACACTTCATGATTTCGGCGACATATTTCCCTCTGTGTGGTCTTCCATATGCGTGAAGCTAAAAAAATACTTGACTTTAGTAGCTCAGTTCATTGATAAATGGATGTTTTCTCGTTGTGGTAAGACGTTGCGGCGTTGAGTTCCACCACTTACCACGTGATGTCTTAATTCAGGTATCGGGTTCCCTCTGCCTACCCTGTTATACAATGGATACAGCGTGAACTCTACACGCTACATACAATGTAGGTAATGTGTGTTTAAAAACTACATAATCTTACTGCACATTCCTCTATACTTCCTGCCCTCTATATCCACCTTATATAATATTTAATTAAACTTAATAAATACATACAAAACATAATTTCGTTTAATTCCTTTTGCTGCTTTCTTGAATGCTCTTAAAATCATTTTTATTAAATCATTAGATCCTTTACTTTGCTTTTATCCAAAAGAAAAATTATTTCTACTTTTAAAGTTGCTTCAGTATCACAAATACAAGTACTCGTATATAGGATTGTTTGTTTTTGTCAGATAAAACACACCACTGAGTATTAATGTTGAACAAGTTTGTGTAATTTCCTGATAATGGAGAAATATAAAGGAAAGATTCGTTTTATTGTTTCTGTCGTATTTATGTATTTATGTATATTTTTAACGGAAAATTTGACGTTTGAAATTTTGCGTAGGAACTTATCAAGGAAATGACAATGCAATAATATGAAACAAAATAAGAAATAAATGATTAAAAACAATGTGAAAATTTAAAATTTAATTTTAATTAAGAATAGTGTAAGAGGAGTCTGTCCATAGATCACATAAAAAGTCTCAACGCTTAATTTTTCATTTGCAAAGTCGTAGTTTTTAGTTTTATTTAATATTATTGATTTTTTAATTATATTTTTCTAACACCTAGTCCATTTGTCGAGGAAGGTTATATCAAACCGTTTGGATGTAACCCCCAATTATTGCGCTGTGGTCAGAGCTATATCAGTCGCTCAAATAATGTAAAAACTATATAATATTTTTTAAATTTCTCTTCCTACCCTGCCCTGCGATTGTAAGGGAAGAGTTGTTAGAGTATGTGTTTGTTTCCTTTTTGAAGTGTGGAATATCACTTTAAATATGTTAAACATATTTAATAAATAGCATTCTCTCTTGTTAAATAATAATTCTAAGGCATCATTGGTCAGCGGAAATATGTTAAAATATTCCAATAGAGATGATAAGAACATAAGTAAGTTGCAACAAGCGTATAATAATTTCGACGTAGCTTGATGACTTTAGAAAAATAAAAAAAACATTAATTTCCTCGAGTTGGAATCGAATCCACAACTCGTCACGTTTACAGTAGCGCACGTACGACACTGCTCCACCAAAGAACTCTGAACAGTGTGAAAAAATATTTATTATAATTACAGTTTTTACTGAGCGTAAACAATTGCGGCGTTGATTTCTCTACTTAACACACAAACCATCTCTCACCCGGGTTCTAGAGTTCCCGATGCCTTCCCTACCATATGCGGGATACATGCGTGGAGCTTAAAAATACGTGAGAAACTAAACTCGTATAACTAGTTGTTCTTGCAATAAAACTTATCAAGTAACATTAACATGTCATAAAATTATATGTCTATTGTCACATGTACTCGTAGTAGTCGCTTGATAAACGTCACACCACCCTAAGAACGACATATAAACTATGCGCTTTATCTGAATCCTGAATTTTATTTGTAATAAAATGATATCCGAAGGTTGTTGTGGGGCAGCGGTACAGAGTCGAACATTAAATGCATAAGCTGTGGGTTCAATTACAATGAATTCGAATAATATTTGTTTGCTTCCACTTTCAATTGAATTCTCGAGGCATTACCTATTAAGTGAAGGACCCCAATGCCACACCTTGCTTTGTTACCAAAATAAGAAAATTAGAATATATATGTATGTATATATCCTAAATTTAATTGAGTATATTATTTAAAACAGGTACCTCAATTCATCTAATAGGTTGTAAGGTTATTTAACAGGTCAGTTTAGACCAGTCGCAGGTCACAATCTGTGACATCAAACGGCACAGGTTGTGGGTTCGGTTCACAATCGATTTTTATTTCCTCGTTCTGGTGAAGAAGTAAAAAGAGGCGTTGAATTCCGCCAATTAACTCAATGTGTCTTGATTCGGTGAAATGTCTCTATGGGAACTGACTGTCTTATCACTAGGTTCTTCTGAAGCTTAATAACAAATTTATATCGTATGTACCTATATGAACAGTAGATATCAACTATTAACTTTAACAGTACAGTCGTTATTTTCTAATAATATATAAAACTAGCAATAACTAGTATTTCTATGACAATATGTTTTCAACGCCGCCATGAATGTTGCTCTGATTGGTATCAACCTCGTAACGTGCGCAATAAAAAGATAAAGCCTTTGTATAAGAGGAGTGAAATAGATCGAATGCGTTATACTTTTGATATATTTTTATTGCCCATATTTAGAATTATCTTCTATTTCTATAGATATGATGTTTTATGATAGATATGCTATTATATTGTATTTTTATATTGGAAATGCGCTACTGCACTTAATAGTGACCGAAATGGTATAGGGTACGATTTTCGATCGGGGAAATGTGCCTTCGTAAACAACATGTGACGATCACTTCTGTCATTAGCAAGCAATACCTCAACGTACGAAAGGTGCGGGAAGAACATATTGTCTTACCACCAGGTTACTTCTGCTCATCTTGTTATGCGGGAAAGGGCATTTATACATGCCAGCTGAAATATTTCACTTTTCCTATACGTACACACATAGATAAACTTTATTGTAATAAATTGATTGTATTTTACAAATAATATTTGATCAAATTTGTGTACTAACTAATACATTTCTTAATATAAGCCAATTTCTTTGTTACAGAGTAAGAGAGAGCAAGAGATTAATTATATTAAACTCAGTATAGTCAGAGAAAACATTAGGAAAAAAAGTATCATGTGAAAATTAATTTTATTAAAATATCTTACAAAAATCGATACAATTGCTACAAAGCTGAAAGTTTGTTTTGTTTGCATCAATCTCAGGAACTTTTACAGTACATAGCTTTCTTCTTCCCAACTCACAACTATGAAATAGCCTATATGCGGCTTAGAGTTTCCGGGTCAAGATTCAAAAATAGTAGAATAAATAAAAAAAAAACATTTAACTTTTGCCGATATACTGAACCTAAAGAAATAATGAAAGACTCCTCTCCTCTGAAGAAATAATGATCAAACAATGACGGGCGAAGTAAAGTTTTCAGAAGTAATCAAAGTCAATATAAAAAATTATTCACACTCGTTGTCGCGTGTAATTTATTAATGTTGGAACAGAATAATATCTGACTGAGACGCTGTTGTCAACGCTCCTATTGAACGATTTATAGATTATTTTATTAAGAACCTGAAATCAATGGTGTAATTAAAAAGTAATTTATTGAAATTATCTTAAATATTAAAGTATTTTTAGCATAACACTGAATTACACTGATAGTAGGTAATGCAAAAGGAACTTGGGAACCTAGTCCTAAAACACTTCCTTCCCTCAAAGAAACTTCCGTTTCTCACTTTCCGCGCAATAGTTTTTGTTGGTTTATCTTTCCCATAACAATTCAATATTTATATTATAAATAAAAGAACGGAATTAAAATGATTATTAAAATTTTAGACTCAGTTTAAAATGCCATTTCCTTTTAAAGCGATAGATAGATACACTACAATCAAGTTACGTTTTTGTATCGCTGCAAAGTGACAGCTAACTACATTACCGTGCGATCACCGGACGCTTTGATAGAACAAAACTCACTTATGTGCTTTAATCGTGGGACTGTGACGCACTGGAATATTGAATAATTACTATAGTATTTACAGACGACTATCAACATATATATTTTGTATAGTTTTACACGCCTGTCGTGTTGTAGGTGTACAGACGTCTGACTGTATACATGACATGTTGTGGGTTCGATGCTTAAACGATGGAATTAAATATTTAAATATTCTCATGTCTTCTGTGGCAAGAGGAAACGAAATATTGATTTCCATCACCCAACATGAGACATTGAGCTTTAGAAAAATGGAGACCGGAAGCGTCTTAAGTGGACGGAGTGTTTTAAGTTCCCAGGTTACCTCCGCCTTCTCTACTGTGCGGAGAGTACAGCGTGTAGCTGAAAAGAAGGGTTTCGCTTTACAAAGTTAATAATTATTAAAAATATATAAATTTTGTACCTTTCATTACTTCCCGTACACTGTTTATATCCAATTCACTTAGAACAAGAACGAAAACAATTAAGGAACGTCCTTTTGCGCTCAGGAGTAAATGAATTCTTAACATTTTCTGTTTACGTTTTCAAAATTATTCAACAGAGTTTTTATTTTTTTTATATATATTTATTATTGTTATATGTATGTATAATTAAATGTAGACTCTGTACACCCCTTCCCTTGTCGTTCATAGTCTGTCCTATACCCAAGGTTGCCTGGAAGAGATCGCTCTCTTAGCGATAAGGCCGCCTATTGTACAATTCTAAATATTATTACATATCATTATATTATGTCTTTCTGGTGTACAATAAAGAGTATTTTGTTTGTTGGTTTGTTTATTACTTTTTAATTCAAACAATTGTTATTATGTTAATGGGCATTTTAGTACTCATTAAACCTACATTTGAGTCGACAGTGCTGCTCTCAGCTGTTTGTTCTGCATTAAGATGAACAGTCATAGATATGTGCATCCGTATATTGCGTGTGGCTGCCAGTGTCTGTGTGTTACACATAGCGGGATAGGTAAAGGGAATCTAGGAATCTAGTGCTAAGATATTTTATTCCTATCGAGTCACCGTTCCGTTTCCCAGTTTCAATTTCACAATAACGCGCTATACCTCGGTACCGAAGAGAGGAAAACGAAAACATTAAATATTTCATCCACCCACAACTTATCGTGGTGCGGAATTCAACGCCACTAATGAAAAAAATATTTTATTAATTATGAAGGCTACTTCCAATTTATTACGATTCTGTGAAATCGATTAATAAATGTAAATTGTGTGGCCAATTATCGGCCGCACTGCGACGACTGAGTATTTATTGCTTGACAAACGCATAATTTGTTTGATTCGGGCTCGTTAATAACAAAGGCACTTTGTATCTTTATTGTACAATTCCGTTTTTATCAGCTTTCATGTTTTGTCCCGCCTAGCAAAGTAGGCAGAGGGGATTTACAACAGATACATTCTGTGAGAGGTTGAACTTAAGACAGCTATTTGTCTTATTGAAGTGGAGATGTGGAATTACTTAACTCTTGTAAGATACAGCCTATAATGTAAAAAACCTATAAAAAGGCATCACTATAATACATATGATTTATTGTCGTTATTATAGAAATCCTTCGTGCGTAAATTTGACTCGCACTTGGCTATTTTTTATGTATCTCTTAAAAGTATACATAGTTTTAAAGTAATAATAAATAATTATACACATATAGGTGCATAAGTATACCTCAATACATATATTACTTACTTATGAATTTGTGCATATAAATTTTGCTACTAAAAATATACAACCGTGAATAATTTCCTTTTAATAATGTTGAGGTATATATTATATTGAAATTTTACGTTTTTATATCTCAAAATTCTTCAAACAACTGTCACATGTCTTTAATAATTAAGTTAGGATATATTCTATGTTTATGATATTTTGATTAAATGGAACTGAGAACGTAAGGGGTTTTTTTTAAATATATTACTATAAAGAGTGTCCTAAAATAATACAGGATAGGCTGACAGAACTCGGGACGGAAGGCTCTCTTAAAATAGAGGATAAGGTTTTCAATTAAATGAGCCTTACGTTAATAATATAATTTAATAATATTTACAAGAATTAATACAGATTAGACCCCCTGTCTAATAAAGATTAAAAATAAGGAAAACCGACCACCTCACCCACTATGTGCACGTCGCAGATACGGAAAATAAAGAAGCAATTTATCTGAAGTAGATTTTGAATGTAAATAAGCAGAACAACGTAGCAGCATCTGTCGACGCGAAGACTGTAGGGTCGATGCTCGCTCTGGAAAACAGCTTTTCTTATTACTTGGCTCAGGTAACAAGACAAAATACACGCTGTTTATCTGAAATAAATGTCTACAAAAGCTAGTACATTCACGGACAATAGAAATTTCCTATAACAGATCAGGTACATTAGTTTTATAACGTTTACGAAGTTAAACTTTAATGAACTCGTATACCGTGATTCTGATTATATGACTCAATTAAAACGTGGATCAATTGAGGGCTTGATAAAATAATTAACGTTTTTATGGCTCTTTACTTTTTTACTTTATTTCCAATTCGATCATCCAATTTTTGTCTTAAAGGAAGGCATGCATATATCATTATTTTTTACTGAAATCCCGTACAACTAACAACCCTACGTGTTATTTGTATTTTTACACAAAGCAGGAAAAACAGAAAAAATATTAAAACTTACATTCACTCGATTGGGACCCCACAACCTGTTGCGTTGCATCACGACGAGACAATTCGATTCGATCGTGTCACCAATCTACGACACAATTGAAAATATTAAATTATGTTAATATAAACGTCGTCGTTTATTCAGACCCACTGTCCATCTGTACTCAGACGGGTCCTTAATTCTCCAGAAAGCGATCTTATTGTGGAAAGACAAATTTTCTATCAAAAGTCTTTATCTTGGGCCTGTCGTGGCGCAGCGGCACAAGAGTGTGACTGTAACCGACAGGTTCTGGGTTCGATCCCCACTCGAGGAAATGAAATATTTAATATTTTCAATTTAAATATTTAATGTTTCATTTCTTCGCTCTGGTAATAAGGCAAAGCGCGGCGTTGAGTTCCGCCACTCAACACGCAATGCCTCAAATTCGGCGGAAAGTGGGGAACGGAAGTGGAACGGAGTATCATAACACTAGGTTTCACTTTCGTTTCCTCTACCTACCCTGCCTAGTGCGGGATACAGCGTGTAACCGAAAAAAAAATCTTTATCTTAGTATCCCTATTTTGTCTGTTTCCTGCGGCGAGGAGGCTGTAGCATGAATACTCATTTAAACAACGAAACTACAAGCCGATTTACTACGTAATACTAACAAATGACTCGTTCGATTTTTATTAACTTGGCTGGTCACGCTTCCGCTTTACTAAATCAATATTAATTTAGTATCAAATATCTGTAGAAATTGTACAAAAATCTTATTACAAAATCAATTGATCTAGATTCTATTATAATATCAAAAAGCATAACGCACACACACACATACATATTATGTACTCAAGTCGTAAAGATGACCGCACACTTTACGACACATTAAAATTAACATCCAACAGGGATTCGTACTCTGTCCCTCGCGGAAAGCGTCATATAAATGAGTTATTGTATTTTTTTATGTGTCATTAAAACGTTAAATAAGTTTAGCTTTGTAACATAATATATGTTATATAAAGTGTATGTGTGTCATTCTATATATTATGTGTATGCGATGGTTTAATTTTCACTCGACAGAGCTATATTTTAAGCTCGCGACCCGCTCGCATGTATGTATCTTTATTTTTCACTAAAAGTAAATAAAAATAAATTATGTTTATTTATTTATTTATTTATTTATTAGACATATCAACAATACATGTAACATTTTGTATAAAAAAAAATGTGTTTCGGACTAGTTCTGTTACAAATATCAGTTACAGATATGTACAGCATTAATAAACTATTCCTGCGATTACATTACTGATAAAAATATATAATTACAAAATTACTATTAAATTAAGAGTAAATTTGAATTAAATAGATTAAAAATACAAACAATTAAATGAAACCTAATGATTAAAAGCAGTACTTTCGATTAAAAGTTACAATTAAATTAGATATAATAATTACAACAAAAATTAAAAATTAAAATCAAATTAATCTTTAATTTTTGTTGTAATTATTATAATTATTCATTAATTATTCACATTGTACAATTATAATGAAAAAAAAATAACAATCGGAAACATTTTATAAACAGTAAATACATCAACTACAATTAACAATAATTATACATATTGCGTAACGTAAGGGGGGTTACGGGTTTAAGTTGTATAAGATACTACTCAGTTTGAGATATACCTTTCTTTTGAATTCTGTAAGCTCATCATGGAAGACGTCAATGTCAAGGTCGGAAAGATTGTTATATATATGTTCAGTGGAAGTCTCCGCTCCAACCAATAAATAGACATACATTTCGATATTGTTTATTTGCGTTCCGGTATTGTGTAATTAGCAATATGACCTTAAATAACCGATCTGTGTTACTTAATACTTAATTTTTTCACTTTAGATGTATAAATGTACACACACATATATAGAGAAGTCGTTTTTTTTATCTATTTGGAATTTGTCTATTTGAGTTCTGAAGAAACCGGTTCAACTGTTCCGGAAGTTTGCCCGAACAAAGAGAAAGCTAAACATATTAAATTGTTTGTTTCTCTTTTGGTATCGTGTAAATCACTGCAATTATCATATTGATTTCATTTGATATTCCTAATATATTGCGTCTGAAATGTAACAATAGCGTACATTTCCTTATTAAATTTCTTTTATTAGGACAATGTTCTATATACAGGTCACTCACTATACACGATCTATTGTAGAGAAATAATATTTAGGCCTTTGTGAGGAAGATAGCGAGTATGTTACTATATAAGTTATATGTATTGCTTCAATTTTCACACGGGTGTATATTTACAGCTTAATATTTTTTTTGAAAACCTGTAAATGCCGAAACGGGATTTTAATCAAAGTCAAAATAATTTGCTTCATTAAGTGTGAAACAACGATAAAAAGTTAAAAAATACAATTACAAAGACTATATCTTTTTGTTTCAATAATGAAACTGCAGCCAATGTCGTTTACATTCACGCTGGTGCCCCAGCGCTACGATAGGCCTCTACTGTATATATGTATGATAGATATCTACTCGTAGCTAAGCAATCAATGTAATTACTATGTTAACATATACATATATTCATAAGACGTAGTACGTCTTGATTAAAGTCGAGTCAAAGCAGGATAGGTTAAGTTAATTTACTTAAATTAGATGATGATAATTTAAAAAAAAATAAAAAATCTTATTATTTTTCGTTTTTATTAAAAAACAAAGTGCGACGTTCAGTTCCTCTATGAACAGGAAATTATTCGTAAATTTGGTGTAAATTGAAGAACGATGTGTTTTAATACGAGGTTCCCTCGTAGTAGTCACATGGCGGTCCAAGCAAACTCTTTATAACATCTATAATATTTGTACATATGTAGATTAACCCTAAAGTAATCTGTTAAATGCGAGCCAGACTGCCTTTAAATTATTTAAAGAATTAATCCATAATCATCGTTATAGTCTTTGGCCTCCAGCGACCTGATGATTACCTTAATTTACGTATAAATTTATATAAATTAATTTTACGGAGATAATATCATCGAGCAAGATGTATGTGACGTGTATACAGTATGACACGTGTAGGATTTTTCTTGAGACATGTTGATATTTTCTGTAAAAAGAGATAAGAGCTTAAAAGCGTATTTTAAATTACTTTCTATTAATATAATTATTATTTATATATCCTATATATAAAAGTGATGTAAACAATATTATTTTTATTTTCGCTGTCTTTAAAGTAACGTAGGAAAAACGTAATCCTTATATCACTTTGTTGTCCGTCAGTCAAGATCATCTATATCGAAATTGCGTGATGGTATTAGGCTATATATAAATATTTGAGTTCGCTTCCTTTTTAATGCATTTGGATGACATTAGATGCGTAAGTTATTGAACCTGTAGAATGAACATGCTGGTATGAAATTTGGAAGGATGTAAGAAGTAAGTATTCATGGGAGGGAGGTCATAGAAATGATTGCTCTTCGTTTTACGTTCTATTTAGTAAGTTAACCGTTAAAGAGGTTCGACTAAGTTTGAATAGTGTATGCATATCTTAGAGGTCAGTGTACTTGGATGGTATGCAAGAGGCGCGGGTTCTTATACGACTGTCGTGGCGCAGCGGCACAAGCGTGTGACTATAAACGACAGGTTGTGGGTTCGATTCCCATTCGAGGGAAAAAAATGTTATGTATCCAATTTAAATATTTAATATTTACATTTCTTCGCTGGTACATAGCAGACCCGTCGTTGAGCTCCGCCATTTAACACGTAATGCCTCCAATTCGGCGGAAAGTAGGGACTAACGCTTATCTAAATATTTTGTTTCAAAGGAAACTGAATGTAATCGTTTGTCATCGACCCACCAGCTCGGTAATGTCTTCCCGAACACTTACAATGACGTTGTCTGTCATCAATCACTATTTTTTTCTTCAGTTTTGTTTTTGCATCACTGAAGCTCACATAATAGAATCACTTTATCGTTAGGATAGATGACGGTACTACTAGAAAAACTTATAAGAAAAATATTATACATGAAAGTAGTATAAAGATTTTTTTATTTTTTTTAAGGTTTTTTTCATTTGAGTCAGAATGTTAACGTGGTCTGCGCTCCCAAGGACCTAAGACTTGAATATTCTAGTTTATATAGTACAAGTACTCTAGTAATACCTACTCTAATGATGGGTGTCTACATTTGAAAATAATAAAAAAATAGTACAGTTCAGAGGCTTGTCCTAGCGCAAGGACACAAGCTTGTACTAAGGATACAACTATAAACGCGACATGTTGTCGGATTGATCTCGTCTTGAGGAAATGAATTATTTACTATGTTTAATTCTTCGCTTTGGTAACAAGGCGAAGAGTGGTGTTGAGCTTCGCAACAGAAAATGCCTATGTCAAAAAACTTGGAGGAAAATGGGAAACGTTAGTGTCATAATTAGCGCGAAGTATCTTAACACTAAGTTGTATTTTTATAATTTCAGAAATAATGTTTTTGACATCTCACCTATCACGAGGCACTAAGTAATTCTCTGACACTCAGGCGTATAAATTAATTATAACGATATTAAAAAGTAATTACTAAAGGACAAATCGTTTCATATAAATTTTAAATTATGTATAATAGATACCATTTAGTTAGAGAAAGATCTTATCTTGATCTTAAAAAATAAAAACAATATTATTATTGTTTTTTTTTTTAATTCAATTTTATTTAAATTTTATTCGACAGTTGTGGGGTCGATTTTCTATCGCAGGAATCAATTATCTGTATTATACCGTATGTAGTTCTCCGTTACATAATATTTTTACACTCCGTCCTGATCGTATCCACGACCTTTTTCTCTTATTTTTATAAAACACCATGTATATCCACAAAATACTGTCAACATTTAAAGGATTTACATATTTATTACATGTCAAGATGCAAAGTGGCTGAAGTGTAAACATTACGAGAAGTGCGGTGATTTTTTATCACAAAAACACATTATGCTTATAAAATTGAATATCGGTTTTGTACAATAATGGCATTTACTTTGGGGTAAAATGTTTCATTTTCTTAACTAATATTATACTTACAATCGCTTGATGCTTGATCGCTTGAAGCCAATGCACCACTACGGCCTCTAATAAAGGTATTACAAACGTGTATAGATACGGTCTAAATAGGAGGGGATAGGGGAAAATCCTGTAGTATTTTTTTAGAATATGGTCAACGCGAGGACCCCCGAGAAAACATGTACGAAGAGGTTGATGACAGTAGACAAGGCGCAAGAGGTATTTCGAAACATTTTCTAGGGCTTGTTTATGATTTCGTTTAGGTAAAATGTATGTTCGCTCTTGTTTTTCACCAGTTAACGTAAGGAATGCGACTGAAGATAATAGGTTTAAGTCTCATTATGTTGAATAAATCATTTCTTTTCCTCACTTTAGTAACTTACATAGCCGTGGCATTGCATTCCACTACTAAAGCCAAAATATTTTGAAAATAAGGCTTAAATTATAAGACAGCTAATCTTGATACTGTTCTAAAAAACTTTATATTTTTGTATACCACAGTTAAAATATAAGCTAAATATATGTATATTTAAAATGACAAGCAATTTTACAAAATAATCCCTATAATCCTTTGTCTGGACCGAACTCAGACATCCCTCCGTTATTTTTGCGTAAATCTTACCTTATATACGAGTATTTCGTATTTACTAAGTACTGTGTCCGTACAATAAATTAGAAATATCATACAAAAGGTTCCTAGGTGTGTATCTACCAACAACTAACCTCCTACCTACAGTATAAGGGATGTAACATCAAAATAATAACAAGCTAACTAACCAAAACTATCTAAAGCTAGAAAACAACAAAAAAATGAATTCAATATTTTTTATATTCATTTGTATCCGAAAAAAGTATTATTTTGACATTTATGGAATTTGACGTGATTGCGTATTTTTTTTTAGATTTCGATGGAGCTTGATGAGAACGTTTGGCTTAGTTGGTCAGAGTGCTGGGGGAGAAAAAGGAGCGTTACAAATTTTAAACATTTTCTAAAAAAGATTTTTTCTTTCTTAAGTTATTTTTGCTTCTTGCAAGTCAAATAACACAAAAAATATTATATATGATTAAATATTATGCAACATTTTTCAAAGTTAAACCTTAGTTCATATTAATATAATGTAGAGACTGTCTACTCTAAAACTGAACTACAAACACTAACAAATAAGTGTAATTATTTTATAGCGCAGTTTTTCTCTTTCTCTAAACATTTTTATGTGTTTGTGAAAATGATAACTGTTCTGTAGAAGAGAGATAAATAGGCCAGAGTCAATAGCCTTAGTATATCGGACAAAGGGTCGATCGTACGGCTCTACCGCTTGTTTCTTGCTCTCGCTAGCACGCTCGTTTCAGATAGAATGTAATAATTATTACGTGTACATGTACGTGCTATCTGCGTGAATTGATTTATAATGTACGGAATTCCAATCCAAGCAGGATTGGATAGCCAATTCATGATGGCTGTCCTTATTCTACGAGGATGTTGACATCATAATTGGAATACAATTAATCGGCAGAAATGATATAAAGTATATATTACTGACAGAAATGATTTGTGTTAAGTTCATCCATCGGAGAAATACAGTTATTAGCGTAAAGGTATCACGCTTTATCCCGCATAAAGCGTGGTAGGCCGATGGGACCCAGTGTTTAGACGTTCCGTTCTCCACACACCGCCTAGTTATGAGATATTCTGTTTTTTTTTTTATGGACAAGACACGGCAAACATGCGTACGGGTTACCTGATGGTAAGTGATCACCGTCACCTACGGCCCTGTGTAACTCCAGAGGAGCTATAGTAGCGTTGCCGGTCTTTAAGGTGGACGGGCATCGGGACCCGGCATTACCCAGTGCGAAACGCAGAAGCCAAAGCTACTAATTAACGTCGGTTTTAAATGCCAGGCGTGGTAATAATCCAGTCAAGTCTGCCCATGCGTGTTGTCATTACTGGCAACGTGACTCTACCACACGCACTTTAGTCGCCTCTTACGACACCATCAGTACCAGGGTGATCCTATTCTAAGCCGAAATCACACAGTAAATATGGCATAACTAATCGCCGCGCTTAATAGTTATATTATATTCTCAAGCGGAACTCGAACCTACGGCTGAATCGACAACAGTGAGTTGTTCCACTGCACCAAGATGGTCTTTAAAAAATATATATGTAAAGATCAACGGGCAGTCGTAGTGCAGTAGCATAAGTTAACGAGAGGCGTTGTGGATGTGTTTCCCACTCAATCAGAGGGAACCGGGGAACATAGTGCTAGGACACTCCGTTGGCATTCAAATACTTCCATTTCCCACTTTTCGCCGAATGAGAAATTGTATTTTTTAGAATTCAAAACTGCGCTTTTGCCTTATTAAAAGATAATATTAAATATTCCTTTTCTTCGAGTGGAGATCGAACTCACAACGGAACAGGTTACAATCTCACGCTTAGGCCCCTGCGACCCGATAGTCACCTAGACACGAATTTAGTATAATTTCCAGTTTTAACTAAAACTGTTATTACTTTTCCTGGCTTGTATTTTTCTCGAGGGAAGAATGTCTGCTTTCTAAACTTAGTTTTAATGTGTCGTAAAGTGCGACCACACACTTGTGTGATATGAATTTACTATTTATTATATTTTGTTTATTCTTTACCCGCATTTAATTTTCTTAATTTTAAAATGGTGAGAAATAATGGAGACCGGTGTAAAGATGTTGTTACAACGTCTTTGTCTCTCACTGTAGTTGCGATTTTATTTATTTTTTAACGTATTACTGTATCCTGCTAATGACAGGGTAGGCAGAGTGAACTTGGGAAGCTATTGTTAAGAAACTGCTTCCCGTTTTCCATTTTCCGCTGAATTTCAGTCATAGCGTGTTGACAGTCCCTAAAGTGGAGATCACGAGTGGGCGACGACAGGTATCAAATATTCTTATTTTTGACACAGCATACACATCAAGAACTTTTTTTTTAAGAAATAGAACAAAAAACGAAGCGGGATATGAACCTGACCCGTTTAGAAACTTCTATTTTTAATGTGTTCTAATAGAAATGTTACTCAAATTTACTTTTAGTTAACAATAAAATATCTACGAATTTGAGGAAAATCTGAACAAATTTCTTTTTAGAATATCATGAATAATATTTTAAAGCGTAATTCCAAGGTTCTATATAGTTTTAGATAAAGTTGTTATCTAAATTCGTCGATGTTCTAGAAATTTAGAAATGCATTAAGCTGAATATTTTAGAGAAGGTATTAAGTATTAGTTCTCAATAATATTCTTTTGTATTTATATAAACTGGTAATTTGTCGTATAACTAATTATAAGCGACCATGGATTTGAAATTTATAAAAACACAGCCCGCCATATTATTTCTACTTTTGTTTCAATATTCCGTGTCTATCTTCATGAGGCTTAAGGTGAGCTGTACATATGTGTGAGTACAGTAACAAAGATCCAAAAAAATAATAGGCGCTTGACAGACGACGTTATACTTTCACTATTTATGAACATTCACTGATGCATTCAACCAAATTTAGATGTTGCGGTATATAGGAAACCCACGCACACCAATAGATACCTCAATGGTGAATCTCATCACCACCCTACACAGTTATCTACCGTTGGCAAACGGAAAACATCTCCGATGTCAAGAATGGGCATGTATTTAAGTCAGCGGTGCGTGAGCATACATCGAACAAATCCAACCATTACATCAGGTTTGACAAACCAAAAAAAGGTTTGTTTTAATTTTGAAATTTGGTAATATTTTAAAATAATAAATATCAGTTAATCTGAGGTATATTCAAGAAGGAAAATTAATATGAACCAAAATGTCTTTATACGATTTTCATCTAAATTAATGACTTGCACATATTAGTTAGTTAGTTAATTAATCAAAAGCTTCACTAGAAGACGAATTTAGGATACTTAATAATGAACCTGAAACCGTTGAGGAGCAAGAGACTAAACGCGACGGTTGCCGGTTCAATTCTGGCCTGAGGGAACGAATTAACTTTACTTCTACGCTCGCGTAAAACAAGACGTTTGATTTTGCTACATAACACAAGGCCCTTTTGCCCTACGGGGTGAAAGCGAATACAGAGTATAGCAGAGAAAAAGCATCATAAATAATAAGAACTTTTTCGATATATCGTTTATAAAAATTATTTTCAATATCATCGTTGCACAAGTAGTTAAATAGAAATTAAAACAGATTTAAGTATGAAAGCTTTATCTATTCTGCCTTTAAAATATCTCTTTATTCAAATTAAAAGTTCAAGTTTTTTCGCTGCAAAACTCCATCCAGTTGAAGGATGCTTGCGACTGTTGTATTTATTTATTGGTAAATAATGAATATAACATGTTTAAGATATTATTAAAAAAGTTAATTTAAGTTTTACTAAATATATTGAAAAATGAATTATTATATTATATAAATTTGTAAGTGATCGCTGTGTGGACATGTACATATGATACAATGTGTACACACGGTGAGAATAAGGCGAGGACCTTACGAGGGGAATAAAACCAAACAAAACGATCATTTAAAATATATTTAAATTATGATTGTCTGTTTGTCAATGTGCTTGTTAATTTAAAAAGCTTGAATAATTTAAATTTGATGACTTATTTATAAATAATTCGCTGATTTTAATTTATATATGATTTGATATCTGTTTTCTTGCATTATTCAGTTGACGTCCGGTGTAGTAAAATATAATTATAATAATTTGTTTTAACCAATGTTCGTACTAATTGTTGCAACAACATTCTGGATAATATATATTAAAATGTAAATATTTTTGAGTATTTAAAATGGGACGGAGATAGAGATATTTATTTTATAGTGACAAGATGGGTGTTCCACATTCTCGTAAAAACTACTAAACAAATTTAGATAAAAAATACAGTAATTTACTTCTATGTAAGAATAGAATGCACTCCAGTTTGTGATATGATTTTACGTAGTAAATTACTTACTTAGCTTCACGCAATATCCCTAGCGGGCTAGGCAGAAGACACGGAGAGCGATAAGCTACGGTCTCGGCATACCTCTTTCGCCTCGTCCTTCTCGGAATTGCTAAACATAATTGCGGCTAAACATACTTCCCAGATTAACTACATCATTCTTTTTTTTTCAGCTTCACGCTGTATCTCGCACTAGGCAGGGTAGGCAGAGGGAACGGAAGTGAAAGCTAGTGTTATGACACTCCGTTCCACTTTCATTCCCCACTTTCCGCCGAATTTGAGGCATTGCATGTTGAGTGGCGGAACTCAACGCCGCGCTTTGCCTTATCACTAGAGCGAAGAAATGAAACATTAAATATTTAGATTGAAAATATTAAATATTTCATTTCCTCGACTGGGGATCAACCCAGAACCTGTCGGTTACAATCACACTCTTGTGCCGCTGCGCCACGACAGGCCTCACATCTACATCATTTACTTGTTCTAATATCGTATCATTTACACTGATCTTGCATTCTGTCCCTTCTGATAGTGGCCTGGACGCGGCTTCGCCCGCTTAAATTTATTATACCAAATATAGAACATCTTTACATAAAATGTAGCCTATGTGTTGTTCACGAGTTTTTGTATAAAACTGGAACAAACACTCATTCTTGCCAGTCAGCCAAGGGATAATTCTGAATTCTCAGTCGTACACAAAAGTTAGTATCTGAACGAGCCTACATCAATCAAATACTTAATACGCTTAATATATGATATCGACAACGTATTTCCTCCTGTAAGAGCATCTATAAATACATGATTTCGTAGAGAATCCGTCAAAGAAACAGAGACTAATCTAACTTGTTGGCAACTCCATAAATTTCTTATAGAAAAGTTATGTGCTATATTCTTATTAAATAAAAAGATTGATAATATTATCACATGTAAATACGGCCTTGCTTTGCTTACTGGTTTGGTTCTTAATGATTGTTGGCATGTTTCGCACTTCCGATATCCCGGAGAGTTTGAATGTGTCATACACAACTCTAATTGATTTTCTTATTTTAGCTAATTAAGTATTTGATACTTTCTTTTTTTCTTTTCTTTCTTAGCTTCACGCTATATCCCTAGCAGGGTAGGCAGAGAGAACATAGCGCCAAACGCTACGGTCTCGGCATACCTCTTTTGCCTCGTCCACTGTCATCAGCCTCTTCATACATGGCCTCCGGGGGGTCCTCATGTTTTGTGCGTGACCTTCCTCCAGTATTGTCGATACTGTATTCTCGAAAGTCAACCGAGGTCTCCCCCTCCCTCTCTTACCACTCTCTTTTCCTTCATAATACTATCTTACTATTCTTTCTTCACTCATTCGCTCGACGTGCCCAAACCACCTGAGCACATTCTTCTTCATTCTCACTGTGAAATCCACGCTAGTACCTACCATTCTGTGTATCTCTTCATTGGGTATGCGATCAGTTAAACTGACTCAGCATATCCGACGAAGAGATCGCATCTCTACAGTATTCATCTTTCTTTCATTCTTCTTCTGTAATACCCATGTTTCGCTGCCAATTAAAAGTGTCGGTACCAACACTGCATTGTGTACGGGCACACCCACAACTATGCTGACGTTTCGCCGTCTCAACAATGCAGCTAAGGCCCCGTTAACTCTGTTACCGGCAACTCTGTTGCAGCAATACGCCGCACCACATCCATTTCGTATCTTCTTAAATGAAGTATTTGATACTTCATTTCATAAAATGAGAATCGAACCCACTACCTGTCTCGTATACATGTACATGTTTGTCCCCTTCGCCACGACAATCCTTATACTATTGAAGTGGTATAATATACTATATATACATCTTCAATATTATTATGACATGTATATATATGTAGGTTATATGAATTATTTAAAATATTTTTTTACTGTATAGACTATTATAGATTGCACTTGAAGCGTTGAGTTTCGCCACTTAACATATAATCGCTCGAAAAATTATATAAATATATTCGCCGTGTGATCCCGGCTTAGAATAGGATCACCCTGGTACTGATGGTGTTGTAAGAGGCGACTAAAGTGCGTGTGGTATAATCACGTTGCCAGCAATGACAACACGCATGGGCAGACTCGACCGGTTTGTTACCACCCCCGGCATTTAAGACCGGCGTTAAGTAGTGGCTTTGGCCACTGCGTTTCGCATTAGGTAATGCCGGGCCCCGGTGCCCTTCCACCTTAAAAGACGGCAACGCTCCTGTAGCTCCTCTGGAGTTACTCGGGGCTGTGGGCGACCGGTAATCACTTACCATCAGGTGACCCGTACGCTCGTTTGCCGTCTCTTACTATTAACATTATTTTTTAAAAGCTCTATGACTTCTTATTACAACAAAAACGTTTACTAAGCCTTAAGTTGACTTAATATAAAAAATATTAGTATTTATAAGGTTCATTTGAAAATAAATTAAAGTCACACAGGCCTTAGCACCGCTGCGAAGTGTATTTTTCTGTCATACATCCTTATAGATTTTTACATATTTAACATAAATTATATAAAAATATTTTTTAGAAGACATAAAAATTTAGACCTACAGGTTCTTAATATACATACGTATAAGAATTCAATGTACTGACTACGTACTTGTTATAAAGTATTTATGTTATTTAGCATCTCTGTATGTAGACTTGTACAAATTCCCGCTACTCTAAAGCAAAAACTTGAAATGTTTTATATTAGTAATATTTACTTATGAATCAGTCAGTCAGACAGACAAACAACATTATAAAAGTCAAATTTATATGTATCTTGTTAATAAATTGTTTAAATGAACATTAGCTGTCACAAAGTTTTGAAACATATTCATTTCAATAAGTTCCTTTATGTGCGTCTATAAATAGGTATTTAGAATAAAATTATATTACTTATCTGAAGGTTTTACGCTGGATAGTAAATAAAGTAAGCTTGGAATGTTTCAGTATCCGGTGCCTAAATTCAACGAAAAATAGGGAAAGATGGGCATTCATAGGAAAAAAAAATCTTAACACTGAGTTCTCAGTGTACTCTCTACTCTTCGTACATTGCTATGTGCGGGGTTCAAGCTGAAGCTTATTGAGCTAATTTCTACATAGTATAATTACGCTACGTATTTTTTGTGGAAATAGTTACGTTACTTTTGAGCTGTAATTATTTTAGCGTAAATGGAAATATCCATCCATCCATATAAAGGCTTGTAAACACGGCTATTGAGGGTTCGCTGCTCGCTCGGGAAAATGAATTCTATTGGTTCTCATTTATAGGAGTACATCATGTTTTGGATCTGGATACAAAAAATGGTATAAAATTGTCACATAACTTCTCAATAATTGGATGAAAGATGGGTATGTTAGTTTGAACGCACTAATGTCAGCAACTACTGATACAAAACTGGTATTGAAAAATATTTTTTTATTTATAATTTAGCCAATAGGCTGTAAATATAACACATATTTAACTTCATATACATGGTGTATATGAAGTTAAATTAGTTAAAACAGAGTCATCACGGGTATTCAGAATCAGTCATACAAAGCTTTAAAATAAATTTCTTTGAAAAAAAAAACGGATAAAGCCTCTTATAAAAGATATTTGAATATATAAAAGATCAAAACATAATGATATATGTAGTGAACTACATTTTTCGATTAAATATTTATACTTTGCTAGGCTTGCTTAGAATAATTCTTAATTATATAACACAAGCCGGACCAGGTTCGAGTCGGTGGTGTCGTATAAATTTCATGATATAATGCCTATCGAAGTTGACTAATTTAAGTTTGCACTTGCATATCCCCATATGCATTTAATTTGTATTTCTATATAAACATAATTTTTGATTAGTTTTTCTATCACATACATTTTCAATATATTTAATACTTATGAAATAATAATATTTTTTAAAAATCTTATAAGAATGTTAAACCTCTTTGACTATGGTTCAAGCGCTCTGACCAACTAAGACTTACATATTTTTTATACGTATAAGAATTTCGACGTATTCGTAGTTAGTAGGTAGTACGCAAAATCAAATTTCATTTCCTGTTTAGTTCAATAAGCTAACAGTCATTTAAAAGTAAGCAACAAAAACGGGAAATACTTCATATAAGTAATATTTACTTATGAGCCAGTTACAGTCAAACAATATTAAAAGTCTAATTTATAAGCATCTCGTTAATAACTTGTTTAAATGAACATTAACTGACATAAAGTTTTCAAACATATTCATTCAAATGAGTTCCTTTATCATCTTCAAATAGGTTCTTTGAATATAATTTAATTTCTTATGTATACTTTTCGTAACTCAAGTACAGAGGAGGTCAAATTGAACTTTAAATGTTTCTAATTTTATTAATATAACAAGGTTACTTCGATTGAAAATCTTGAGAAAATCCCGCATACGTAGAAGTAGTCAGAGGAAACCCGATTACTAGTATTAAGACCGAATTTGAGACATTGCGTGTAGAGTGGCGGAACTCAACGTCGGGCTTTGTTTTATTACCAGAGTGGAGAAACGAAAATATAAAATATTTCATTTCCTCGGGTGGGAAACAAACCCACTGTCCTCGTAATTAATTTTATAGTTAATTTCAAGGCCAGTCATTTAAAATAAGACTTTATAGTCTATATCGCTAGCAAATTTTAAATTATATAAAATTATTTTAAATCATATCCTATGTATCCATTATACAGTGGATATGATGTGGGTCCGGCCATAGAGTATTAGCGCGCATGCGCTCTCACGAGATCCGGAAATAGTACGGTAGACCATTTGCGTGTTGCAGATTCCGTTCTTTATTATATATCGGCTGACATCTTTCTGACTGGGAATAGCATTTTGAAAATGACATTTTTAACTTTTAGTAAATGAAGTTTTATTAAAAATTTAAAAATGGTTACTTTCATTGACTTATTTTTTATCTGCGTCCTGCATGGTACGGATGGCCGAGAGGACCTGGGGACTTGGTGGTGGACTTGGTTAACTCTCAGTCTTCATTTCACTCAACATGCAATCTCTTTAAAAAAGGGAAAACGTCAATATCTTTACAGGAACATAATTAAAAACATTCTCATTAGGATAAGTATTCTAAAGGTAACAGTTTGTTTTATTATTTGTTAGTTATCGCCAACCATTTTGTTTATGTGGTATTTTAGGCGTATGATGTGAGTCCTATACTACTATTCTGTAACAAGCTTACAATACAAGAGCAAAAGTTGTTAACATGTCCATATCAAGACTACGTGATTTTCAGTAGTTGAAATTAGATTTTCAATTAACTTTTACTTCGTTTTATACAAATAATTCTCATTAAGTGTTAAAAATCTATTCAATTCAAAAAATTACAGTAGTTTTTCATCAATGTTTTCTTACGACGTTTTTGCAAATTTCATTCGTCATTTAATTTTATTATTACCTCCCTGTTATTTACTTTTTATTTGTTGCTCAAAAAATCTCATAAACGTGAGTCCAACAATATATTGTAAAACATTTATTTTGTTTCCTCGACCGACCATTGAACTTACAACCTGTTGCGTGTACAGTAGCACACTTGCGGGTAGAAGCGCGTCACGATGGAATATTTAATATATTCTGTTTACAAATTTAAAAACATTAAGTTATCAAATTTAATATAAGTGTTATATTATATGTTAATCAAAAGAACTTTCTTTTTGAAACTGCTGTTACTTTTCCTGGTTTATATTTTTCTCGTGGGAAGAATGTCTGCTTTCTAAAGTTACTTTTAATGTGTCCTAAAGTGCAACTACATACTTGTGTGATATGAATTCACGATTTGTTATATATTTTCTTTATTTTTACCCACATTTAGTTTTCTTTATTTGAAAATAGTAGGAAATAATGGTTACCGGTGTTAAGGTGTTGTTAGGACGGCTTTGTCTCTCACTATAGTTAAGATTTTATTTATTTTTTAAATTACCGCTGTATTCTGCACATGACAGGGTAGGCAGAGTGAACTTGGGAGCTATTGTTAAGACACTGCGTCCGGTTTTTCATTTTCCGCTAAATTTGAGTCATAGTGTGTTGAGAGTTCCTAAAGTGGGGATCGAATTCACAAGCTGTCGCTTACAGTCACACGTTTGTGCCCCTGGGTGACGACAGGCATCAAATATTTTTATTTTTCATACAGACATACACATCAAGAAAAATATTTTTTAAGAAAAAGAACAAAAAACGAAGCGGGACCTGATAGAGATCGTTTAGAGACCTCTATTTTTAATAAAAAATGTTATTCAAATTTACTTTTAGCTAACAATAAAATGTCTACGTATTAGCTGTGTTTGAAAAAAGTGTACACATACGCAACAAAATTCATTACTCGAAAATTACTTTTCATATAATTTTTTATTTTAACTTCACTCTGTATCAGGCACATAGCAGTGTAGGCAGAGAGAACTATACCATAGTTTGAATACCACGTGCTATGAGACTCCGCTCCCATTAAGCACAAGGCGATCAGTTACATGTTAAAATAGATATAAATATATCTCAGAAAGACTAAATATTTCACAATAATTTAATTAGAAACGATAAAAACCATCGCTAAAAGCCAAGAAAACGGTCGTAAATTTTGAAAATTATCGTTAATATAGGAAAAAATCTTAAATGTTGCACACTTGGCATCTTTCTACTTGAAAAGTAGAGTAGGCTGTGTCATTTACATTGACATTATTGGTTGTATAATTTATATAACGCTATTGTTCACTTAAATCATAATTAGCAGAGTTGGTTTAAAAAAACGTAATGTCAAGACAATTTGTACGAATTCTGACTATAACGTGTTTAGCAACGGAGCTTAACGCCACGCTTAGAACTAGAGGTTATTATTGTTACTAGAGGAGACAACCAATAAAAGGACTTAGATAATAATTACTTTTTCAATTTTCTCTGGTAGAATAAAGTTGAAAAATATATTATATTTTTATCGCAAATATTTTATAAAGAAATTGCCTTTTTTGTATGAAATACGATATTTAAATTAAACTTTATGTAATTTAAAATTTACTATTCAATATAAGTATTATTTATTTAACTGTATAAATAACGCTTTATTGCAATAACTTGAACATTGAAGTAAGTTTTTAAATTTAATATAGATATTGAAGGATTGTGAGTGACGTATATTATAAATTTATTGATTTGTGCATATCTTTTATAACGGCCAAGTATTGTTTTATAGAAATATATTTTTAAATAATAATATATAATATTTTAGAAATAAACGATAATAATGTTTTAAATGGTTCAATTACATTCCATACCCAATCGAAAAAAGTATGGATTTTATCTGCAGGTTAAAGTTTACAGTGAAACAGAGAGGTTTATTAAAATAGCCACACTGTAAGTATATCAGATGATATAATATATTAGTTTTTGCTTAATGAGGTTGTATTAAAATAAATAAGCATTAACATTTTCTATTATTTTTATATATTTTTTAAATGTGGGTTTGTATACAATAATTAGACAACCAGACCATTTTCTAGGTCACTTATTTGTACGAGCACTGGTACGTATTTAATTAATATATTTATTCATTGTATCTGGTTACGGTATTTCTTACATTTTGGACAGTAACTTTTTATATATTTTCAGTTTTTCATTTGATATCAATCTACAATCATCACCTATACATTCGACTCTATCCCACTTCACGAAAGCCACTAATAATATATACATTTTTAATGTTCTCACTTTATTCCGCATTTAACTGGGTAGGCACAGAGAACCAAGTGTTAAGATATTTCGTTCAACGCTTTCTCTTGTTACCAGAATGAGTAAGTAATAATATTAAACGATTCATACTCTTAATGGCGCAACCGTTGCGCTCACAATCACACGTTTGTTTGTACCACTGCCGCCTAAGTGATGTAATTACGGTAGCGCTTCGAGCAGCAGTCAAGTACTGATCTTGGAGGATATATGTAGATTATTTATTTATTTATTTATTTTATTTATTTATTGATCCACCAACGCTTGCTGACATCACTTCATACAAAAAATGGATAAACAATACACAAAATTATATCTAGATGCAACAAACACTTATAGGCTGATACATCATGCTCAAATAAAGACTAAATAATACTAACCTACTAAGCGCCGCCAACAAGATACAAAATAAAAGTAAATAACTAATAAATGAAAAACAAAAACCAATCAACTTTAACATGTACCTACATGCTTAAGACGATCTGAGTTTTGTCTTTAATATTGATTTAATTTTGCCGGTAGGATCTGCGTTAATGTCAAAAAGGTCACTGTACTCATTAACCAACTTACAAAGTCTAGGAACAGGAGAGTTCGATCCAAACACTGTTTTCCGGGGCGGTGGGTAAATTATAATTCATCTGTCCTCAGAGAAATCACAATGGAAAGGATAACCTTGGTAAACTTTTACAAGAATATAATTATATGTAATTTGTCATAATCTTAAGCCTCCTAGCAATATTCATGTTCGATGAGATACATAAAAAAAAATCATAAATAATAGAATATTTTCATGACTTAAAAGTCATCAGTATGAGCCATGTCGTGGCGCAAGTGCACTAGCGTGTGACTGTAAACGCGGCGGGTTGTGGGTTCGGTCCCCGCTTGAGGTAATGAAATATTTAATATTTTCATTTTAAATATTAAATATTCTCATTTCTCCGCTCTGGTTTAAATTCAGTGGAAAGTGGAGAAGGGAACGGAGTGTCTCAGCACTATATTTCCAAGTTTCCTGTACTTACCCTGCCTTGTGCGGGATACAGCATGAAGCTGAAAAATAGTGCCAAAAAGGCCGCAACCTTAACTCTTTAGTAATATTTTCGTAGTGTTTTTCAACAGAATGGAATAAGTTGAGTCATTTATTATATTGTAAGAAAAGAAACATTCATAAAGTATTCAGTGATGCTAATGTGAGGAAAACATCAATCTGTCATCGTTATATTTCTAACTTCTTTCTTCAAAATCACTATTAGAGAACTATTACATTCAGGAGCTTAACTTTAGTATGGAAAGCCTAAAGCTCCTTTACTGGAGATTAGTTTCGTGAATAATGAAGATTAATTTCGTAAAGTAATATTATGATATTACTTTAGTTATGTTCCTTGTGGCGTGGCGCACTGAACTTAGGTTTTACTATAAATGTTACGGTTCACGGATTGATTTCTTTACGGGAGAACGATTTCATTTACTAAACTTAAATTTAAAAAACGTATAAAAATTTTGATCGATTCATTTAATTTGGTTTTGACGTAATAGTGTCTTATAAATTTATGAACGCCGGCTGCATGCTGCGATAGAGAGGCACTGTCGGCCTTATCGGTCGGCTTGCGACGCGTCTATCTCTCTTCTAATAAATAAGGACTTAAAGCTTTATCAAAATAATTGTAATTTTTAAATTAACTTCTCTTAACTATACAAACTGACTTCGTAGTTAGAGAGCAATCCTTATTATTTTATAAATGTTTGTGAAGATGGATGGTATTTTCACTTTCACACAATGCAAAATTTTTTAACACAGCTAAATGGATTTAGATTACACTTTTTGAATGGATTTGGAACGAAAGTATCTTATGGCAGGAGAGTGTCTTAACATTAGGTTTCCGGGTTCCAACTGCGTACCCTGCTTCATGTGAGATATAGCGTGTAACTGACAAAAATCTCATTAACTGTTTAACTACAACCGATTTATAACATTTTAATATTTACTGTATCGATTAAGTACATTCTACTGAACTTCTTACTTTCAGGAATTTAAATAAATTATTTGAACTAAATCCAAGAGCAATCACTCGCAAATTTCTTTATTAACTACAGAAGCTGTCGTTTAACAGTACTTGTCTACAAATTAATTACGAAAATGAAAATCACTCAGTCGTTTAACTCGAGAAGAGCGTTCTAAAAGACATTTGTTATTACTTTTTTGCAGAAGGTTATATACGGAGGGATAAACTGCAGTAAACTTCTAGAAAAAAAAATTTCGCTATATGAAAGTGAAATGTAAGGATGAAAATAAATAATAAATACACGTTTCTTAGTAGAAAAGTTAAATCAAACCTGGGCACAAATGCTCCTTCAAACCGAGCTATGAAAAGTTATAACGTAACTTTTAATAAAGCAAAAATTGATATGCTTAGGGACTCCACCACATTAATTAAAAAGAAATTAAAAAAATATTTGCAACTCAGATAGACAATCTTTTTTTTTCAGCTTTACGCTGTATCCCGCACTAGGCAGGGTAGGCAGAGGGAAAAGAAGTGAAAGCTAGTGTTATGACACTCCGTTTCACTTCCGTTCCCCACTTTCCGCCGAATTTGAGGCATTGCGTGTAGATAATGTGATAGATAATCCCCTTTGCTTTCTTTTTTTATATATTTTTTATAAGATTTTAGATGATAAAGTAATTGGATATGATTAGTTTCATTTGTATGATTTATGATTATCATTGTTTTTATACCCTATATGTATATTTATTTTTCATTTTGGCTGTAGGGTTTTAGATAAGAAACTTGTAGAGCTAGCCTGTAAGTGTGATGTACAATGAAAAATATTTTTTTTTAATTTTGCATTTATATATAAAATCTTTTGTATAATTTTGTTTGTTACGTTGGTTTGTTTAATAACTAAATAAATAAATAAGAACTTCGAGGAAAGTCCATCGTCTCTTGGTTTGATGAAATACTCTTAATTGCGTAAATTTTATATTTTTTAATTTCACACGTCGGCGACAGAAAAATAATATCAGTTAAATAAAAATAATTTTATCATAAATTATAGTGGATTAAACTTACTCATATTGCAGTAAACTTCAGGTTTCAACTTATTTTTATCAGCTCTAGCTACATCTCGCACGTAGCAGTGTACCTGGTAGGCGGAGGAAACCTGGGAACGTAATGTTAAGACACTCCGTTATTTATTTACTTAACACTTTGTTACACCGAAAATAAAAATATTTACAGATATAAGAAAAATAAAAGAAAATTTTTGTGGCGGCCTTATCACCATAGATGATCTCTTCCAGGCAACCTTTACCATGAAATGATACTCACTATACTCTACTCAGCCTCACGCTGTATCTCTCACATAGCAGGGTAGGCAGAGGGAACTTGGGAACCTAGTGTTAAGACGACTCCGTTCCAATTCCGTTCCCCACTTTCTGATGATCTGAAAACATAATAATATCGATAGGCGTACAAATGTTCAACAAAAACAATACTTATTATTTTAGTACCTATAATAAACTCATATAAAAATGTATATCCTGTAAATTACATACGTACTAAATTACATAAATATCTATAAACGTACAATTTTTTTTTTTATGGAAGGCAAACGAGCGTATGGGTCATCTGATGGTGAGTGATCACCGTCGCCCACGGCACCGTGTAACACCAGGGGAGCTACGTACAAATAATATCATATTACTCAAACATCTATACTTATTTATATTATAAAGCTACATTATATTTATTTACATACATACATACATATATATCTATTTATAGTGATAAGAAATAGCTTTTAACTCGACGCTTGAAAATGTGAAGCGATTCAGACCGATGCAGTTCGCGCGGGAGTGTGTTCCGAAGGACCCCAGCCTTAAATATAAAAGAATCACCAAAGGCTTGTGTAAGACACAGTGCCAATTCTAGTTTATTGTCATCCTGTGATCCGAGGTCAAGAGATTGGTTGGAGCCAAGGAAGGTAAACTTTGTTTCAAGGCATTCAGGAGTGTGAGGGTGGAAGAGAGCAGTTTAAAGGAGAATGAGGATGTGGAGATTACGTCACTGACTGATTATAAGCAATGTAAGTTGGATCCTATATTCAGAAATATGATCGTAGTTTTTTAACCCTAACATGAACTGAACCGTCATATTTTGTAGGCGATCTATCTTGTTAAGAACAGTTTGCGGAAGAAATCACAGTAGCATGCATAGGCGTAATCAATGAAAGGAAGAAGAAGAGTATGAAAGAGGGAAATTTTACTTTTAATAAGAAGGAGGATTTTCCAACGTCTCAACGAAAGATCACAGCAAACAACTTTCTACTTAACTCTGATATATGGGGTAACCACAAAAAGCAGTTATCCATTATGCAATCTAAATTTTTAATACTCTTGTAAAATTCACTAACTTAGCTCCATCAAACAGAAGAAACGGATGATAAAAGGATTTTGGTTAGCTGCTGACGATTACCAAAGAGAGCGACTTGTGATTTAGAAGTATTGTTATTAAAATATTTTCGTTGGCCATTATAGGTCGTATACTAGAGGCATTGCGTGTTGAGTTGAGTTGCTCTCCGACGTGGAGACGTCGAGCTGGAGCAAACTTCCTTTTGAACTTAAATAGTATAATTTAAAAATAATAAAAAAATAGTGAAAGTTTAAATATCTAAGATGTCTCTGTAATTACGCTTGTAATAAAACCTGTCTAGTTCTCACTGAAGGCTAATTGTAAGTAAGTAACGTGAGTTCGACGACGAAGTCACTTTGACGCTCTTATATATATTTTTTTGTCATTGTAACAATATTTTATTCTATATATTCCTTTCAGCTTCGCGGTGTATTGCACAAAGAGACTTGTTCACAACATTATAATATTAAATTAATTTGAATAAATTCTCAACAATTCTATACGATTATTATTAAAACAAATGCCAGACAAAGGGCATACAAAAAGCTTTATAACAAACATCAAAATACAAAATAATATACATAAATTTACGTACGTACCTCTCTTTAAAAGGAATATTCTGAAGACGATCGATCAAAAGGTATGTTTTTACGTTTGTTGTTCTACAGGTGACGGTATGTTTTGAATGTTTTCATCATTTTTTCATTTTATTTATTTATTGTTTTATTTTGTTACTTTGAAGAATAATTTTTCAACATTATATAATTGTCAATTATCATTTTCTTCGTTTCATACAAATAATTCTCATTAAGTGATAAAAATTCAATTAATTCACAAAACAACATGTTTCTTAAGACGTTATTATGTAAGAATATCGTCCGTAAACTTAATTTTATATTTACCTCTTGCTAAAAAAATGTTTCGTAAAGGTGAGTTCAACTTCAATTTGTTGTTAAACATTTACTATTCAGTTTCTCCCCGCATCCCACTCATGGCAGGCGAAGAGAACTTGAGAACCTAGGGTTATGGAATTCTGTTTCGTTACTCATTTTCTATTTATCAGAGCACAAAAACATTTTTTTTTCAGTTTCTCGTAAAGTCACACTTGTGTGATGTGAATTCACGATTTATTACATATGCTTTATTTTTTACCCGCATAAGTGTTCTTAATTTGAAAATAGTCGGAATTAATGTAGACCGGTATTAAAGTAAAGACCGGCTAGGGCGACTTTGTACCTCACTATGGCTACGAATTTAATTATTTTTTCATTCTATCGCTGTATCCTGCACATGGCAGAGTACAGAGTGAACTTGGAAACATATTGTTAAGACACTGCGTTCTGTTTTCCATTTTCCGCTGAATTTCAGGGATTGCGTGTTGACAATTTATAAAGTTCGGATCGAACCCACGACCTATCGCTTACAGTCACACGCTTTTAGCCCTGAGCCACGACAGGCATGAAATATTCTTATTTTTGACATATTTAATATTAAAATGATATTACACACACACATACATGAAGAAAATTACGTTTCGAAAATACGTATAAATTGTTTAACGTAGCAGGATGAACCTGCGCTGTTTAGAAATGTTTACGAATTTGAGAATTATTACTAAACAAATTTCTTTTTAAAATATCTTGAATAATAATTTTAAAGCGTAATATCAAAATTCCAAGGTTCTATATAATTTTAGGTGAAGTTGTTATCTTAAATTCGTTGATGTTATAGAAATTGATTAAATATTTTAGAGAAGGTAAAGTAAGTACTCAATGATATTTCCTATTCATTTTCTGAGTGGCAAAGTAAATTAGTAGAATTCTGTAAAATTATTAACTGTCACTATTGAAAGTGATCATGGATTCATCTATTTTTGATTCTTCATACTTGTTTTGGTTTCAGCCCACTATTTCCATACTTTTTTTGGTTCCAAAATCTCGTGTCTGGTCTTCTCGAGGCTTGTAGAAGTACTTAGATTTACTTTATTATAATAAAATTTTACAAAATCTTTACATCGATTGTAGTCTGTTTGTTCAGCCGTACATTATATAACATAAGTAAGTTTTTCAGAATTCGTTTAGAAGTTTTTACGTGAAATCCTCGCAAACTTTTACAATAATATATGTAAACTGTCATAATCTTAAGCCTTCTAGCTATATTCATGTTCGATGAGATACATAAAAAGTTTCATAAATAATGGAATATTTAACTGTTTCAATTAACTTTTCATGGCTCAAAAGTCGTCAATATGAGCCATGTAGTGGCGCAAGGGCACAAACGAGGTTGTGGGTTCCGTCCCCACTTTAGGAAATGAAATATTTAATATTGTCAATTTAAATATTTAATATTCTCATTTCTTCGCTCTGGTAACAAGTCAAATTCGGTGGAAAAACGAGAAGGGAACGAAGTGTCTCAGCACTATATTTCCCAGTTTCTTGTACTTGCCTTGTGCGGGATACAGCATGAAGCTGCCAAAAAGGCTGCAACCTTAATTCTTTAGTAATATTTTCATGGTGGTATTTTCATGGTTTCAACAAAATCAAATAAGTTGAGTCATTTATCACATTGTTAGAAAAATACAATAAATAAAGTATTTAGCGATGCTAATGTGAGGAACACACCAATTTGTCATCGTGCGTTAATGACTTCTTCCTTCATAAAATAACATTTACAGTTTCAAATTATATTTACTCCATCTTCATTTCTCTCTCTCTCTCTCTCTCTCTCAGCTTCACGCTCTGTATCCCGCACTAGGCAGATTAGGCAAAGGGAACAGAAGTGAAACCTAGTGTTATGACACTCCGTTCCACTTCCGTTCCCCACTTTCCGCCGAATTTGAGGCATTGCGTGTTGAGTGACGGAACTCAACGCCGCGCTTTGCCTTATTACCAGAGCGAAGAAATGAAACATTAAATATTTAAATTGAAAATATTAAATATTTCATTTCCTCGACTGGGGACCGAACCCAGAACCTTTCGGTTACAGTCACACTCTTGTGCCGCTGCACCACGACAGGCCTCTTCATACTATGAGTAAAATTTATATAAGTTTTATCTGAAACTGCTGTTACTTTTCCTGGTTAATATTTTTCTCGTGGGAAGAATGTCTGCTTTCTAAAGTTACTTTTAATGTGTCGTAAAGTGCGACCACACACTTGTGTGATATGAATTCACGGTTTATTACATTTACTTTGTTTTTTATCCACATTTTATATTCTTAATGCACAATAGTAGCTTTATCTTTCCTTTTTTTTCAGCATCGTACTGTATCCCGTATATGGGAAGTTAGACAAAGGTACTCTAGTATTAATTCTCTGTTGCATTCCTCGCTTTCTGCCAAAATTGAGTCCTTGCAAGTTGAGTGGTATTTACTATACGGTACTATAAATATAGCATTATTGAAATAACCGTAAATAGCAAAGCATAGCTTGAACTTAAAAGTAACTTATCAAGTTTAATATTGATATAGAGTCACTCGTATATACTGATCATCATTTCGAATTGCGTATCATTTCTTTTAAGATAGCCAAATTGTTGTATTGAAATCTATCGTCAAATAAAAAAGCAAAGTACACGCCAAACGTCCGGCGCCGGCACTTGCTACTCATTCCTTCAGATTAGAGCAAATCCAAACAAGGTTCTCATGGTATCTTTCCTACCAAGCTAACTCTAATAAACCTGTTCTTCTCTTCAAAGAGAGACAACAGTTTTTTGGTGGGAACTCTCTAGAGCAAAGAGGGACTTATAAGGTAAATATATCATGATTTACTTTAAACTGCTTCAAAATAAAAGTTTTCGTAGTTAAAATTAGTCCAAATTTTCTAGCAAAAATAAATTTAAAGATACCATATCGATATCCTAGAAAGCTTCACAAATCCTCAATCATCCTTTTAGTACCCCCTAATAATGAGCTGGTTTTGTAGTTCATACAGTTATTCTTCATTGAAGTTAATTATATAATAAAATTTACGATTCTGTAGATATTAGTGCGGATATTAGCGGCTCTTAATAGTTTGAATTATGAAATATTAATAACAAATAAATATGAAATATTAATGTATGTACTGTTAACAACTATATAGTATCAGGGCTGTTAATACGTAAACTGACGGTACGATGTATGGAAAATGTCCAACTTGTTTGAAAACTATTCACCTACACTAGACACTTGTACACAATGTGTAAAATTAACGACTTTCATTTCAGTAATTAATTTTAAATCAAGTTCTTTACAAAGTTGTCTTGGACAGTGCCTATCGGTACGATCGAGTGAACAAATAAGTGAGATAAGAGGTGATCTTGAATATATATTTGAACAAACAAGCTGATTTGTTTGTACGTTAAAAGTTTTCAATTTTGTAATTTTAAGCTTCACATACTGTGTTCTTGAGTATCTGAGAATTAATACTACATTTTGTTCAGATTGTAGAAGCGTAGTTACGTATTGAGACTATTTATGTAATTAATGTGCTGTGGCTTCAGTTACTACTTGAGTAAAGTTTTAGGATTTTGTACTTCAACCGCCCTCAATAGAAAAAACAATGCTGTTTTCTGTCAATCTGTCTGTCTGTCAAGGCATCTAATATCTAGATCTACAACAAAGTACACCACGATGTTTCTAATATATGCAACATCTATAAAATAAAATATCACAAGCAGGGTTTCATTAAAGTTAAAAGATGATATTCAGCAAAGGCTGATAAATAAAAGAGTGACACAACTTTGTAAAAGACCAAAAGAATAACTATTGTTCTTTTAAAGTAAAAGGCCCTTCTTAAGAAGAGTTAACTTTCATAATGTACCAAAAGGTTTAGCGAAAAGAATTATTGATTTAACCATTAAGGTTTTAGATTTATTTATCATACTCGTAGATTGAAGAGATTAATGTTGCTTTTCAATAATGTCGTATCATATATTTCTTTTTTCACTTCAATTTGTATCCCGCATAAAGCACGCTACGCAGAGTTGCCCACCAAGATTTTCTGCCGACGTAATGTTGACATAAGGGATTATTTAAACGACAAAATTTTGTGTTGTATAAAACCTTTTATTTTTTTATGCTGTCGGTATACGTTTAGAATTTAGAGAATCGTCTCGTAGAGTTAAGATAAAAGTACGTTTTGTATGTTTCCTCACCAAAAAAGTTAAGGAATAAAATCATAGTAAATACGATAAGATATAATTAAATAGAGGCCAGTCGTGGCGCAGGGACACAAGCATGGGACTGTTAACGTGACATTTCCTGGTGCTTTAGTATGCAGGTAAATTGAATTCCTTTAGATTAAATTACAGAAATAAAAATAGATTCTTTTAAATTGTTAATTTTAAGCTTTTAGGCTTAGACTTTTTTATTCTTATAAAGAGTGCATCTTTAAGTAACTATAGTACTTATCGTTTAAGTCAATTATAGCCTTAACTGGTGAATTTCCAAATGACTATGCTTTGGTACCGGAAGTCTTATAGTAGTTATGGCACATTTTTTAATGTGGAATTAAATAAAAGCTCATTTCAATTTTGATCTCAGACAATCACCTTTGTTATTTGTATTTTTACTTATCTCAGAAACAAACGGTTATTAGAATTCCGACCGTCATGTCGAAGCGGTACAGCATCTTACTGTAAATAAGTAAGTTTTGTGGAGATAGGGCATTCATTATTTAGAAAGTTTATAAAAATAGGAACGCAGTGGAATTTGAACACGCCCCTTTTTGGTTGTAAGCTACAGATCCGACTCGCCGTAGTATAAGTTATAATGGAAGAACTCTACTTCTCGGCGCGTATAGAAGGACTCTAAATTCCAAGCCACAGTCGCTATTAGGAAGAAAATAGTTATATTACAATTGCATTTTCACCTTCACGACGTATCCCGCACATAGCGAGGAAGGCAGAGGAAACCTGGAAATCTCTTGGTAAGTTACTCTTTGGTCATTAAGACAATTCCATGTCTAACTTTCTGCCAAGTTAATAATATTTCATTTCCCTGAGTAGAAATCGATCCCACAACCGCCGTTGACACTCACACTCACCGGTGTGCTCCGGGTCACCGGGTCACAGCAACCTTATAGCTTATATCAATATATTTAATAATATCCTACAAAACTTTTAAGTATGTATAGAAAAAAGTAATTTACTTAACCAATAAAGAAAAAAAGAAAATATTACGAGAAAAAAAATTAAGAAACTCTATTATCAACATCAAAGAGCCACTGTGCGTATCACTTGCGGAATAAATTAATATCTTGTATAAAAACTCTCTTTTATTCAACGAGGCGATGGTATTATTTACCTTTTAATAAAATTAGATTTTAGACATTATTATTTTTGATTTGTAGCCGTGGGTTGTTTTTGATGTCAGTGTTAAGTTGAAGAAATTTGTTTTTTATTTAGCCTTGCGTTGAATTCCGCAGGCAGTAGAGTAGGCAGAGAGAGAGAGAGAGAAAAACCTAGTATATCTAGTGTTGGGAGACTCCGTTTCCAATCAGAACTTTCCATTCCTTACTTTTCACCAAATTCTAAAGAAATTGCGCGTTGAGTGACAGAAATTAACACCACGTCTTGTCTAATTCTAGACGAAGAAATAAAATATATTAAATATTATATTTTCTCATCTACGGATTGAATTAACAACTAGCTGCGTATTGAGATGTCCTAAATCTTACGATAATAGTTTTTTATTGCAATTCAATAATACGAACGACTTCAAATATTTTACAACAACTGTCTGAATATTTTATTGTGGTGTATGTGGAAAATATCATTTATGAGCGTCTGACTCAGTGGTAGAGTGTATGGCTGGTTGAAACGATACCGAAAATCTATAAGGTTGAACCTTATATATAGGTTTTGATTATGCAGCGAAGTATTTTCAACAGACTGGGATAAGTTGAAATATTTATAACGTTGTAAGAAATGGAATATCCTTAAAGTATTCCGCGATGCTAATGTGAGGAAAACAACAATTTATCATGGATATATTACTGACGTCTTTCTTCAAAACAACTATTATTGAACATTCAGGAGCTTATTAAGAAAAGCCTAAAACTCCTTTTCATTAAATTAATTTTGTAAAGTAATATTACTTAAATTTTGTACATTATCTTATCTCACAACCACAAGGGAACGAACTTCTGTACACTAAGCTCCCAGGTTCCCTCTGCGTACTCTGCAATATACAATATATAACGAGTAGATAAATACAAACTCCCTAACTCCTTGATTACAACAGATTTGTAAAAATAATTAACCGATCCAAAAGCAATAATTCACTAATTTTTAATTAATTATCTACAAAAGATATCGTTGAAGAGCATTTACCTAGAAATTAATTACGAAAATGATAATCACTTCAGTCGTTTAATTCGAGCAGAGCTTCCTAAAAGCTTCAAGGAAAATATCACTTGGTTTAATGAAATATTCTCGATTTCATTAATTATTAATTGTTTTCTTTATAAAGTGTTTCGTTAACTCCACGCGATAACGAAAAGGATTGATGGTCAAATATTCCTTTTACCGAATTCAAGATAGTAAGGTCGCGCATTGTTTGACCATAGCAATGACATATAAAACAATTTATACATCGCGCATCAACCTTACTTATATCACAGTGAGCCTGTATTGCTTTAACTTCTTTGAGCTGCAGATGTATTCCACAGTGTAGCAGGCTACCTGGTAGGGAAAAGGGAGCCTGATAACGTAAGTTGAGACACTATATTATTATTATTAAGAAACTTCCATTCGCCATTATCCTTCGTATTCTAGAGGCATTGCGTGTCTTTGGACAAAAATCGTAAGTAAAAAAAATGAAATTTGTGTTTAAAGTAGCTCTGTAATTATGTTTGTAATAATACCTGTCTAGTTCACACTGATTGCTAATTGTAAGTAAGTAACGTAAGATCGACGACAATGTCACTTTGACGCTCTTATTTATGTTTCTGTCATTGTGCGAATATTTATTATTTATTGTATTTACAGTGAGAACCTCGTGCTAAGATGCTAAGCCCAATTCTATTCTCATCAGAGCAAGTTAACTAACTAATTAATTCGTACGGCAAGTAGAAATTGAGGCCTGTCGTGGCGCAGCGGCACAAGAGTGTGCCTATAACCGACAGGTTCAGGGTTCGATCCCCAGTCGAGGAAATGAAATATTTAATATTTTCAATTTAAATATTTAATGATCCATTTCTTCGCTCTGGTAATAAGGAAGGCAAAGCGCGGCGTTGAGTTCCTCCACTGAATACGCAATGCCTCAAATTCGGCGGAAAGTGGGGAACGGAAGTGGAACGGAGTGTCTTAACACTAGGTTCCCGGGTTCCCTGCTTACCCTGCCTCGTGCGGGATACAGCGTGAAGCTATGGTATGGTATGGTATGATATATTATAAGTTGCTTTCTGCGGATATACGTATTGATACACAACTAAATACTCAAAAGAAATGAAGTCCCGGGTTTCTTTGCTTCTTTTTAGGACTGTCACAGTGACTTTATTGAACCAGTGTAAATTGTTTTACGTTAAAAAAAATGAAATATGTAACTTTCTGTCAAAAACGTTATATGTAGTCTGTTATATTTTTTTCTTTCATTACATCAGTTTTATAAAAACATCTCTTAATTTAGGCATTTAGTTCTTAAAGCCTCTAGAAATACAAAAAAAACACTGGTTTTCTGTCGGTTTAGTAGCGGTAATCTGATAATGTCACGTGACGAAGTAATAAGAAAATATTCATATAAAATGCACACCTTTATCAATTTAATTAAATTATTGTTACTAAGTTATTATAATTTTGTATAATACAAATAAGGAGTTTTCAGTCGTAAATTCAAATATTTTTAACTAAGATTCTATAGTCAAATATAAATACTGCACACTTATACTCGTATAGGCCGAGCTTGTATCTCTATCGCTTGTTCCGCGCTTTCGCTTATCCGCTTTGGCCAGGATTTAATTCAAATGAATTCGTGTATTATTTTGTTTTTTGTGACCCTCCAATTCCAGCCCTTGTAACTTAATTAACATTATATAGTAAATTCACTTGATATAACATGTTCGATATTGTTTTTAATAATTAAAGGTTAACAGAATTATTTCACAAATTAAAATAACATATACCTTGTTTAAATACATATAATGTTTGTAAATAAATGTAAATATGAACATAAACTATTCTATATTTAGTTGTATCGTCTAGACGCTAAACGCATTTTCATTAAATCAGACGATTGTCGTCTAGTTATTTCCACTTTGCCTATCGCCGGGTGAACGTGTTCATTACTATTCTACCGCCACAACTTCGCTTCTATCAATAATTTTAAACGAAAAATATTTTTAACATTTAACAAAATAAAATGAAATTTTTTCGTCTTTATCTATTTTAAACGAGAGACTGTATTTTTTATGTGTTTAGATAAAAAACATCGGAGTAGTTCTCAAGGTTAGGTTACTTCCATTTGTAACTTTTAGGATTGATATTACTGACATTTTATGCTGCTTTAAAAGTGTTTATAAGAAAGATACTGAATAAATATTACAAATTTATATTTTTTTAGAAAGTAGAGCTCGATCGCTACCTCTATAATATATTTAATATATAAATTAAATTTATCAGGATTCCGCTCTCAAAAGGTCAATTATTACTCTATTACCAGGATAACGTTGTTCGGTCTGCGTCACGACTGGCTTCAGGTTATTACAGTTTTTTAGCTTTATATTTTATTCGATATGAATCAAAGTAGGCAGAGGACATTGAGGACACCGAATTGTAGGACACTCCGTGTCGTGACCTCCCGTTGAATTCTAGAGGTATTGTGTGTTAGTGTGCAAGTGTGTATATAGCGGCCTATCACAACGCCACGCTATGCCACAAAACCAGAGAAAAGAAATAAAAATATCAAATTTCAGTTTCTCGAGTGGGAAGTAATCTCATAACCTGTTAACCGTCCCTACGCTTGGACCGTCTTGTAAGATTTTTTAATTATATTTATTTCATGTGAACTTTCTTTTATCTTTACGTGTTTACGGAATATTTATTGCAACATGAAAAACGAAAACTCAAAACATTGATTTCAGAAAGAAATATTTTCATTTTTTTTTCAGGAACAAAAAACTATAGAACAAAGAACACATTTAATTTAAATTTTCTACTTTCTTTTCCTTCAAATTTGACTGACAAAACAAAAGTTTCCTTAAATATAAAACAAACATAGAAATGACTACTAAGTCGTGGATCAGTGAGTCAATTACATCGATGTTACTGAACCATTATATTCCGTAAGCTATTTATGATAGTATTTAATAAGAAAATATTATTATCGACCAAATATACATCATTTGTTAATCTATCGTGTTTGTATTACATTGGAAATATATGGAATCATGTATTTGTTCACATGTAATATGGGTATATTAAAGCACAGCGTTGAGCTCCGCCACTCAACACACAATGCATTAAATTCAGAAGAATGGAGTGTATTTATACTTTGAGTTCTTAGATCCCCTTACTATTGGATATGTGTAATTTAAAAATAAATACAACAGCCTACACGAGAATCCCAGATTATTTAATGGTCAGAGATCAATACTTCAATTCGGCGAAAAGTGAGTACGGAATAGAAATATATCAATAGAAGCACTGTGTTATGTGCGGGATAGAGCGAGATTATTCAAGACGTGTTTCATAAATATTAAGTAAGTAACACATTTTACCATAGAGCACATTTACCCTACGGGAAGAGTGTCGACTTCATACAAAAAAGTGGGGGACAAAAATCGCCACTGCTGCCACCATCCGTAATCCCACAGAAACTAATCTGTCAAATTTCTCGGCGGCAAAATTGAAATTTGGCCTTATGAAACCTTTATTTTATGCAAAATCAGAAAGATTCACTCTTTCAAAATCATGGAAATATTGATTTAAACATCAATACTTTCAAATGATTTTGAAACTGTGAATCATTTCTGGTGTGATCATAATAATAAAATATAAATACTGAAATGAAACTAATAAACACTTTATATTTAATTTTATTGCATATTAACATTTTTAACAAAAAGTATTTGTGTATATTAATTACAATAGATTGTAATACATATTTGTATTACAATATTACTGTCAACCTTTTTCCTTATTGTAATATAATATTATCTTCTTCTTCAATATTGTTTGAAGGTTTTGTGTTTTAAAAGAAACATTTCTGAAGTAATTTACTTGCAGTGAAGTAGATTAATGTAGTAACCATTTCTTGTCTGGTCTTTAGAATCTTCCAAAATTGATATTGCTCTTTTGTTGACTCCACTCATATCACCAACATTTAAATCAATTTTATAAAATGGAAAACCTGAAGAAAATATATAAATTGAATACAAAATTATAAGCGTTACAAATCTAACTAAATAGCATAGTACCACTTTAAACTTGCCTTTTATAAGAACAGATAATCCTTGTATCAAATATCCCTGTATAAAATGTCTCGTTTGATGTTATAGTTCGGCGAATCACTTCTAGAACACTACTTTTAATTTGTGCTAATTATGAAGAAAAGTGTCTATGTAAAAGAAACGAATTAAATAATACAACAAAAATACTGGATAGCGTTGTTTAACGTTTTTGAAAATAAACAATACTTCGGCCATTTGTAAATTGAAACACTATTTTCAATTTTATTATTAAATGTCAAATTAATTGTAATTTGACCATATCGAAAGGCAATTTTACTACTATGCTTTGAATACTGGTTAGATAAATTGTATCTTATACTAAACAAAAACTGTTTAAAATTAAAGTATAGCAATCTCTTTTTAGTTTCTTTTTTAACATTAATTTACAAGCAACTTTCATCCTTTTTTGGAATTATTATTTTTTTATAATACTCAAACTATATATTAAAAACATTAAACGAAAAGTTATTTCTTAAATATTAAATATTCATATAATAAAAACATTAAATACATCTGCTTCAAAATTTTAAAAAATACTACTAATTAGTAGTTTTACTTAAACCTAGCAGCACTAAACACCTACGAGCATTATGAAAGACCGTATACCGTAAATTTTACATAAATTTATTCTTAAAGACCCACGGCCAATCCCCCGTAGGTATGTCGCCAATGCCCCTAAGGAAGTCGACCGGGCCTGCATTTAACTGTCTGTTTCAATGTATCTTTCAGTTTCTTGCTTTATGCCACATAGAACGATGGCAAAGTGCTGTTGTTAGTGTTAAGACACTCTGTTTCCCACATACTGCCTTACTTTCGAGAAATATTGAGGTATAAAAGCCACGCTTTGTCTTATTATTAGAGCGAGCGATGTACTCGACATCAAAATTATTAATTTACGTGAGTGAGAATGGAATCCACTACCGTCGCGGTTACGTCAAGTTTTAAAATTAATTATGAAATGATGAAAGGAAAATAAATTTAAAACGTATCTTCAATTTTATCACAGTCTCTTTTAAATGATTATTTTAAATCACTTTATTCCCAGACGTGAGATATATTCTACAGATAATTAATAGCCTCCATCGCTCTTTTGTTGTTATCTTGATGTAAAAAATGGCGTTCACCTGTTGGTCTTTTATGAATTTAAAAACGAAAAATCTTCTGTTAAATATTACATATACATAAAAAAATCTAAAGTCAGTTAAGTGTACTCTACAAGTGACAAGTTGTGGGTTTGACCCGTACTCGATATGAAATATTTAATATTTTCATTGTAACGAGGCAAAGTGTGGCCTTGTAATGCAAACAGAATAAGACACAAAATGGGCAACAGATGTGTTTTATAAAAAAATACATTTTGTTTTATAAATATAACAACAAGCACTCAGAATAACGAATTACAATATTAAACAAAAATACGTCATTGTTGGAAACGTCAGTGTAAGCGTATATTTTTACCATTGCTTATATAAATACTGCTGTCCTCTTTACTTTTTATTACCATTTTCTTCAATATTTGAGAATAATCAGAAAGATTCATTCAAAAACTTTCTAAGCTATTCCTCTAATATAAAATCATGTTATTATTTTTGAATAAAAATAACAATTTCCATTCAATATATTCTGAACCTTTTAGAGATATTGAAATAAAAAAAATAGAAAAGTAACAAAATATAAAAGTACATTAGTTGTCAATATATTATGAGAGTTGCTGATGCTCACTGCTGTAGTTTTCTTACATAAATAACCTAAGTGTCGTAATCACCATTTTATGTAGAAGTTTTTGTTTTTCATATATTTACACACGCTGTATCCTGCATACCTATATCAGGGTAGGCAGAGAAAACCTGGTAACCTAGAGCTTAGGAACTCCGTTTCTATTAAGACATTTTTATTGCTCATTTTATATCAAATTGAAGAAATGAACTTACTTACTTAGCTTCACGCTATATCCCTAGCAGGGTAGGCAGAGAGAACGGAGCGCCAAACGCTACGGTCTCGGCATACCTCTTTCGCCTAGTCCACTGTCATCAACCTCTTCATACATGCCCTCCGGGGGGTCCTCATGCTTTTTACGTGACCTTCCTCCAGTATCGTCGATACTGTGTTTTCGAAGGTCAACCGAGGTCTCCCCCCCCCTCTCTTACCACTCACTTTTCCTTCATAAATCTTTTTTACCATTCTTGGAAATGGACAAAAAAAAAATAATTACAAGTACTTTTATATAACAAAGAAATTTGTGTAGACAATTTGGATCACGAAATATCAGTAATAAATATTACTGCCTTGAAATTAACACATTTATATACAAGCATATGCAGTTTCTTATTTCTTCCCGCATAGTGCGTCAGAAAAAAAAACAGTATCGCATCTAATCAGATGATACTGGTGAAGGTCACGTAAAATGCATGAGGACCCCCTAGAGGACATGTATGAAAAGATTGATGACAGTGGACGAGGCGAAAGAAGTATGCAGAAACTGTAGCGCTTACCCTCCGTTCTCTCCGCCTTCCTCTGTAAGCATACAGGCAGTGTAAAGTTTAAAGAAACATTCCCTGTAATTAAAAATAATAAAGCAATCAAACGATAAGATAATCGTGTTTACAGTCAGTACACGCTTTCCCACTCCACCACGATGGACTCAGTATAATATACGTACAAATATACGTATATTACGTATCTTATAATTGCTTAATGTGATCATATCGAAGATGATTTCTTAGAACTATTTCTATCTTCATATCATTAATCAGAAGATATTTATGTCAATACAACTTTAATCCTAATAAATATGTTCGGTGATTACTCACAGGATAGAACTTAATATTTTTCTTATTATGCTTAAAAACAATTCGGCATAAAGATTTGATAAGCATAGTGTTTTGAAATAATATTGATAAAAAATCATTGTGAAAATGATCAATGAAACAACGAAGAGTTTCTGCGCTTTAAGGAAATGTAGACTTGGATGCTCGACATAATTTTTTTACTTAACATCTCCAAACAAATTTGAAAAACAATGTTCTTGACAGACGAACAAACGGACAACCGATTTACAGAGTGATCCTATAAATGTCCGCTTATTGTCTATTGAGAAATTATCATTCGATGAAATAAAATATTAAATATTTCATTTCCTCGTTCTGGTAACAAAACGCAACAGTACATGAACCTATGAAGTAAAATATATTATCTTTGAAATAACATACTCGTAATTACATAAAATTAAATAAATAATCTGCGGGATTGTAGTCAATATATTGTCACTATTTTTTTTATCTTTACGATGTATCCCGCACGTGGCAGAGTAGGCTTAAGGAACTTGGGAGTCGATGGTTCAGACACTCTCTTTTACTGTGCTTTTAAAAAATGAAAATATTAAATATTTGATTTCCTCGAGTGTGTATCCAACCCACACTTGTCACGTTTACAAATACATGTTGGCGCTCTCCCGAAACAGCAAGCCTCACACTATATTATTATTTTATACTTTAAATTTATCTTTTTAATTCAACCAAAGTCTCAAGCTTTGTTCTTTAATAAAAAATAATAAAATAATAAAATTATGAACACTTCACAAAGTTTTGTTATAAATAATATAAGAGAAAGAACTGAACAAACTACTTGTAGTAAAGAAAGTTACAAAGTTCCGAGTACAGCTTATGAAGACATGCTGTAGTTTGTTTGAGAATTTAATAAATTAGAGTTTTAATTTAAATACATTTTATTAGGTGGTGGCAACTTCCTTTGAAAACTGTAAATATATATTTATTATTTAAATTGTATCTCGTGTATAGGAGAGTTGGCAAAGGGAACCTCGTTTTAACTTTGTTCTGTTTTATACTCGTGCTGTATCCCGCACATGGCACGGTTGACAGAAGGAACCTAAAAATCTAATGTTAAGAGACTCCGTTCCTATTCAGGCACTTCCGTTACCAACTATTCGCCAAATCTGAGAACATTATGTGTTCAGTGGCGGAACTCAACTTTGTTTTGTTACCATAACTAGGAAATGAAAATATTTTATTCAATAATTATGAAAATTATCCTCACTGACACTCATATAGTGTCACAGCATAACGGCGGCCTTTAGTCAGCTGTCATATCAATGTAGGGTAATAATTAATAATAGATCGTAAGGCTAGTTTAGACAAGTCGCAGGTCACAACGTGTGACAGCCAAATTCCGCCAATCAACACTCAATGTGTCTTGATTCGGTGGAAAGTGGGGAACGGAAACGTCTTTATGCGAACTGACTGTTTTATCACTTGGTTCCCCTGAAGCTAATATCTAATTCATATGGCATGTCTATAAACAGGAGATATCAACTATTAACTTTAACAGCACAGTCATGATTTTCTAATGGCATATAAAACTAGCAATAACTACTCGTAGTATTTCTATGACAATATGTTTTCAAACGCCGCCTCTGAGCTGCTACGAATGTTGCTGTGATTGGTATCAACGTCATAACGTGCGCAATAAAAAGATAAGCTTTAGTATTTGAAGAGTGAAATAGATCGAATGCGTTATGCTCTTGATATATTTTTTATTGCCCATATTTGGAATTATCTTCTATTTCTATAGATATGATGTTTTATGATAGATATGCTATTATAGTGTAGTTTTATATTGGAAATGCGCTACTGCACCTAATAATGACCGAGATGGTAAAGAGTATGATTTTCGATCGGGGAAATGTCCTTTCGTATACGAAATGTGACGATAACTTCTGTCATCAGCAAGCATTGCCCTACCTACCTATGAAAGGTGCGGGAAGAACATCAATATGTCTTACCACCAGGTTACTTCTGCTCATCTTGTTATGCGGGAAAGAGCGTTTATACATGACAGCTGAAATATTTCACTTTTGTTATAAATACACACATAAATAAACTAAATTGAAATAAATTGATTGAATTAAACAAATAATATTTGATCAAATGCTACAAGCATTTGACTACTACATTTCTTAATATTAGTATATTTGTGAGAGAGTAAGAGATTAATTATATTAACTCAGTATAGTCAGAGAAAACATTATAAAGAAAAGTAAAAAAAAAAGTTCACGTGTAAATTAATTTTAATATATATCTTACAAAAATCTATAACATTACTGCAAAGCTACAAGTTTTTTACTATGTTTTAAAGTGTTATTCCACACTTAAGACAGAAAATACTAAACTTAAATTTAAAAAGCTTATAAAAATTTTGAACGAAGCAGGAAAAAATTTTTAAAAAAAAAATTAAAAAAAAAAAATTATAAAAAAAATTAAAAAAAAAAAAAAACAAAATTTTATACGCTTTTTAAATTTAAGTTTAGTATTTTCTGTCCTAAGTGTGGAATAACACTTTAAAACATAGTAAAAATATTAAAATAAATAGTATTCTCTCTTGCCAAACGATAATTCTTACGAGTTGTCTTTGGGTAGCGGAAATTTGTAAAAATCTCCCTACAGAGATGCTAACAACATAAATAAGTTGAAACAAGCGTATAAGAATTTCGACGGAGCTCGGTGAGAACGAATGGCTTAGTTGGTCAGAGCGCTGAAACGGTATTCCAGAGGTGCATGCTACAAGTTTGTTTTGCTTGCATGAATCTCAGGAATTTCTTTCTGATTTCGTTTAATTTTCAATAGTATCTACCGAGGGATTTTACTTGTTTATTCGTTTGATGTGACTCAATTGACTTCCGGTCAGAGTTACTTAGCGTGTCATACATCAAATTCTACTTGTTTCTATTTAACCCTAATCCTCGAAAGTATAAAGTAATACACGTCTTAAATACTTTTTGATACGATAAAAAATATTTACTCTTGTGTTAAATTATAAATAATTACAATGGATTTTACGTTTTAATTCACCCCAACAGTATGTACCTTCCTCCCACCTCAAAACTATGAAAGCTTATCTGCGATGTAGACTTTCCGGGTCCTTTCCGGGACTCAAAAATAGAAGAATAAGTAAAAAAAAATATTTATCTTTTGCCGAGACCTAAAAAATATTTGCAAAGCTCCATCCATAACGACGGGTGAAGTGAAGTTTTCAGGAGAAATGAAAGTCAATACAATGTTGGAACAGAATAATATCTAATTGAGACGCTGTTGTTAACGCTCCTATTGAACGTTTTATAGATTATTACATCAAGAAACGAAAAAATGGTGTAATTTAAAAAGTTATTAATTGAAATTATCTTAAATTTATTTGGTATTTTTAGCATAACATTGCATAACATAGGGAACCTAGGAACATAATGCTAAGACATTTTCTTCCCATTCTTATTGTTGGTTTGTCTTTCCTATATATAATTAAAAAAAAACAGAATTAAAATGATTATTAAATTTCTAGACTTAGTTTAAAATGCCATTTCCTTTTAAAACGAAGGGCCCTTTGCAATCGAGTTAGGTTTTTGTATCGCTGCAAAGTGACAGTTAACTTCATTACCGCGCGATCACCGGGCCGCTTTGATCGCACAAAACTCACTTTACTCGTATATACTTTAACCGTGGGACTGCGACACGCTGGAATATTGAATAATTTATTATAGTATTTACAGATGACTATCAACATATACGTATACATTCATACGCGTGAAGAAATGAAAATATTAAATATTTTAAATTGAAAATATTAAATATTTACATTTCCTCGAATGGGGATCGAACCCACAACCTGAAAAATACTAATAAATTTTTAAATAATATTCATAAATTAGATAGAATGGTAGCCTGTAATGAGTTCTTTAACAAATAATAAGTTCTTTAACAAATATTTTCAATAAAATATTTTCCACTCAATTCTAGAGGATCTCCTTGGGTCTTAACTGGTGGAATTCAACGTCACGCTTTAGCAATTATTCACCTCCTCAAGGAGTATCAAACTCACAACTTGTCAACGAAAGTGGAACGGAGTGTCTTAACACTAAGTTCCCAAGTTTCCTCTGCCTACCCTGCCAAGTGCGAGATACGGCATGAAACTAAGTGAGTGAGTGAGTAGTAAAATTTACATACTCTGCGATAAACGTGTTACTGCGTGAAACTAAAAAAAGCATAATTCAAACAATTTAATGTCTTTATATGATGATACATAAAGCGGGTGCATTGTAGTGCAGTACAGTTAAGTATGGTGGAGGTAAAGTAAATGTGGCTTAATGACGACGGCGTCTGTTTATGTATGTAACAACTGATAGTAACGTTGGACACGCGACGAGTCACTTTGTACTGTACAGTTATTGTATCTATTTTTTTTTTTTTACTTTCATTTTGCTAGACCAAGCGCGACGTTGAACTACGTAACTCAATGCGGATCTTCACTTAAAGAAACCCTTTGTATCCCAGTCATATGCACAACATACATTTAATTATATTAGCGAAACTTAACGTCACCCTTCCTCTACAAAGGTGAAGAATTAAAATAATACAATCCCCCGTAGTCGTCCAACTGTCACTCGTCACGTGTACAGTCAGTACAGTCGCTGTCACTGCACCGCGACGGCTTCAATTATTTAGTTCATCTACATATGAATTTTCAGACTTCTCTATATTTAGTACTCATAAAGTGATCTGTCTACATTTTGACATTTTGTAATTAATAACATTTGTATGTGAAACCATGCAGCCCCGTGCGGCTTCGGCTTCTTAAACTACACGAACTAAAAATTTAATTTAATATGTCTATCTATCAGTAAAAGGAAAAAAAATATGTTTTGCTAAAGCTAAGCTAAAAGAGTCAAAGCAGGAGAGGTTAAGTTAACTTATGTAAATTAGTTAATGATAGTTATAAAATATATACATAGGTTTAAAATGCTTTAAGTAAGTTTAAATTTTCGCGTTCCAGCCGCACGGCGTTCGATTGTAAAACATTCATCACTCCTCCACTTCATACAACGTACATTTCAGCGTTAACCTGCACACCAAATAATGTGAACAAGTTTGCATTAAAATCCACATACTGGTTTGGGGTACAAGGTTCATTTATTTCCGCTATCTCCCTTGCGACGTCTGCTATGCGGTGTCTGTATGTAACAGATTTTTTATATTTCATTACATTTTTCGTCTTATAATTAAATGTAATCAAAGACGAAAGTACAGTTTTGAATTTTAAAATAATTTTCTACAGATTTAAAACAATCAAAATTTGGTTTTTTATTGTTTCTGTCAGTGCATAAGTCTTTGCACAATTTAAAAAATCGGCTAAAATAAGATTAAGCCCAGCCTAGACTCAACATTTTTTAGCTTATTTCCCGCAGTTAGCAGGGTAGGCAGAAGGGACATGGTAACATCATATTTACATACTCAGTTCTCATTAACAGATTTTCGTTCTTCACTTACATCTGAACTCTCGAAGCTTAATAATTTTTCTTGTACAATATAAACAGTCCATATAAGTTCATTCTCAACTAATCACGAACTGCACTGTCGCTCATTGCATGCATCTTATATGTAAATTGTATAAAAGTTACGATTAAATTCAGCGAATTAGGTGAGGAGAGAACTATTTAATTGGATTTGTTGGAAGATTGAATCAAAAAATGTATGTTGTTAGTTACTTATAGCTACTATTTTCTTGCTTACTGAAGTTAGGTTCAATTAACCTTTTTGTAGAAAATGTATAAAAATTTGGCCGTAACCATATTTGAGCCTGTTTTCTAAGTAAAATATGCTTTTGACACCGGTTCAAATACCGTTTTCGAAAGTACACTACTTTGAATATCTTGTTATTTTACTTTCTTAACTGTGGAGTAATACTTTGAACAGAACATAAATATAATTAAATCCCCCATACTAATGCCGAGGTCACAGGCCATCGTATAGTCAAGACGGCCTCGTTTAAAAACTCCATACAAAAATACAATACCTTGCCGAAGCTATTATCTAAAGTTCCATTACAATACGCTTTATTTCTGTCTTAAAGTAGATTCAATAATATCTCCGTAACCATGAACATGATCGTGATAGATCGTTGCAGGCGTTACATGAAGCGTCTCACATCATCTCATCAATCACTATCTATTTCTGAAACGCAGACTGTTCTTAGTATTTTACACTTCGAATGAACCACTCGAGAGAGGACAAGGACGTTCTTATGATATGATGTAAGGGAAATATTATTGTGGAGGTTATTAATGGTAACGTAGATTAGTAAAGGTTTGTGTACGAAGTTACAAAATAAGAGTACTTTGTAGGCTTAAACATCATTGATTTATTATTTTATTAATATATTTTTTCCAAATGAAAATTAATTCTACAATAGACTATTAAAATATGACTGACCATGCTGCGGTGTCACGACGGCCTTTTTATGTAAAATATTCAAATGTCCAATGTAAGTAACATAATAAACATATCTTAACTGTACATTTTAATGTTATGTTGGCTTTACTCCTTTCTTTCAATTAAGTAAAATATATTAAAGTACTTTATTATTTATAAAAAAAAAATTCAGCTTCTCGCTTAATCCCGCACATGGCAGGGTAGGGCAGACGGAACTTGGGAACCTAGTATGTTAGACATTCTGTTCCATTCCACACGTTTCGCTGAATTTAAGGTATTGCATGTTAAGTGGCGGAACTCAACGGCGCTCTTTGCCATGTTATCAGAACGAAGAAACGAGTACATTTAATAATTTTAATTTAAAAATATTAAATATTTCATTTCTTCAAGTGCTCACAAGCTGTCGTGTTAATGCCAGTCCCAAATTTGTGCTCCTGCGCCATGACAGACCTTAGTATATATTTATATCATAAAGAAAATTAAAAAAGTATAATTATTACGTCAACATAATTACAGTCAGTAAAAAAGTATTATTTTATTTAATATTATTTCAAATGAATTTTATAATATTGATAAAAGTAAAGTATGCTTTAATGAAAAGAATTTCACAAGTTTATTTTTTTTTTCTGAGTGACTTAACTGCTGTTGACCTGGGATACAGCGTCACCGGGCGTGGAGGGGCGAGTGAAAATGTCTTGGGACGGAGGAATGCAACCTGCCTATACTGGGCGTTTGCGACTGTGATCGGGTCGTCGGGGTCTAGAAGGACGCCGCGAGGGCGTCGAAGAAGCGGGTGTGGGTGAGGAGCGTACTTACATGCTGAAACAATGAGGGGGTTGGAGTGGTCATCTGCACGCTCATAGTAGCGTTTGGCTAAGCCTTGGCAGAATTCCTTGAGTGACTCTAATAATTCACAAGTTTCAGACCTCACCATCCTTATATAGCTGGTGGGTGCTCCCCTCCCGTATCAATGACGTGACGCGTGACAGATCATGTTTGTCTGTTAAATCTAGACAATGTCTCAACGAAAATGACATGGTTAACAAGAATAGGTATTTTATAGCTAATATAATAATGTCCATAACGTGTTTTAAAAATTTAAGAAGGAGCTTATAAAAGGGTTTTAGTTTCATAAATCTTCAAGTAGCACTTATAAAGCTTTAAAGTTACCTAGAATGAGTAAAATATGAAAAGTTGCTTAATACTTGTCGGCACTCAAAGTTTCGAGAGTATTTTAATGTAGGCATATGTTTTTTTTTATTATTTTAGCTTCACGCTGTTTCCCGCACGAGTACCGCACTTTCCGCCGAATTTTAGAGGCATTGCGTGTGGAGTGTCAAAACTGAACGCCTCGCTATGCCTGAATATTTTTAATGATTAATGTTTTGTTCAAAAAAAGGCACTTTGTACTGTGCCTACTAATTGTATTGTGATTATGTTATTGATGTAAGCAAAAATCACTGTCCATATTTGGCACCTAGTAACGAATCGATATCGGATATGTTACATAGCAATTAATAAATTATTATATATTTCTGTCGCCAGTCGCCATCCAAACCTAGCACTGTAACATCGTGGTTATAATTAAATATTGTATAATATCAATATTACAATATCCTTAATAAATTGCCTTTTATTAACATAAACTTCTGAAATATCCACTTAAAGGCAAATTGGTGACCCCGACGTGATTAAGACAGTTTACACAAAGTCATAAGAATTTTATAAAATGACTACTGAAAATAAAACACCAACAGCCAGCACAGGTTCCGAGCTAGCAACAGTCACAGTGTCTTCGAGAATTCCGGAATTTTGGTGTGATCAAGCTCGCTTATGGTTTGTACAATGTGAAGCTATATTAACACCTCAAAAACTAAGCGACGAAGCAAAGTTCAACTTAGTCGTCACCAAGCTGGGAAAAGAGGTAATTCAACAAGTCAGCGACATTCTACTTCAGCAGCCCCAAACAAAGAAATATGACACCCTGAAATCGAGATTATTAGCAGTGTATGAAGAATCAGAAAATCGTCAGCTCCAAAAACTTTTGAGTGAAATTGACCTTGGCGATGAGAAACCATCTCAACTTTTGAGACGCATGCGAGATTTGGCCAGAGGAAAAATTCCCGACGAAACGCTGAGTATCATGTGGCAAGGTCATTTGCCAGCTACAGTACGCTCTGTACTTGCCGTCGCTGATGTCAAAGATTTGGAAAATTTGGCTACGATTGCAGACAAGATTATGGAGACTACAAGGCCTATTCAAATAGCGGAGGTTAGTAGTAAACCATCGACGTCAGTTCATAACCTTTCCGTCTTGCAAGCACAAGTGGCTCAGTTGTCTTTACAAGTGATGGAATTGCAGAAAATTCAAAGATTTCAACATCAGAAACGAAATTATAATATTCACAATCGCTATCGATCAAAATCCCGTAGCCGTAATATAATACGACATAAGTCGCGCAGCGCCGACGGTCTTTGTTATTATCATGCACGATTTCGCCATAGAGCTAACAAATGTACAGAGCCGTGCGCATGGAATAAACAAAATACCCAGAACCAGGAAAACTAAATAAGGTGCAGTCAGCGGCGGATGTCTGCACCCTTTCACCATCCCACCGCCTGTGCGTGACCGACTTAAACAGTGGCCTACGTTTTTTGGTGGACACGGGAGCCAACGTTTCTGTTTTGCCAGCCGTTAAAAAATCCTACAGACAAAGTGAAAGTAACAGTTATAGACTATACGCCGCGAATGGAAGTGAAATACGAACATATGGAACTAAACGGTTAGAGTTAAATTTAAAATTAAGAAGACCTCATGCGTGGAATTTTATACTCGCTGAAGTAAAACAGCCGATCCTTGGTGCCGATTTTTTGAATCATCACAAACTCTTAGTGGATGTAAATGGTCGAAGACTTATCGATTCTGTTACCAGTCTAAACGTTATTGGGTCTATGGTAAATAGTAAACAAGACACTATCAAAACAATACAGGTCAACGGCCCATACTACGATTTATTGTCAGCTTATCCCGATATAACAAAACCTATGTGCTACAAAAATGTGCCAAAACATAATGTATTGCACTACATCGAGACTACTGGCCCCCCTGTCTTCGCTCGCGCTCGACCTCTTTCCGCAGACAAATATATCAGAGTCAAGAAAGAGTTCGAATATATGCAAGAAATAGGCATATGTCGACCTTCAAAAAGTTGTTGGGCCAGCCCACTTCACGTGGTTGCTAAAAAGAACGGTGAAATACGACCCTGTGGCGATTATCGTAGTCTTAATGCCATCACAAAGCCAGATAGATACCCGATCCCACGTATTCACGATTTTACATACTTACTGGCTGGAAAGACGATATTTTCACGAATTGATTTACAACGTGCTTACCACTTTATTCCGACGGCGCCGGACGACATTGAAAAAACAGCAATAATTACTCCATTTGGCCTGTTTGAATTCCCACGAATGACCTTCGGTTTAAGAAACGCAGCGCAAACTTTTCAACGCTTTATGAACCATGTTGTTTTTGAAGGTTTGGATTTTATATTTAATTACATCGATGATAGCATTATTTTTTCAAACTCTGAATCGGAACATCGAAGCCACTTAGAAACCGTTTTCAAACGCCTTAATCAATACGGCGTTACAATTAACTTAGCAAAGTGCGATTTTGGAAAATCGGAAGTAGATTTTTTGGGATACCGCGTATCTAAAGAGGGCATACGACCTTTGAGTAACAGAGTAAAGGTTATTACAGACTATCCCAAGCCAGAAACAGTATCACAATTGCGCCGCTTTATGGGAATGATTAACTTTTACAGAAGTCATTTACCTAATGCCGCTACATACCATGCAATTTTGAATGCATACTTACATAATAAAAAACGCAACGATAGAACCCCGATCACATGGAGCACAGAGGCCGAAGAAGCGTTTGAATTATGTAAAAATAAATTAAAAGAGGCCGTTTTATTGTCGCATCCTGTTTCCGGAGCACCTTTAGCTATAATGACAGACGCATCAAACACATGCGCAGGCGCTGTCCTTCAACAAAAAATTGACTAAAAATGGAATACACTCTCTTTCTTTTCCTGCAAATTCAGCGAAGCACAGCAACGTTACAGTGCTTACGACCGGGAGCTACTATCTATATACATGGCTGTCAAACATTTTAGGTATATGATTGAAGGTCAACAAGTGACCGTGTTTACAGATCATAAGCCGCTCGTGTACGCCTTAAATAAAAAAGCTACGAGCAGCAGCGATACACCTAGACGCCTACGACTCCTGGATTTCATAAGTCAGTTTTGTAAATCAATAGAGTACATTCAAGGCTCACAAAATATAGTGGCGGATACCTTATCAAGAATCGAACAGATAGACATGCCTTCGCCAATCGACTACACACAAATATCAAAGGCTTAAACAAAACGATAAAGAATTACAATACTTGATGAAATCAAAAAAAATAAATTTTAAAGCCATCGTATATCCAAATTGCAGTGAGCCTATATATTGCGAAATATCAAAAGAGTGCGCGCGCCCTTACCTACCTCGTGACTATCGTATTACAGTATTTAAAGCGATTCATGGAATTAGTTACAGTGGTACGCGTGCCACTAGAAAAATGATAACGAATAGATATTTTTGGAAATCTATGAATTCAGATATTAATGAGTGGACAAGAGCTTGCGTTAATTGCCAAAAATTCAACGCCATACGATATCTCCACTCAGCTCTTTTCCATCTTGTAATCGTTTTGAGCATCTTCACATAGACATTGTAGGTCCTTTAATGTATTGCCAGGGGTATAGATACATATTGGCTATGATAGACAGAGCTACTGGGTGGCCTGAGGTAAAGTGTTTAAAGGATATCACCGCAGAAAGCGTCGCACGCGCTTTATATATTCAATGGATTACAAGATTCGGTTGCCCCGCCAAAATTACTACAGATCAAGGCCGCCAGTTTGAATCAACTCTTTTTTGTAAATTGGCAAAATATTTGGGAATATCAAAAATACGCACTACTGCTTACCATCCGCAAGCCAACGGGATGATAGAAAGGTGGTACAGAACGCTAAAAACATCGCTAATGTCACGTGGAAATACCGAAAATTGGGTAAAGGAGTTACCAACCGTTTTATTAGGCCTCAGAGCAAGCTTACGAGACGATACAGGCATTTCTGCTGCAGAAATGGTTTATGGCACTACTTTAAAATTACCAGGAGATTTTTTTGAGCCGTCAAAGCAAGCATCTCTGGACAACGAAGCATTATTGCAAGATTTACGTATGCATATTCGTAACCTTGCCGCAGTGCCAAAGCGACCGCATAGACAAGGAAATATATTCCTTCACCCAGCCTTATCTACGTGTACACACGTATTTGTACGTTGTGACCATGTCACAAAACCCCTAACAACCCCTTATTTTGGACCTCATAAAGTTATTGAGAGAGGAGATAAATATTTTAAAATAATGATCTCCGATAATATTAAAACCATCTCAATAGATCGATTAAAACCTGCATTTCTAATACACAATGACTCAGAAATACAATACACTCCGCCAAATAAGGCAGAAGAATTCATAACAAATTCCAATGAACATAGCAACTGCAGCGATGGGCATGGTAACAATAACAACCAGATCCGAACCCGATACGGGCGACTCGTCAAGCCTACAGTGCGATTTATATCTCAGTAATTAAACATTTTATTATTCTTTATACTTCCATTTCGACAACATCCCATTCGCTTTTCGTGTTACATCAAGATGGGAAAATCACAAAGCAAAGAAGAAATTATCATTGCCCAGAACGGACAGGCGAATCAGGCGAACACAAGCACACTTCATGAGATTACGCATGACAAATTAAACCTTATAGTCATGCTAATCATAACAACTGTAATCATCGTCACGTTTTTAATATGTTGGAAATACTGCAAACAAAAGTACACCAAGTTCCTGAGGAGAGAAATCCAGGGAATGCGCGCTAGCCGTGGTGGTCGCGAGCCACCTCATCCACCTCACGCAGTGCCAACATACTCCGTGGCTTAAAAAGTGAATTCGTATAGTGCAATTAAATATTAATAAATATACGTGTTAAATATAGTGTAGTGCAACTTAACGTAGGTATATTGTATCATCTAATTTAAGAATTTATATACCCTTTATTTTTCTTTTTCTAATTGTTGTACTCGATAATTTTATTTATATTATAAGCTCACAAAGGTTTCACTATATTTTATATAACATTTTTTTTACATGTTTAATGTTTTATTGTATTTAAATTATACTACTTTTTATTTATTGTTTTAAATTTACATATTTTACTTAAGATTATTGAAAAATATTTGGTTTTATTATACAGTTTATATTATACATTACATATATACATATATAGTTAAGACAAATGTGCAATTTGTTTATTTTTTTTTTTTTAAAAAGGAAGGGAAGTGTTGTGCCTACTAATTGTATTGTGATTATGTTATTGATGTAAGCGAAAATCACTGTCCATATTTGGCACCTAGTAACGAATCGATATCGGATATGTTACATAGCAATTAATAAATTATTATATATTTCTGTCGCCAGTCGCCATCCAAACCTAGCACTGTAACATCGTGGTTATAATTAAATATTGTATAATATCAATATTACAATATCCTTAATAAATTGCCTTTTATTAACATAAACTTCTGAAATATCCACTTAAAGGCAAAGTACGTTAAAGCACTTCCACTTCCATTTCCCATTTTCGATCAATTTGAGGATTAGTTTGAGTTTTTGAGTAAAAATTAATATACGAACTTAACGCCACAAAAAGTATGTCTCTTGTTAAGTTTTACATTAGTAACTTTGTATTTGGATTCTAATTTCAGTTAGTCCTATAATAATGTTGTATTACGAACTTTACTGTTTCCACAATGAACATTATCTGACGTGAAAGTTCTCATTTGTTTCTGACTGTTACCCGCATCGGGTGCTTCCTTCTGTGAAATAGAATAAAATAAACATTTCGTTACGTATATAAGGAAGTTATTTTTATATTTTTTTATATTCCTGCGAGTATATTTTAATTTTCTATTTAACCTTGAGGCCTGTCGTGGTGCAGCCTCACAAGAGTGTGACTGTAACCGACAGGATCTGGGTTAGATCCCCACTCGAGGAAATTAAATGTTTAATATTTTCAATTTAAATATTTAATGTTTCATTTCTTCGCTCTAGTAATAAGGCAAAGCGCGGCGTTAAGTTCCGCCACTCAACACGCAATGCCTCAAATTCGGCGGAAAGTGGGGAACGGAATGGAGTGTCTTGACACTAGGTTTCCGGGTTCCCTCTGCCTACCCTGCCTCATGCGGGATACAGCGTGAAGCTGAATAGGATCCGTTTAATCTTCCAGCGGTCGCCTATGACTATCATTGTAGGCGCACCTGTTTTTTTATTTCTTATTGCGATCTCAATTAGTTCCTATAATTTGGTGTAACTGATAATGGATATTGATCGATCTCAAGTATGGTTATAGTATGTATATTAGTTATAACCAGAAATTAAGTTTATTTTGTTTTTGCTAATTTATAAAGTTGATTTGCGTCTAAAGATATTTTTTTTAAGATCGTTGTTCTATCCTGTATAAGTAAACAAATTAAGAACTTGTTTTTATTGTAATTCATACCGCTATGACTCTATTAAATTATATATGCTCCAGATTGACTTAAAATATTCATTCGTTTTTTTAATAAAGACACGTAAATTTATGAAATAGCAGACCACGCGCGACTGCTTGTGTTTAGCGTACAGTTATTTTAGCTTGAATAGCCCTGCACGCAGTTAAACCTTCACGTTGCAGGGAGCGGAGAGAGGCAGAGGGAGCATGAGAACTTAGTATTAATACACTGTGTTTCGATCACCACTTTTCGCTAAATTTGAGTCGTTGCATATTGAGTTTCGTATTTACCAGAGCTATATCTTTTTTTTAATTACCTAGAGTGGGGACAATCTGTCCCGTTTACAGTCACGCTTGTGCGACAGTAAACATTATTGGTCTCTCGTTTTAAAAAAATATTACGTCAATATTAAGACAATGTATGCAGAAATATGCAACAAAGTCAATACTTATAGCTCTTTGTATTTCGGACGCTACTAGCTCTCGGTAATGGTACAATGAATGAATTACGACCTCTACTTCATTAGCCGGCGATGTATTCTTACTATGCGACCATATGCTCGTATACCAGAGCTGCTTTTTGGTAAAACTGAATTTAAAATTTTAGGTGTAATTTGGTGTGGTGAGTATCTTGTTTGTAAAGTGAAAACGAAGAGAGCGACGATTCAAATTCGAGAGGAGAGAGTTCAAATGCCGCTTCATTAATTGTTAACGTGTACATGTTTTCTAAGTAAAAACACTGGCAAAGGAAACCTGAAACCCTAATCAACGACGAGAGACGTCTCGTGTAACTAAAGCGAGTTAATATAAATATTAAATATTTCACCTTGAGTGTTCCCACTTGCGCCGGGATATGAGTTTGATTCCTCATATTCTAAATCCTAAAAAACGGTTTCGGTACTGCATTATCTCTGCCTCTCTGAATTCAGTGTACGTTATTATTAGGAAAAAACAATGTTGTTTGTTTATAAATATACTTCAGTCAAACAAAAAAAAGTTTTTCTTAGGAAAACAATTATATTGTTATTTTATATACTTCAGTTTCCCTCGAGTTGAATTCGAATTGTAGAATAACGTAAGATATAATTATGGATGTTATTTGTTTAAATTTATCAACGCTATAGTGCGTAGCTTTAGTAGAGGAGGATTCGGAACGCTAAGCGGGCTTGTGGATATCTCTTCCGCCTCACACACGTGCCCGCAGACGCAACAGTTGTAGGCTCGATCCCTGTTCAAGCAAATGAAATATTTAATATTTACTTGCATTCGTTGAGTTGCTCCACTCAGAACGTAATGCCTCTAATTCGGCGGAAAGTGCAGAAAAGAAGTGTGTTCACAAGTACCCACTGCCTACTTTACCATATATGGAATATAGCGTGAAACTAAAATAAAATAAATGAAAAATAAGTAATAACATGTAAATTTACAATCTTGTACAATAATTTCCTAATATAGATTCATTTATAGTTATTTTAAACAAATTTAACATAAACTTAAATATTTAGTTTTATTTATATGCAAAAACTCAATTCAATAATATCTGTATAGATGTTTGTAAAGCCATCCTACACTAAGAAAGTCACGAAGCCGGGTTTACTGTCACATCGGGGTAAGTCCGCTTTATGTGGGAAGTTTTAAAATAATTTAATAAAGTAAGCAGTTACACCGGCATAGCACGGTACGCAGAGGGACCACAGACATTGTGACTGTTTTATACTATATTATAAATATGAAACTAAAAAAATATCAATAATAAATATATTTATATAGTATTTTGAATTTGCTTATAGGTATTTTTGTCGTGGCGCAGCGGCGTGTGACTGTAACCGATAGGTTGTGGGTTCGATCCCCAATCGAAGAAATGATCCTTTAGAACTGATAGGGTATAAAGGATCTCATTATTGTAGGTTAAATTGACTTGCCGGTTTAGCTTTCGGGACGAAGCTTGGATAGGCTGATAATGATTGATAAAATATTCATTTTTCAGGACGATATTGTGGTGCAGTTGAAAAGTAACTAAATGATTTATGTGATAGTTGTGATTTCCATACTAATTCAAGGACATGACAAGAATATCTGTCAAGACTCGCCACTCAACACGCAATATTTATATGTTTATCTCCATGTTGACTGCGTCTCTTAGTCTGTCTGTTCTACAACACATAGTTTAAAGGTAACTCACGAATTTGAAGCATTGTGTGTTGATTGGTGGACAATAATTGTCCAAGTTCAATATTTCATTTCCTCGAGTGAACATTGAACCCTGTCACGTTAACAATAGCACGACTGTGCCCCTGAGACACGACAGGCCTTACAAATAAAATATTATTTTCTTTAATTTAGTTTTGGCTTAAGTTAGCGTATATAAGAAGGTATAATCTTGAAGACGGTTTTTTTAATGGTGAAATTCCACCTCGTGTCTTATTGTTACGTTAAATATAACTTGTTTGATCATTTTATGAAATAAGAAACGGAACACATATTACTTAACAAATGATTATTTTAACACTATTTAAGTAAGTAAATAATAAGTAAATAAACATTTCAACGTAGCTTGTTTATAAGCTTGTTAAGGCTTAGTGATCATAGGACATGAATGGATTCCAAGAGACGTGGCTTGAAATCCTGCCACGGTATTTTTTGATTAGTGTTCTTAATAAATAATTTTAACACTATTTAAGATAGTAATGCGTTCAAAGGTTATTCGAAGGAATTTTATGATTTAAAAATTTAGCTACGTTAATTCCAGCCACACGAATTACATTCAGTTACTTTCTGATTCAATTATCTTTTAACCGTTCTTATAATGAAGATTGAATATAGAAGATTTGACAAATCAAAAATCCGACTTTAACTGAATTCTTAGTTATAATAGTTCCCAAATTACTGCATGTTGCGGTTGCTACTGTTTATTGATTAACGAAATGGACCTTCTCATTTTATATAATTAAAAAAAAATCTTTCAGCTTCACGCTGTGTTCTGTACAGGGTGAGGGAATATATATTTATGTATATGTAGAAAGGTATCAATCGAGGTCAAAATCGAGTAATTTCGCCGTTTGAATACAAATCAAAGCTCTCTGCGATCACGCAGGTGAGATTGTTGATGGATGATACTAGTGATTAATGGAGTCTTCGGAGCTGATTCTTGATAACATGTTTATACTGGATAATAACTGGAACTTTACTAAGTTATGTATAGATACTATAATATATTTATATTTATTTACTTTTTATTATTCGTTTGTAACTTTGTCTAAGTGGAAATTAAGACAAAAAGAAAAATCCCCTTTTTATCCATTGTAAAATATTCTACGCCGCGTAGCTGGGGCTGTGGATTTGTGTTTTTATCATATGCAATAAATATGCTATAGAATGTATTCTCAACTTAAACTTGAGTAATTTACTTATATTATTTTCCGAAGAATTTCGCTATTTCTTTATTTTATTACAAAACGGGGCCAACGAGCCGATGCAAAGGCAAAATTTGCTACGTTGGTACTCGAGCCGACCGCTCGATCAGAGATCCGAACTGTCATGATTTGCGTTTTATTTCCCGTCGCTTCCCTACTTACATCATTAATTTAATACATCTCATTAACTTTCAATTTGCATTAATCTCTTTAAAGAATTTTATCGCTACTTTACTGATAATTTCCAGGTATTGTCTCATTTCCTTTTTAATAATTTTCCTTCTTTTTCTTGGTACAGAGTGTAAATGATTGTTGAGTCGATTTAGAATCTAGGAAATTATTATAATTATATTATTTTCACCTTTTTCACAAGATCACGGACGGCATTGAGTTCCACATTTCTACTTGTAATATCGTGACTGCCGCTAAAAAGGTGGCAAATAGTTTTTAAAATTAGTGCAATCATTTTATCTTATATGTCCAGACTTTTATTTAGGCGTCTCCTTGTAATCTGCCCATAGCGGGGTACGGAGAAGAAATCTAAGAATCTAGTGGTAGAATATATCCTTACTCCATTTTGGGCCAAATTCTGAAGGCATTATGTTTTGTAGTGAAAACAGAGCACGCTTTGTTTCTATACTAGAGCGATGAAATAAAATATTAAATATTTTAATCCACTGATTTTAAATAAAAACCAAAATCGTTACGTCTAAAGTTACGTGTAACTTGTGACCCTCCGCCGTGACGAGCTTACTTCGTCGCGTAGGTATTCAAACTCCTGGGTATAGATGTCTAAATATTTACTTATTGCTAATTACAATATGCGTGTTATACATATACTCGTATGTAAATGAAGAGTTAGACAAATAAAAATACTGTAAACGAGAACATTTTTGTTTCACATAGATATTCGCGTTTTACATTTTGAACTTTAGTGATATTGATGCTCTTTGTGGTAAATTGTCCACATATAGATCTCTTATCTCGGATATTTTTTAATCATAAATCAATAGTTAAACGAACACTAAAAAGAAAAACAAATCAAACTTGTAGAGCGATGTTATATTTTGTATATATTCTTCTATACGTTCTGTCTTAACGAGAACGGAGTGTTTTAAAACTAGGTTACCAAGTTCCCTTTACCTACCCTGCTGTGAGGTATACAGCGTAAAAATCTCTTAGACAAAAAGTACCATAGAAAGACTTAAAATAATAGGCTTACATATTTATATGACACGGGAAAATTGAAAAGTCAGCTAACATTACATTCCGTTTAACCGCACCCAATCAATTATCGCATCCGTGACTATACGCTGTGAAATGGCAGTGTAATTTGCATTTGCTTGTATTGTAACGTACTCGTATCCAGTAAATTACTGGGACTTCTTGGAAGTGAAACCGTGAAATTTGGATCAATTGTTATGAATAAGGCCGCCCGGGAGAGAGGGAAGAAATTTCAAGACATTGTTTGTTGCTTGGCGGAAATGAACACAATCATCGTTCAGTTCAATATTATCTGAATGTTACAATATAAACAATACGTAAAAATATTTGTGGGAAATATTTTTATGTAAGAAAATAAAATTGAAGTTGTGATCTTGAATTTTATGTGAAGAAATTTTCTAATAATTGTATTTGAAAATTATTCATTTTTGTAACTTTTTTCTCCAATGTAATGTAGTAAAGACTGGCAGAGGAAACCTAATGCAGTGTTAAGATACTCCATTCCCATTAGGACACTTCCGTTTCCCATTATAAAAATATTTCTTTGAACAAACAAATGGATGTTGTGAAGTGTTATCTTTCGATTGGTGTCTAGACCCGGACATGCCCAGGTGGAGCCAGACGACGGAGATTAATAGACTGTCCGCCTCGCAATGCTGTAACAACGTTCATTTGTTTGTTTATTTGAATACTTTTTATGCAGGATAGCTTCCATTATGTTATATTATAAAATTGTAAACCCAATATAGAAAAGAACAACAGTTGAGTTTCCTGCGGGCTCTCCTCAGCAAAACTGCCGTGCGAGCCGGTGGTTGTGGTGATTGACTTTTTCGTTGGTAATATTTATTAATTGAAATTTTAGCCCTTCCTCTTTGTTGACGTGATAAAGTTTTGTAAAACGATAAATGTCAGTTAATCCGACTTTCAGCACATTTTTTTTAATACTTTAACGTACTTATAATAGCATGAATTTATTTTTATATAGAGTGAGTATTTTATGAAAAGATGTTAACAGAAATTGAACACTGAATTTTTCCCAATACCTAAATGTCGAATAAAATGTTTGAAATAATGTTACTTTTAAAGAGAGAAGTCATAATGGAGTTTTATAAAGACGAACATACTAATATTAACTAACCTCTGGAACACTGCTGGGTACTAAGCCAAAAAATATTTTGTACTGTTACTGTTATCGCGAAATGCAATTAAATACTATAGTCATTTAATTTTTTATAAAGGCAAGGCGCGGCGTTGAATTCCGCGACTCAACACGCAATGCCTTAAATTCCGCGGAAAGTGGGAAACGGAGTGTCTTAATACTAGGTTCCCGGGTTCCTCTGCCTACCCTGCCTAGTGCGAGATACAGTGTGAAGCTATAAAAAAAAAATATATAAGAAACTACCTGCGGTCAAAATTATTTTAGGCTCTTGGATATAGGATGTGTGAATATTTTGTTCGAACTGTTACTATGAATACTGCTACAGTTTATATGAATACTGTGTACTGTATATACATTAACTATTAAAATTATTGAAATAATGTATATACATTAACTGTTCAGTTCTATTGTTTCTTTCTTTTCATAATAGTTTTAATAGCACTTTGTCTCAGAACTGAACCCACGACGATCTCATTACAATCAGAAATCATTCTGATTCTTACGGTTAATTTATTTATTTAGGCAATTTTACAATATTTAAAAAAAATAAAGAAGATACATTATTAAATTTAAAAAATATAATACTATTTGAAAGCCATCACAACATGTCATATACAATACAGCCCTATCATGTCCGGGTTATAGCGTAAAGATGAAAAGATGGTTGACGCGTAGCTGATCATGGCAGGGTAGGCAGAGGGATCTTGGGAACGTAGTGTTAAGACGCACCGTTCCACTTCCGCTCCCCACTTTCTATGATATTATTATAGATATAGAATGTGTAAAAAATCATTAATTTAAAGCTTATTATTTCTGAACACCGCGTAAAAGGACGTGTTTGGTTAGGACCATTCACGTGTCTTCCAAAGACACGGTCTAATAGCATTTTCTTTACGTTCTGTTAACATTTTACTTATCCATCGTCAGCGAATTGTTATCTTTCAATTATACTTGGTGATCCATTTTAGCTTTTTATGTGATAATATTGTACCAGGTAAGACAGACGGAGACCACGTTTGATCTTCGAGAACTCAACATCGATGAGATTAGAGGCAGATCACGTAAAAACCATGAGGACATGTTACTTATGTAGCGTATGTCAGCATGAAGATGTAATAAACATCTCAGCAGTGAATCAAACGTAAGTAACTAAATGTAATATAAAAAGCTTAAGAGTTCCACTTTATAATGTTACTTACTTACTTACTTAGCTTCACGCTATATCCCTAGCGGGGTAGGCAGAGAGAACGGAGCGCCAAACGCTACGTTATAATGTTAATTTACATTACAGAAGCGGGAATCAACTCTGCAACTATCGCATGTACAATAACATCGTTTCTTATTATTTAACTTTAAACAAAATTTACGCTTAAGCCTCTGCACCACGACAGATTTTTATATTTAATTTATATGTATTTTTTGTTAATTTACTTGGCTAAAAACTATAAATACTGGAATTAAGGGTAAAAAAGTAAAATAAAGATACAACTCAAAATCATTTCTTAAAACATATTTGAACTTTTTTTTTTTGATAAAATATTCACTATTTTCTACTAGAAAACATATGTGTACATACATAAAGTTTACGTTCACCTAAAACTATTATAAATGAAAAGTGGAAAGCTTTTAGTATTTTATTTTAAAAAGCTCACCGTACAAGTAGAATGCTTGGATCGCTCGACTAAAAGCTCCGAATGTGATCAATAAATTTAATTTTTATTTATTCAGTCGAAAACCTCTGTATCGATAACAGTACATTGAAGTTTGTTTACAACTGTTTTTGTCTTCTTTGTTCTTTTTAGATTAATGCTATTGTTAAGACACTCTTTTCCCATTAACCCCTTTTGTTCCCCATTATCCATTGAGTTTTGGAGGTATTGCGTGTTTAAGACGCAGAACTCAGTTAAATTTAAAAACCTCGTGTTAAAATATTCAGTTGCTGTAACATTTGTTTCACATCTTCAGCAGAATTCCCGTTAGCAGAGAGAGAAAATGGAAATATTGAAAATGTTGTTTTCCTTGAATGGGTATCGACATTCACAGTTACACACTCGTGTCATGCTTTGCGCCAAGACAGGCCTCATTATATGTTTTTCTTTTCAGAATAAGGCTTTTGGGTGAATTGGGTATGAGGTTCTGAACTCATGTTTCAGTCACAGTCGTAGGAACTATTTTAATTGTTGTGCTTTAAAAATGGAAGTTTAGTCTTCTTTTTAACTTAACGTCTTAGTTTTTACAGTATGAACGTTTCATCAATTCCGCAGAATTTACGAAACATGCTATTTTAAAATTAGAAATAAAAAAAAAATAACTAAAAAAAAGATCAAGTTTATTTACTAATATTAAAAGTTTATACAATTATGTGTTTGCTTTCCGTTGAACGCTTCCGGTTTTGTGCGTGAATAATTAAATTGTTCCCTTTACCTACACAGTAGGGTGCTGTGAGGTATACAGCGTAAAAATCTCTTAGACAAAAAGTAACTTTAGAAGACTTACAATAATAGGCTTACATATTTATATGACACGGGAAAATTGAAAAGTCAGCTAACATTACGTTCCGTTTAACCGAACTCAATCAATTATCGCATTCGTGACTATACGCTGCGAAATGGCAGCGTAATTTGCGTTTGCGTGTGTTGTAGCGTACTCGTATCTAGTAAATTACTTTGACTTCCTGCTTATATTGGATATATATTCGACGAAGAGGCTTTGTCTTGAAATTTGGAGTTCTGTATCAATTGTTATAAAAAAGTAATTTCAATACTTTGCTGATTAATTGACGGAAATGAGCACCTCGCTTTAATCAATTAAAAACCAGTGCGAATAAAAGAGAACAATTCATTCCCTCGAGTGAGAATCGAACCATCGTTCATTTCAATTTTATCTCAATGCTACAATGTCCTCAAATATTTTTACGTAAGTAACTAAATTTGAAAATTGTGATTTTGAATTTTACGTGAAGATATTTTCTTATGATTGTATTTTAAAATTGTTCGTTTTGTGTTGAACAAAATAAAAGCCATGTGTTTTTTTAGTTACGTAATTTCACTTTTGTCTAAAATGTATTTCTTTGTTTTTAGGAGAGATTATTAGAGGGAACCTAACGTAGTATTAAAATACTCCGTTCCCATTAAGACACCTCTGTTCCCCACTTTATACGTATCTCTTTGTATAAACAAATGAATGTTGTAAAGCGCGTAATCTTCCTGTTGGTGTCTAGACACGGACATGCCCAGGTGGAGCCGGACGACGTAGATTAATAGACTGAGGTCCGCCTCGCAATGCTGTAACAACGTTTATTTCTTTATTTATTTATTAATACATTTCATGCAGGATAGCTGCCATTATATTATATTACGAAATTGTAAACTCAATATCGAAAGAGTAGCATTTGAGTTTCTTGTCGGCTCTTCTTAGTAAAGCTGCCTTTGGAGTCGATAGTAGCTTTATTTTAAGTTGACGACTCAAAAGTGCTTCCTTCCTATAGCCTATTTCACTTAAAAATATTTTGAATAACCGGTTTTATGTTCAGCTTGACTTCGTCGTCGGTAAAATTTAATAATTGAAATTTTAGCCTCTACTATTGTTATTAATTTTCACAGTCGCGGTCCTCAGCGATAGCGCGGGATTGAATTAACAAATGCAATTATTCTATGTATTATTATATTTCTATACAGATGTGTGCTGAGTGCTGTGATGCGCTAACAGCCCATCAGTTGTAATGTTTTTAATACGTGATCCTATCTCTGCCGACTGAAATTACCATAGTTTTTTTCTGTTCGCACTTAGTATACATTATATTTTTGGCGTTCTTATTTACCACCCTGGTTTACGAAATCACCGATATTTTTTATTTCACGCTGTACAGCGTGTAAGGAAGGAAAACAGAACTTGGCTATCCAGTATTAAGACATTTACGTTCCCTATTTTTCTGCAATTTCGGGGCTTGCTTGTTATAAAATAAAAGTAATTAGTTTTATCGAGTGGAAACCTGTCGCGCCTACAGTCGAATCTACCCTTGCGCTACGACAAGATTCGATTTTTTTTTTTCAAACTATCATCCCCACAATTTTGCATGGAATTTAAAACGTAAAAAGGAAGTTATAAGTATTTTAGTTTTACTTTCGCTAATTTAAACTTTAACAACTCTCCATTTCTTTATATAGAGATACACCTTTTTAATATTTTTTACTTTACTTTTTTTTATATAAACAAAAAGAAAACAAAGAAATCAGTGGTTCTTCTTAAAACAAAATCCTGACAACATTCCTCCACCGCTACAGTTAGAGTAAAAGCAAAATAAACACGTAATAAATACTGTGAAGCGCTTATCGTAATGCTCACGTTCACTCAACTCGATTCGCTTTACACTTTTTTATCACACAATTATGTATCTTTACGCTGCATTCCGTATTATCATGATAAGTAGATCTTGCAGTAAAATACTCTGTTATTATATTTTCTATAGTTTTGATAGCATTTTACATACTAAACTTAAATTAAAAAAGCGTATAAAAATTTTGAACGAAGCAGGATTTGAACCCGCGCCTTTGGAAAACCGTTCCAGCGTTCTGACCAACTAAGCCATTCGTTCTCACCAAGCTCCGTCGAAATTCTTATACGCTTGTTACAACTTATTTATGTTGTTGCTAACAACTTTCTGTAGGGAGATTTTTACAAATTTCCGCTACCCAAAGACAACTCGTAAGAATTATCGTTTTGCAAGAGAGAATACTATTTATTTTAATATTTTTACTGTTTTAAAGTGTTATTCCACACTTAGGACAGAAAATACTAAACTTAAATTTAAAAAATAACTTGTAACAAGCGTATAAAAATTTCGACAGAGCTTGGTGAGAACGAATGGCTTAGTTGGTCAGAGCGCTGGAACGGTTTTCCAGAGGCGCGGGTTCAAATCCTGCTTCGTTCAAAATTTTTATACGGTTTTTAAATTTAAGCTTAGTATTTTCTGTCCTAAGCGTGGAATAACACTTTAAAACATAGTTTTGATAGCATTTTACATGTTTGAGGCGAAACTTCTCTATCAAAGTGCAGCAATAGAAATAATTGTAATATTTCCCTGAATGACAATAGAGCCCACGATCATCGGTTTCATAGTTAGATATAATACCGCGCTCGACAGCCTCAGATGTCTTAGCAGGCAGAGCGGCAACTAAGATTCAGTGCTATCTTGAACTTTATCCTCTATTTTTTATTATTAGTGACTGACTTAGAGTGAGAGGAAAAGATTTATTATATTTTTTTGAAAACTAGACGTTATTCGAATATCGTAATATAATCAGGTTCCCAAAAATGTTACGTAATATTTTACGTAATATTAAACATACTCAAAAATTCGATTAAAACTTTCATTAAAAAAGAGCCAAAATCAATAAATGCAAAGATTTCCATTTGAAAGATTCCCATTGTAAGACAAGCTTGTAGGCAAATGACGTAAGACAAGTTTGATGTTGAGATGAACTTCTTAAAGACTAGTTGAAGAGTAAGGAGCAAATTGTCTTAATGAGAACTACGAGTATATACCTTTGCCTAACTTACCTACTAGATGCAATCTGGTTTAAATGTCAGGAAAAAGATTTTTTACGTCAGTTGTAGTACAGCGGTACAGCATCTTACGAGTACTTGATACCCGACTGACCGATGTTTTAACTCTGGGGAAGATTTGTTTTTAATTCCTCGCAACTTAAGTGTAAACGGAGTATTTTAATACTAACAACATATTTGTTGACTGTTGTTGTTGGTTGGAGGAAACTTGAAGCAAAAACAAATGTTACATATATTATTTTTATTATCCTGTGAAAGAGAACGTCTTCGAAGTCACAGCTGCCACACTGTATAAAGCCAATCAAGCTCGTTATGCAAAACGAACACTTTATCGATATTAAATTTTCATCTCTTTATTAAAATTTTATGTACGTACATAAAATACGAAAGTATTATTTGATATCAATATTGTGCTGAATTTTGACAAATTTAGATTTAACGTTTTTAGAAATTGTTTGGAAACCTTGCACGTGACGGGATTTGAACCTGCGGCTCTTGGACAATGAGGAGAGGTTGGGTCTTTTAACTGATTTAGATTTGATTGTGACACTGTCAATTGAATAATATTAAAAAAATAATACACGCTGTCATAGTGATCGGTAATGTACCTAACTAACAATCTATTGTGGGTTTGATTTCAAACCAGAGCGGATATCGTAACAAGACAAAACACGTCTAAAATATTTATTTTGCCACTGTGCTGCGACTTAGATAATATTATTATATAAAATATTTCCACGTTTTCTCTCATATATCCTTAGAGGGGTTATGGTTGCTTTATATGCAGTTAAATATTCATAACAATCACGTTGCCCTTTTCATAAGAAATAATGTTATTGTAGAGATGCTGTAGCTCTTTACTTTTATTATTTAATTAAAGAGATGTTTACAGCTGGTGATGAATCATTAATTTTATGGCTCTATTGCTCTTTAAGATATTTTTTTTCAGCTTTTACGCTTTATCCCACACATTTAAGGGTAGGCAGAGGTAACTTGGGACATGCCGTTTTATTCCCCACTTTCTGCCAACTTTGTGGCGTAGCGTGACGAGTGGCGCTAGTTCTTCATGATTACTTAGAACATTTTTATAAATTAGAATCAAAAATAGTGAGAAAATATTAAAAAAGAAAAACAAAGGCCTTATTTTTAAATGCAATGCCCAGAATATTTTTTAATATTTTTTAATCTTCTCTTCTAATACCTACTATCTAAGACTTGCCCATACAATGCACAGTTTAGTGAAGCCATAGATCGAAGCAGCTAGTTTGGAGAAACTTGTTATATCAGGAACTGTTGCTTTAAAATATGAAGCAACATAGAAGTATGTTGGAGATATAATTCACGTTATTTGTTTCGATCTTAATTCCTATTTATTTTTTCAACGCCGTGCTTTGCCGAATTATCAAAGCAAAAAATGTAAATGTCAAATATTTCATGTCCTCGATTGAGGATTGTGTTTACAACCTGTCGCGGCTACAATCGTATGTCTGTGCTCCCTGCGCCACAGCAGGCCTACCCTGTCTGGCTAGAAAAAAATATGGCGTTACCAACTGTTATATATGATTTTGGTTACTTTGTATTAGGTAATTGTTAAAGTACCCACAACTTACTTCGCTTTTATAATAAAAGTAATGCTAAAGCAGGGTAAACTGATATAATGCTCTTGTCATGTAGTAATGGTGATTAAATCAAGTGAGAATTAACAACAATGTGTTTAAATATAATACCAACCAAGCAAATTCTTTAATTTTATTATATTGGCATTGTATACTAATATATAGACATAGCTTTTAATTTACAAACTATAATTAAAAAAATAAATACGTAAAACTGTCTTCAAATGATTTAATCAACGTTTTTTCTTTGCGGAGCTTTATTGAATTATATTTTCAGTGTAAAATGAGCTTATGGAGAAAGTTGCAAAAGATGAATTCGAGTTTTAATTAAAATTTTCTTTGTTCTATGCCTTCTGCGCAGATGCGCATCTTATTATAGATATAATAACATAATAAATTATTATAAATTATATTTTACAAGTAGAAGCCACGTCGTATTCCGTATTCAGCAGGGTAGGTAGGTAGGTAGGTAGGCAAAGCCCCAACTTTCCACACAATTTATTGAGACATTACTTGCTCAATGGCGGGAGTCAACGCCACGACCTGTCTAGTTACAAGAGCGATCATTAATAAATAAATCACTTGAGTGTTGATCGAACCCACATCTGCCGCGATTACTATCACGAAAACAACTACGACCTATAAACTAAATATACGAAACCTACGAATGGAAAATAAGGAAAAAAGTATTTTGAGTCGTCAGAAAAAGTCTGTTTATGGAAGGAGTCACTCGAGCAGCGTAATAACAAGATGTTGGCCATTTATATGCAGTTTTGTTATTACAAGTTGATATTTTTCGACGGTTTGGAAAATAATGTGAAAACTTTTAATATTTTTTGTAATATGCTAACGAACATTATAACAGTTGGTGTATATTATATTCTGACTCTGGCGTTGTGGTGCAGCGGCGCAATTTCTGAACGTAAACGCGACGTTAGTGGGTTCGATTCCCGCTCTGGAGAATTAATTATTACTGTTTCCTCTCTCTGGTAACAACGCAAAGCGAAATGTTGAGTTGTGCCTCTTAATAGCTCCAAAAATGAGGCAGAAACTTGAGAACCTATTGTCTTACGTATATTTTTTGAATTTTATTGTTAAATATATATATATATATATATATATATATATATATATATATATATATATATATATATATATATATATATATATATATATATATATATATATATATATATATATATATATATATATATATATATATATATATATATATATATATATATATATATATATATATATATATATATATATATATATATATATATATATATCTATATATATATATATATATATATATATATATATATATATATATATATATATATATATATATATATGTCTTGCATATACTAGAAATACTGTGTTGTACTTTGTTGTATTGTTGTAAATCTAGATATTATATTAGATGCTTTGACAGAGACAGATTGAGAGAAAACAGCATTGTTTTTTCATTATACATACACATTAATTACATAAATAGTCTCAATACGTAACTACGCTTCTACAATCTGAACAAAATGTAGTATTAATTCTCAGACACTCAAGAACACAGTAAGTGAAGTTTAAAATTACAAAATTGAACACTTTTAACGTACAAACTAATCAGCTTGTTTGTTCAAATATATTTTATTTATTTATTTATTTATTTATTTATTTATATACACTTTATTGTACACCACAAATGAAAGTACAAACTAATATTTACAGTAAAAATGCTTTTTTTTACATTTTGTGAAGCACAAAAGGCGGTCTTATCGCTAATTAGCGATTTCTTCCAGACAACCTTTGGGTTAGGAAATATAAAAACGACAATAGTGGGTGGTGCGAAAATTCATAAACATAATACACAGATAAGTATAAAATAGTCAAATACATATTTTAATTAAATCAAAATCAAATAAATATTTTTATAGAATACAGAATATAAGCATATATACATATACACATATATATACATATATATACACATATACACACACATACATATACATACACATACATACATATTTACATATATACATATATATTGTATAACTATTATAATTAGGAGTAAACCTATAAAATGTATAAAAAAAAAAAATAATAAAAGATAATAGATGCCTTCATCACGTACAATTGTTTAAATAGTGATTTTTAACAGCTTTCTTGAATATACGTAAAGATTTTGAACGTCTAATAGGAAGTGGTAAGTCATTCCACAGATTTGTTGCTTGTACCGCAAAGGAGTGCTTATAAAATTTACTTCCATATATTGGTATTCTTAAAGTAAGATTTGCAGAGGATCTCAATCTATTTGTCAACGCGCCTAAATATTCAAACATCTCCCTTAAATAAGGAGGAGACTTATTGGTAAATAACACACAGTACAGAAGTGAGAGTATACGTAGATTCCGGCGAAAACGGATTGGAAGCCACTTGAGCTTTGAACGAAAATCGGATACATGGTCATACTTGCGTAAGTTAAATATGAACCGAATAGCAAGATTTTGAAGTCCCTCAAGTTTGTTTAGGTAGTCCTCAGGTAAAAAAGGATAGCTTGCATCTGCATAATCGAGAATTGGGAGAAGGAGAGAGTTTGCTAACATAACTTTGGTAGGGATTGGTAGAACAGAGCGAAGACGTCGAAGCGTGCCTAATGTACGGAGAATTTTTCAACTTATGTTGGTTATCTGTACAGACCATGATAACGTTTGGTCTAAGTGTATCCCCAGGTCTTTGACTGTACTGTAATATGGAATTACAGTCTTATCGTACGTTAACGGCGGTAAAAGTCCACAGTCAACCTTCGCCATCATACTAGGGCTCCCAATTAATATTGCTTGCGACTTTACTGGGATGACTTTCAAGCCGTATAATTTACTCCAGTCTGCAATGGAGGATGTATATATTCAAGATCACCTCTTATCTCACTTATTTGTTCACTCGATCGTAACGATAGGCACTGCCCAAGACAACTTTGTAAAGAACTTGATTTAAAATTAATTACTGCAATGAAAGTCGTTAATTTTACCGAAAAGCCTCTTTAAGGTCGTTAACTTATTTGCACAAATTCTAGTGACTTTGTGATATTTATAAACTTTGTTATTTGCTCTTAAACAAATTGAATATTATTACTGTTTCATTTATAAAACTTTGCTTGTTTTGCGTCAATACAACTGTAAGGAAATAATATATCACTAATGTTGTCTTACTTATCAACGGGAGTCTGGTGTTATAGCACGCATGGACAACGACATTGTACACCGTACACTTTATATATACATCGAGTGTTAGTCTATGAATACAGATGTATCTACTAGCAAAACTGACAGTAACACGATAATCAGTGTCGTATCAGCTGTCATGTGGACACGTTGTGTACAAGTGTCTAGTGTAGGTGAATAGTTTTCAAACAAGTTTGACATTTTCCATACATCGTACCGTCAGTTTACGTATTAACAGCCCTGACATCATATAGTTGTTAACAGTTCATACATTAATATTTCATATGTATTTATTATTAATATTTATATTAATATTTCGTAATTCATAGTATTAAGAGCCGCTAATATCCGCACTAATATCTACAGAATCGTAAATTTTATTATATAATTAACTTCAATGAAGAATAACTGTATGAACTACAAAATCAGCTCATTACTTGGGGGTACTAAAAGGAGGATAAGCTTTCTAGGATATCGATATGGTATCAAAATAAAAAGTAAAATTTATTTTTGTCAGAAAATTTGGGCAATTTTAATCTACGTTTTCTTTTGAAGTCGATTAAATTAAAACATGATACCTTATAAGTCCTTCCTTTCCTCTAGAGAGATCTCACGAAAAGACTGTTGTCTCTCTTAGTGAGAAGAACAGGTTTATTAGAGTTAGCTTGGTAGGAAAGATATCATGAGAACCTTGTTTGGATTTGCTCTAATCTGAAGGAATGAGTAGCAAGTGCCGGCGCCGGACGTTTGGCGTGAACTTTGCTTTTTATTTCAAAATAAATTTCAATACAACAATTTGGCAGATCTTAAAAGAAATAATACGCAAATCAAAATGATGATCAGTATATACGAGTCACTCTACATCCAAATCAAATTTGACAAGTTACTAGAAACCTGTCGTGGCACAGCGGCGCAAGCGTGTGACTGTAAACGACAGGTTCTGGGTTCGATCCCCAGTCGAGGAAATATTTAATATTTTCAAATTAAATATTTAATATTTTCATTTCTGCGCTCACACGCAATGCCTCGAATTCGGTGGAAAGTGGGGAATGGAAGTGGAACGGAGTGTCTTGGCACTAGGTTTCCAGGTTTCCGCTGCCTACCCTGCCATGTGCGGGATACAGCGTGAAGCTGAGTGATAAGTTACTTTAAAATTCAAGCTATGCGTTGCTATTTACTGCTATTTCAATAATGCTATATTTATAGTACCGTAAAGTAAATACCACTCAACTTACATTGACTCAATTTTGGCAGAAAGCGAGGAACGGAACAGAGAATTAATACTAGAGTCCCAAGTTACGTTTGTCTATCTTGCCATGTACGATACAGTATGATCCTGAAAAAAAAAAAGTATTAAATTCGTAACCATAGTGAAAGATAAAGGTACTATTGTGCATTAAGAACATAAAATGTTGATAAAAAACAAAGTTAATGTAATAAACCGTGAATTCATAGAACACTAGTGTGTGGTCGCACTTTACGATACATTAAAAGTAACTTTAGAAAGCAGACATTCTTCCCTCGGGAAAAATATTAACCAGGAAAAGTAATAACAGTTTCAGATAAAACTTATATAAATTTTACTCATAATTTAAAGATGAAGTGAATATAATTCTAAACTGTAAATGTTATTTTATGAAGGAAGAAGTCAGTAATATAACGATGACAAATTGGTGTTGTCCTCACATTAGCATCATTGAATACTTCATGAATGTTTCTTTTCTTACAATGTAATAAATGACTCAAGTTATTCCATTTTGTTGAAAATACATCACGAAAATATTACTTACTTAATATTACTTACTTTTTGGCAGCTTCAAGGCAGGGTAAGTACAGGAAACTTGGAAATATAGTGCTTCAGACATTCCATTCCACTATCCACTTTCCACTGAATTTAACTTATTACTAGAACGAAGAAATGAGAATATTAAATATTTTATTACCTCAAGTGGGGACCGAACCCATAACCCGCCGCGTTTACAGTCACACGCCAGTGCACTTGCGCCACGACATGGCCTAAATTGATGACTTTTGAGCCATGAAAAGTTGATAAAACAGTTAAATATTCTATTATTTATGAAATATTTATAATATTTTTTTATGTATCTCATCGAACATGAATATAGAAGGTTTAAGATTATGACAAATTACATATACTTTTATAAAAGTTTACGAAGGTTATACTTATTGATTTCTCTGAGGACATATGAAGTATAATGTACATATACTTGAAAACGTAGAAGATGACGTGAGTGGATCAATACTTGACTGCTGCTCGAAGCGCTAGTACTGCTATTATGGGTTCTAATTTAATTCAACTTTAAAGGACCTGTAAACGTATTAACATTACTTGTAGTAACACTAGTTAATTTCTTCTTGTTATGTTATATACTCGACGCCTGTTATGGCATAGGTTAGGAGCACAAGTAGAACTGTAAACGAGACAGGCTGTGAGTTCCGACCCCACTCGAGGACATAAAATATTTTATATCGAGTCTCAAATATCAAATCTGAGCTCTGGTAATAATTTCACTCTCTCGCTCTAGTAGTATAAGACAAAGAGCGGTATTGGTTTCCGTTACTAAATAAGCGATGTCTAAATTGGAGTGTCTGAACACTATATTCCCAAATATTATAAACAAGAAAAGTGTAGGGATAGATGTTTGTATCACTATCACGTAAAAACTTCTAAATGAATTCTGAAAAACTTACTTATATTATATAGTATACGGCTGAACAAACAGACTACAATCGATGTAAAGATTTTGTAAAATTGTCGAACAGAGTATTAGACCGTCGAGGCGCAACGATGAAGGGTCTTTAAATATAATTGTGTTTGATTGAATGATCAAGTAGTAATAAACGCCCTGAACGTCTATGGAACATTGAAAAAATTTAATCCTTAGTCCCGACTATTCGTACTTTACGAGTCGCTTTATTTTATGGACCTGTTTTTATAACTTTAATCGATACTGGGTCGGGGTTTATGCTGTTGGCCTATATTAAATATGAAATTATAGTCGTCGTTGCGGTAAAGTAGCTCGAGTGCTGTAAACGCGAGGTTTCTGTATGCGATTCCCACTCAGAGGAATAAATTAGTTTTCATATCTTATATTAAAATTTGTTTATTTTGTATAGGACCTAACACTTAACGAATGTTTATAGCTACACTGCTACACTGTATTTCAATATTTGTTTGTAATAATCAAGGTAATATCAATAAATATTAACTGTTGTTATTATGCCAAATACGAATTTCTTTAGAGAGCGGAATGGATCCTGTCACTGTGTGTGATGTAAAGGTGACCTGTTGTGGGATCATTCCGCAGTCGCACAGTGGCTCTTTGGTGCGGGTAATGGAGTTTCTCACAAATATCTGTCGAGACATTTCTCCTTTTTAATTTATTTGGTTCAGTAAATTACTTTTTTGCATACATTGCTAATAGTTTCTGGGATATTATTCAATAATTGATATAAACTAGCTTTTATTTTAATACGACATTATAAAGCTATGCTATAACTACTCTCTATATGAGACTTCCGGTACTACAGCCTAGAGTCATTTGGAAATTCGCCAGTTAAGACTATTACAGACTTAAACGATGTTTAATTAAAGATGCACACTTTACAAGAGCAACAAAATCTAGAGCCTAAAGGCTTAACAGTTACCATACAGTTTTTTTTTTTCTCAACTCCACGACGTATCGCTCACACACGCTGTATTCCCGCTGTATTCCAGGTTCAGTTTGCCTAGTGACACGACACTTCGTAAGATACATCGTTCGTCACTTTCGTCGAATTAAAGGCATTTGTTTTTGAGTGACAAAAACTAAGTGCGTATATCTATAATATAGAAAAAGTTTGATATAACAAGAAACTTATCGTTTAAAAAATCCCTAATGTGTCAATATTATTTACATTAGTGAAAATATATTTATATAAATGACTGAAACTAATTCCTAAGACGCTTAAAATACTTTTGCTGTTCAATAAACTGTATTGGCTATTAGTTTAGTTATTTATTATTTAGAATAATATGTTTTCTTCAACTTCCTTATTAATGGTAGCGAGAAAAGGATGGTACGGCCGTGCCGCTTTTTTTTCTTGACTTGCCAGATTAAAAGTATCGCACTTCGATCGAGCACGAGCTCCGATAAGTTAGACCAATACATAAACGAAATAACATAACAATATTATTGTTTTGTATATATTCCTAGATAAAAACTATTACAAATTTGTATTTGCAGTTGATAAACAGCACACAAAGTTGTGGCGCAACGGTGCAAACGTGTGACTGTAAACGATGCGTTGTAAGTTCGAGATAATTAAATATTTAATGTTTTCATTTCTCACTCTGGTAACAAGGCAAAGCGCGGCGTTGAGTTCCGCCACTCAATAGAAAATATTAAATATTTCCTTTCCTCGACTGGGGATCGAACCCAGAACCTGTCGGTTATAATCACACTCTTGTGCCACTGCGCCACGACAGGCCTCAATCCTCAGTTTTTATGAGCAAAAAATATGACTTCCACTTACAGCGAGAGATCTTGACAAGTTGTACATTTGGCTATTGAACTCGTTTACAGTTATCTTTTATTATTATTATTCACCGCTGTGCTACCGAAATGAAACGCGTGTGTTTAGGTGCCCAGGCCCACCCCTACCACATGCGGGAAACAGCGTGAAGTTAATAAAATAAAAAAAAACACATAATAAAGTTGACATTGACCTTTGATAGTGAATTGTCGGCGATGCTTGAGGTAGGTCACGTAAATAGCAGGAGGACGCCCCGAGAGCTTGAAATGTTTAAGTGGTTTGGTGCCGTTTTTATTCCGTTCTTATTATGAGAAGAAAATTTAAACTATTGGCAGTTTATTATTTTAATCGGATATTTTATTTATTGGATATAATCCAAACGAAACGAACAACAAAGAGTAAAAGTTACTGTTTACTGGTTAATATTGAATAATGGTTTTTATGTTGGGTTGTTCATCTATCGAGGAAAGCTATCAAGTTGTGACCAATTTGATAGAATTTACAATAAAAAAGCAGAATTACTTTACATTGTGAATAATGTAAGAGCATTGATAACTTGAAATTAAAGTTTGCAAGCGACAGCTCGAACATCTCAACTTCAGCTTAAATGTTCGGATTCCCGTAATTGGATATCTGTCGCGAGGTAAAAATAACTTATGAATTATAAATTATTAAGATAAGAAAATAAAACTTCTTAAAATCAAATTTATCGTCGTTCTTCTTTTCTGACCGTACGTACGTGTGAAAACGAAGCTGAAATTATTATGAAGTGTCTCTTGAAACGATGAAAATTGAATTAAACATTCAAATTCCACCGTATTCGTATACATCTTTTTTTTTTTATCGGTTATACGGGTCAGCTAACTGTAAGAGACCACCGGCGCTCTCAGGGCCGTGGGCGGCGGTATCACCAGAGTGCTTAAGATGGTGATACATTTGTATTTTATATGAGGAATGATAAAAAATAAATTATATATCAGTGACAGATATGTTAATATTAAAAAAAAGATAAATACTTATTATTTTCTCTTGCCAAACAATAATTTCAAACAATTGTTCTTGGGTAGCGGAAAGTTGTAAAAATCTCCCGACAGAGATGGTATCAATATAAATAATGGTGGTCCCGTGCGGGGCGCTCGGTCGCTTTCCAAGAGGCAAGAAAGCAAATCCTGTTCATTTAAATTATATACGTTATCTAGAAAGTAGATATATGCTATCTTTAAGAAATTATAAAAAAAACTTTTATCCAGAACCTTCTTATAACACTCTTTCGAATAACATTGCTAATTATACTTGTCGTGATTTTTTGACACAAATATGATAAATATTTAAGTAAATGTTGGTGGGGTGGGGTACACACATGCGACTGTTAACACAACGTGTGGGTTCCATTCTCACTTTGGGAATCATTTACGTTAATTTCTAGTGCTTACATAAGCGCGACGTTGACTGCCGCCATTCAAAAATAAATCATTTTTTTTTTAATTTGTATAATTCTTTCTCCTACTTCAAATTATCATTTCTTTTACGGTTACTTTAGTCTGAAAACAACATCATGTATATATTATTTTCTATGTTTTTATTTCGTTTAATTTATTTATTTAATAAAAATGAGCATGCTTATACATAAAACTCTATAATCATTTTCAATTTTTTCCACTGATACATTATATTTTACCTAATTTCTTGGTTCTAAGCGAAGAGATTTATGATTAAACACTCGCAGATCGGGCGATGTTTCTTAAAATCGTAAGTTTCTATAAATATGTGATAATGACCCACTCTCATTTAGGAAACGAATTATTTCATTCTAAAGCAATAAGCGAGTCTTATCTCTAGGTCATTTACCTCTCTTTTTAAAGATACGAAAAATTGTACAAAATTTATATAGGTACATATCCCACCAAAACATTTCATGTTAAATGTTGCCAAGACGATCACAAAAGGTTAGCCCTGTGAAAAAGATATCAGATCTCATGTAGAGCCAAGCTTCTGAATCTTACACTCTACCGACCTAAACTTCACAAATTATACATATCAGTAAAAATGTATGGCTCTGCTGTTTTGATACTTACTACAGAAACTAAATATTCCCATTACTTGCACAACGGTAACGAAAAGGCGTCATGCATGTCAAAGGCGTCATGCGTCAAGGAAGTCATGCATGAACTTATTTGATAATAAAATAAAAAAAAATAAAATCTTTTATTATGTTGCTTTTTTTAAGCAACATCAGGCTCATAGTTGGTTAGTAAAATAAAAAAAACTTAAGAACTATGTTAGTAAGACAAAATACAAACAAAATTAAATATCTAAACATAAACAAAATTTAAATATAAGCAAGATCTACATAGAGGGATGGTCTGGCTACATTTTGTACATGCAACCTGATAAATATTTCTATAGTCGGCCCGTCCAATCGATCTGCAAATACCTTCAGGATACTGTTGGTGCCCTTTGTATAACCGACAGAACGGCAACCAAAAGAACGGCATTTATTTCCATCATAAATCAGCTGAAAGTGAAGAACTATAAGAAAATATATGAAAAAAGTTTATTAAGGACATTTATTAATGTAATAAAACTCAGAGAACGATGTTTAAAAATTATCATTTCCTCAAGAGGGAATTGAACCCACATACTCTCGTACTCACAGTCGCACGATCGTCCCTCTATGATACGACTCGTCTCAAATTAGATCGTATTTGAAGAATAATATTTAATTGTCAAATATTTATGTCAATTGTCAAGTTGTAAGCGATGAGGAAGCTTTAGAGATGAATAACCATTTAATTTTAAAATATCCAATTAGTACAGAAATCTTAGGGAAGTTCTAAGAATTCATGCAAAATTCAGAAAATTACAATTAGGTAGCTATTATTTCTATTTGATGTTAGAGACCGCATCTAGAATTTCCACCGTTGTTTGCTATAAGTGTTCAATGAGTGGTCGATACGGAACTAACGATGAAAATTAGTTTTAATATTAATAGAAGTAAAGTAGAACAAGGTTAGGGGCAGTTTCTAAATTATTTAATTCATTTACCAAATGTTGTGGTTCCTACCACAACATTTGGTAAATGACACCGACACAATTTCACATATATTGGTAAGATATATAAATATATATTGGTAAGACACAAACATTCTGTGCATATGTAAGCAGTAAATCCATTAAAGTCTGATTTTTATGTTGGAGTTCCTACTCCAACATAAAAATCAGACTTTAATGGATTTACTGCTTACATATGCACAGAATGTTTGTGTCTTACCAATATATATTTATATATCTTACCAATATATGTGAAATTGTGTCGGAGCGGTTCACACGCAAACGGGTTATAATTGTTACGCGTTTACTGTACGCGTTGGGGTGTATTGAAGTGACAAACCAGTGTAAACATTGTCACACTAGACACTTGGACACAACGTGTTCACGCGTCGGGTGATGCGACACTAAGTATGGTGCCATAAAATTTTGCAATCAAAAACACTGGTGCAACTACACATAAAAGAATGCTCGATAAATACACCGAGTATAGGGAGTGTCTATTCATCGCTTTAGCAGAATTAATTATTTTAGAATCCTTGCACTAGATAAAAGAAGCATAATGATTTTCAGAATACAAATAATAAGAAGTTCAACTTGATGATCTAAATAGTGGCTGTAACATACAGAGTCTCGTTTTGCCATTTGTCTGCGCAAACTAAGACAACGTAGAATGAGGTAATACAGCTCCGTACAATCTTTTTATTAAGAATTTTATGGAAGATTAGTATTAAGGCTTTATGGCCTGTCATAGCGCAAGCCACATATGTGCGACTGTAAACGCGATTCATTCTTTAGTTTTGCTAGACAAAGATAAGAAAAAGCAGGACTATGAGTTTCGCCACTCACCACGTTTCAAATCTGGTGGAAAGTGGGGAGTGAAAGTGTCTTAATGAGAACGGATTGTCTTTACAAGGTTTCTATGTTCCCTCTGCCTGGCCTTCCCTGCCATAGGCCGAATACAGTGTGAACCTGAAGAAAATACTAAAATCAATAAATCTCAGTAATACTTAGTGAATATATAACTTCTGTGAGTTTTTTAATAATAGTAAGATCCGATGAGCTACAAACTGAAGTATATAATTGTTCATTACCCATTGTTGAAAACATTGCTTGCCTAGTAACAACTAGGCAAAGTAATAAAGATTATTCATTTTTCTGTGCAGGAATCAATTCAGACGCTGTGCCACCGTACCACAATATATTTATTTCTTGACATTCAGTTGTGTAATTACATATAGCAAGATTATTCTCAATGTAATTTTTTGAAAAATATTATGAATTAAAAGCTGCGGGCTACAACTATAGCCTTCTATGTAATTAATGCAGGTTGGTTTCAAGCAGACAGCATGGGAAATGTACTTAAGATTGAATACTAAATGATTGTGTTAATTATATTTTTTTATACTTTAGCTTTCCTTCGCAAATCGAACTCACATCCTACCGCGTTTTCAGTTGCACACATGAGCCACTACTGGTCGTAATCAACACAATTATAGTTTTGTCATAATAAGCTACATAAGAATAATTATATTTCCTCTTAGAAACAAAACACTCCTAGCAAGTCAAAAATAAACGAATTATGTACTTTAATAGATTAACGTATTTGATGCTTGACAACGAAGTCTGCGGCTTGCAGGAGGGACTCTTCTAACATTGTTAATTAGCAATTATAGTATTATAGTGTTTACGTTATAGAGTACCTTCTTGTTGCTCTGATACTTTCTATAGTCCGTGTGTCTATATCTGTGTGTGTGTGTGTTTTTTTTTTTTTATAGAGGGACAAAAATACTCTTATGTATCTTAAGGCCATATATGACCTCGTATGTCGGACTCGATGTTTCATCCTCTACCGACTAAAAACTCCCTCTTTCTTCCCCTACATCCTGATCCCCGCGGGACGGCCGTGAGGCATTACTTCACGGGGGGACGATTAGCCGAAGCTTACTCTGGTTTTATCGTAAAAATTATGACTTGACTTTCATAGCTTTCCGAGCCTGTTCTTTCTTTCGTAAATCTTTCAGTACTTCCGTTACGAAGGTGCACGTAGTTTCCCAAGCGTACGTTGGTCCACCAGGTTGTCTGGACGTATCTGTCTTCCTATGCTTGTTTCCCAGGTGTGTCGGGCGTCTTTATAAGTTGGGCAGGCAAAGAACACATGCTCAGCATTTTCATCACTCCCTCTGCAGTCGGGGCATTCCGGAGAGTCTTCATGTTTAAACCGGTGTAAGTATTCTCGGTAACAGCCATGTCCAGAGAGCATTTGGGTAATATAGTAATTAGTATCGCCATGTTTACGGTTAATCCATGTTTCGACGTTTTTTATAAGGCGATGAGTCCATCTCCCTTTCGTCGAGGCATCCCATAGCACCTGCCACTTTTCGATGCTATTGCGTCTTTCTTCTGCTTTTAGCTCCTCTGTTGTTAAACCAGTGACGGCTTTCTTACGTTGGTATAAGTTTTTTCGTTCCTCCACAAGAAGTTCTATGGGTAACAATCCAGATATTACGCATGCTGCCTCTAGAGATACAGTGCGAAAGCCACTGGCAATTCGTAGGGCACTTACTCTATAGACTGATGTAATTTTTCGATTTGGTTTCTGTTTTTGCAGTGCGTCACCCCAAATAGGAGCGCCGTATAATAGCACTGATGTAACTACTGATGATAATAGTCTTCTTCTTTTTTGTTTGGGACCACCAACATTAGGCATGAGTCGGGCTATCGTTGCGGCCACCCTCGACGCTTTAATTGCTGTATGTTCAATATGTTTTGTAAAATTAAGCCGTGAGTCAATCATGATACCCAAGTAGCGGATGTATGGTTGCGACGTAAGCTCATAGTTACCCACCCTCAGTGAAGTTGTCTACATTCTTTTCCTACTGCTGATTAATACGGCTCCTGTCTTTTGCTCTGCCAGCGTCAGTTCTACTTGATTCATCCACTGTTGTATGACTTGGAAAGTTTCACTAGGTACCTCACATTTAAGAAGGCCGTCATACATGATGTTCCATAACAGTGGGCCTAGTACTGAACCTTGCGGTACTCCATCAGTGATGTTATATTCTACAGGTCCATCTTCAGTGTCGTATAGGAGAACCCGGTCGGTGAAGTAGCTAGCCACCATGTTACGTAGGTAATTTGGTACCTCCGCCATTGCTTTTATTATTACGTCCCATCTTGCCGAGTTGAATGCGTTTTTTATGTCTAATGTCGCAACCAGACAGTACTTCTTAGAGCCTCCCTTCCACCTAGTTCCAAGCAGAGCTTGTTTAGCAGAATTAACTACTAAGCCCAGACCATCTAGGGTGGATTTTCCCTTTCTAAAACCATATTGGGAGTCTGACAAATGAGGTTCAACTGCGTCTTCAATTCTAGTATGAATTAGTCTCTCTAGTATTTTTCCAGCCGTGTCCAGCATGCAGAGCGGACGATAAGACGATGGCTCATCTAGAGGTTTATTTCCTTTTGGAAGGAGTACTAACCTTTGCCGTTTCCAATTAGCAGGAAAGATCCCTTCTTGGAGACAAGAGTTGAACGTGTCAATAAAGATTTCTGGGATTGTTTTTACTGCTTCCTTAAGAGCTATGTTAGGAATACCATCCAATCCAGGGGCCTTGGTGTTTCCTATTCTGATACAGGCTTTAGTCAATTCATTGCTTGTGACTGGCGGTATTGTCTCCGTTTTGTTTTTTGTGGTGCTATATTGGAGTTTGATTTGTTGAGGAAAAAGCACACTAACAATTTTCTTGAGGAGAATTGGGTCAGTTGGTGATGAGATGCAATGGTTTAGTTTCTTCATGACAACCTTGTAAGGTTTACCCCAAGGATCACTTTCTACCTCTTCCAGCATTTTAGTCCATGAGCTTCTTTTACTCTCCTTGATGGCTTTGTTTAACAGCAAGCGTGCCTCTTTGTATTTTCCGTAAGACTGTATAAAGTGTGGTGTTTTCCTACTCCTTTGGGAGAGGCGTCTTGCCTGGATACACTTTTTACGAAGTTGAGCAATGTTGTCATTCCACCAGTATACAGGAGGCAAGCGATTCCTGGTGTGTTTTCGAGGCATCGTTGCATCGCAGGCAGCTGATATTTTCCTAATCATTTCTAATGCCTTTTCTTCAGTAGATTGGCTTTGGAGAGGTTTAGTATCTAGTGTGTGTGTGTGTGTGTGTGTGTGTGTGTGTGTGTGTGTGTGTGTGTCTCTCTGTGTGTGTGTGTGTGTGTGTGTGTATCTGTATCTTCTGAATGAATAAGCCAATTTGTGTACAGTGTTTTTGTTGACAACTTCCTTTACTGCACTGGTTTTAGCGTAGTTTGTTATTACATTGCGTTTTATGACAACTGCTACGAGCATTTTATTGATATGAGATAATGATTGTTCAGGTTAAAATATATGCAGGATAGAGTGTGAACCTGAAAAATATATTATAAATTTCAAAGCAAAATTACATTAAATTGTTTTTAAGTACACAAGATACTCTAATGTTTGTTACGCTCACAGTTCCATACAATAAAGTCCCTAAAATGTTAAACTTTCATTTATTTAGTTAATTTCTATCGATGGCGGTCCAAAACTATCTAGATATGCACGAATAGCAACTTCAATGACCTTTTAAACTTGAATCAAGGCATTAGGGAGTTGTTCACGTAATTATGTATCAGAAACTATACATATGTTATGTAACTATATATATGTTATGTAGCAAAGGATACTTTTAAATCGTATGTTAATTGAGTACTATCGGTACAGTCTGGTAAACTAGATTTTGATACATATGAATTCAATCCCAACTTGGAAGACCAGTTAGGATTTTTTATGTTGAGTAACGGAACTCAACTTGCTTCGTTACCAAAGTAAAAGTGAAAATATTAAATATTTTCTTGTACGCTTGATGACAGGCTTGAGATATGTAAATGTGAATTATTTGATGTTGACGCAATATTAGCCACATGCTAATATTGCGTTACATCAAATAATTGTGCCGCTGCTGTTGCCGATGTGGTTCTGCAGGGTATGGAACTTTACATTCCTAGCTCTGTAGTGCCAATTGGTAGCAAGTCACAGCCTTGGTTTGATACGTCTTGCAAACTTGCTGCTTCTGGCAAGCGCGAGGCATATCGAACCTGGGCCAAGGCACTTGTCACTAAGGATCCAAAGGTGAAAATCTTAAAAAGAAAGTACAACCGTGCCTCTAGGTAGTTTAAGTGGCAAATTGTCAGAGCAAGGTCCGAGCACATCGCTAAAATTTGGCGAGAAGCTTGAGAGTTACCGTCGGGAACTCGCCAGTTTTGAGCCCTCTCAAAGGCTGCACTTAACTACTTTAACCAGCCTTCGCTTCCGCCGCTGCGCACGGAGAATGACATCTTGGTCCATACGGCGAAAGAGAAAGCCGATCTTCTGGGCGCTCTCTTTGCCTCAAACTCGACTATAGATAACCAAGGAGCAACGCTGCCAACCATCCCGCGGTGTCAGAGCTCAATGCCTGACGTTAAAGTCAGTCAGAAAGCTGTTAGGCGAGCTCTCTCTTCCTTGGACATTCACAAGTCGAGTGGGCCAGATGGCATCTCTCCTCTTGTGCTCCGTTCATGTGCTCCTGAGCTGACTCCGGTGCTAACGCGTTTATTTCGGCACTCTTACTTAGTTGGCGTAGTCCCAGATTCGTGGAAGAGCGCTCTTATCCACCCGATTCCGAAAAAAGGCGATGGTTCCGATCCAACTAACTACAGGCCTATTGCTATCACCTCCCTGCTCTCCAAAGTTATGGAGAGCTTAATCAATAGCCAGCTCTTGCTTTATCTAGAGGATCACCGATTGATTAACGACCGCCAATATGGCTTTCGTCAGGGTCGCTCAACCGGTGATCTTCTGGTTTACCTAACCCACCACTGGGCTGCGGCTATTGATAATAAGGGAGAGGGCCTGGAAGTTAGTCTGGACATGGCGAAGGCCTTCGTGTGTGGCATGGGGCGCTCCTTGCGAAACTTCCATCTTACGGGCGTCCCGAGAATTTATACAAGTGGATCGCTAGCTTTCTCACTGGGCGCAGCATCAAGGTAGCTGTCGACGGTTTTTGCTCTGATTATATGGCCGTGAATGCTGGCGTCCACCAAGGCTGCGTGCTGTCTCCTACGCTATTTCTTTTGCATATCAATGATATGTTGGAGGACTCTAACATACATTGTTATGCGGATGATAGCACTGTGGACGCTGTATACTCCGGCCGTGCAAGTCTTTCTCGGGAAAACGTCGACCAGTGCCGAAATCAACTTTTGTCTTCCATTGAGGCATCCCTCAACAATGTCTTCGTATGGGGTGAAAAGAACCTAGTTCAATTCAACCCCCGGAAGACACAAGTCTGCACGTTAACCACTAAAAATCCCCATTTGTCGTATCACCAGTTTTCGAGAACACTCCCCTTAAAGCCGCGGCCTGCCTCAGTATATTGGGCCTCAGTTTTTCGAGCGACTGCCAGTATCACGATCATCTGGAAAGCAAGGCCAAGTTGGCCTCGAAGAAACTGGGAGTCATCAGCAGAGCGAGACAGTATTTCACGCCAAAACACCTTTTGGCCCTGTACAGGGCCCAGGTTCGGCCTTATATGGAATACTGTTCTCACCTCTGGGCTGGTGCTTGAACCATTTGATCGCGTATAACGTAGAGCCGTTCGAATCGTTGGGGACCCCATGATCTGTGAGGGGCTTGACACTTTGGCTTTGCGTTGAGACGATTCTTCACTGTGCGTTCTCTACCGCATTTATCACGGGAAGTGTTCTGGAGAACTGTTTGACTTGGTACCTGCCGCCGAATTTTCTAACCGCACAGTCCGCCACAAGTTACTGTACCATCCACATCATCTGGACACGTGGCACTCTACTACTGTGCGGTTTCGTAGGAATTTCCTTCCACGCACCACACATCTCTGGAACGACCTACCCGCGGCAGTATTTCCAGGTCGATACGACATGAGTACCTTCAACGCGCGTCTACCTATACCTCAAAGGCTGGCAACGCACCTGTAGCTCCCCTGGTGTTACACAGGCCCTTGGGCGACGGTGATCACTCACCATCAGATGACCCGTACGCTCGTTTGCCTTGTCTTTTCCATAAAAAAAAACATCAAATAAAGCTAATGCTTTTTTCTGATAAAGCAAGACGTTGAGTTCCACCTCTTGACTTTATTAATAATCCAAATGGAGAATAGACTATCTCAATTCCTTTCATTCTGACATGCCAGATACAGTGTGATGCTCAAAAATAATCCTTAAAGTCGGAATAATCTATAATTTATGTCTAATTTCATTTCTGTTATCTCAAGCGCAGAAATTTTCAAAGAATGTTTTATCTTGCGTTATTAATTTGAGGCTCGGTGGGGTAAAATAACGATATTTTTATTGTAATTTGTTTTAACGAATATTGCTACTTATCGATGTAATAAACGATTTATGAAATTGTTCGAAAAAATAGAAAGGGGGTAGGTTTATTTATTGTTAGGTTTCTGTAGTAGAGTCGTCAAGATTCACTTTGTGAATTGAAAATATATGGATATTTCATAGAAATAAATAATAACAAACTTACATTCGTAGTTCATTTCGTACAAAGCAAGTGCATACGCTGGCAAACTTTTATAAACTGTACTTACCTTTGAACCCTCGGTAAGCTCGCACTTAACTGTTTTTTTTTGTTGTTTTAGTTACATTTTTAAATGTTTTTAAAATGTTATCTTTGGCATTGTCTTGAGGAGCTAAAAGTTGTTCTTTATTACAAAAATTGTATGAACCATTTCATGACTGGCCTTCAAAGTCATATCATAGTCTCAGATCTAAAACATGGCATTGAATTAAAATCACAGATCGCAGAACCAATAGGATTCATTTCCCCCGAGCGAGAAATAAAATCTCAATAACCATGTTTACAAGCCTTTGTATGAATATTTCCATTTACGTTAAAAGAGATTCCAACAATTTAGATTTGCCCTTGTTTCTTCGCCGACGGCTCTATGACATTTTGTATTTATAGATACTCTTACAGGAGGGAAGAGCTTTTCAAACTTTGGCAAACTTTCATAAGTTTTCAATATCATTTATTAATCACATTAAGTGTTTGATTCATGGAGGCTCGTTTAGACTTTACTTTAGGCTGACTTTGTATGTATTGATGACTGCGTTCAGAATGTATTCTTATAATATTATAAATATCAAAGTTTGTGAGAATGGATGTTTGTTTTAATTTTGTTCTAGTTTTAAAATTCTTAAATGAATTTAGGTTAAACTTTGTAATAATTTGTGTGTCTCATAACGCCCAAAAATTAGATGTAATATGATCGGTCCGAGATCTCAGGAACTACTGGTACACAACTGATATTGAAAAGTATTTTAATATCTGATTTAGCCAATAGGCTCTACATTTATTCCACATTGCACAAAGTTGCAGTCATATATTTAGAATATGATATTCTTTTTTTTTTTTTTGAAAAAAGCGGGTACACCCTCTTTTAAAAGCTTTTTGAATAAATAAAAGAGCAAAACGTAATGTAGTGGACAATGTTCGACTGCAGACTAGTACAGGCGCTGTTATTTCCGCTCCACCGCTCTGAGGTAACGAGCTCGTACTCTAACTTGGCAGGTTTACTTAAAATATTTCATTATTATATAAAAAAGGGCATATCAGGTTCGAGTCAGGGATCAATTAACCGCTGAGATTAGATTCCGTAGCAATTTCACGAGAATAATTGACAAATTTAAGTTTGCATTTGCTTTTCCTTTCGCTTTTTTTATCTGTGTCCCACATACCACGGTTGGCGGAGACAACCTGGCCACTTGGTGGTGGACTTGATTAATTGTTTTAACTCGCTCAATACGCAATGCCTCTGAAAGGACGAAAACACAAATATCTTTATGAGAGTATAGTGACGTTCTCATTAGAATAAGTATCCTAAAGGAAACGGTTTGTTTTATTATTTGTTAGTAATCGTCCTCCTTTTTGTTTGCGTGGGCTTATATATTACCAGGGCGAAGAAATTAGAACATTAAATATTTTATTTCTACGCTTTTTCATTCTTTCTATTTATACGCTTGTGCTGCTGTACCACGTAAAGCCGCAATAATATAATATTTTATTACTACAGTTCAGATAGCGATCACTTTTTTTAGCTTCGCGCTGTATCCTGCACATGACAGGGAAGGCGGAGGGAACTTTAGGAACCTAGTGTTAGGACACTCCGTTTTCATTGAGTCACCGCGATCAGTTGCGTGTTAATATAGATATAAATATATCAGAAAACTGTTATATTTTACAATATTTTCATTTGTAACGATAAAAATCTTTGCTAAAAGCCAAGAAAACGGTCGTAAATTTTAATAAGTATCATTAATATGGGAAAGAATCTTAAATCTTGCACGCTTGGCATCTTTCTACTTAAAAAGTAGAGCAGGCTGTGTCATATCGTAAGAGGGAATGCAATTTATTTAATAATTTTAACATATTTAAAATGATATTCCACATTTCGAAACACATATTTAGCAACTCACCCGTTACATTCATATTACCGCAAGCAAGTAAAGTCAAAGTCATTAGAATTGGGCAAATAACTTACCGCCGTTAAAGAGGCTTCTCGGTAAGATTTACAACTCTCTTTTTAGTAATTCATTTTAAATTAATCTTTTTACAAAGTTGTCTTGGACTGCGCCTATCGGTTCGACCGAGTGAACAAATAAGTGAGATTAGAGGAGCCTTTAAGATATGTATATTTGAACAAGCAAGTTGGCTTGGAAAACTGTCACGTTTACACTCACACCACCGGTGTTCTACCGGGCCATGAACGCCTATTAGTCTATATCAGTGTATTTGATAATATATTATAAAATTTTGTTATTTACTTAACAAATAAATAACAAGGAATTCATCTCAAGAGAGATTATTATGAAACTCCATTACCAGCATCAAAGAGCCACTGTGCGTGTCACTCGCGAAATAAATTAATCTTGTCTAAAAACTCATCCTTCATACTCCGAGACGAAGGTATTATATGTATTTATTTAAAATTAGATCTTACATATTATTATATTTAGATTTGTGGCCCCGGTGCTCATTCACCTTATAGACCGTCAACGCACCTGTAGCTCTTCTGATGCTACACGGAGCCGTGGGTAGCGGTGTTCACTTACCATCAGGTGACCTCGTTTGCCGTGATGCTCGTTTGCCGTGTCTAATCTATAAAAAAAAACAGTCACTTGAATTTTTTTTAGCTTCACGTATTCTGCAGATATTATAGTACGCAGAGGGAACCCGTGGATCAAGTAGTAATCGCCAAATTCTGAAGGCGGGATTCCAACACCACGTCTTGCCTTATTGCAACAGCGAGAAAATGAAATATTTAACATTTTATTTCCCCGACTGCCGATTGAACCTACAACTGGTCACCTTTAACTCTTCTTACCGACAGGCCCCATGTCACGTTTACAGTCCTACTGGTGTCCCTGACCTATGCCACCACAGGCCTGATGAAGCTGCAGTTCGGTCTGTTGTGTGATTATAGACCAGTGTGCGCGTCGATTACTATCAAAAGACGCTTCTAGATTCAATAAACACTAGAAGAAATAAAAATATAATATTTTCTTTCCTCGTTCTGGCAGCTCGCTCCGTAGAGCGAGGCGTTGAGTTCTATCACTCGACACGCAACGCCTCCTAATTCGACGGCACGTAGCGAACAAATTACTTAACACTAAGTTGCCAAGTTCCCTCTGTGTACTCTGCAATGTACAAGATGTCGCGTGTAAATGAAAAGACCTCCCTTACTCCTTGATTACTACCGATTTATAACATTTTATTATTTATTGTTGTGATTAAGATTATTCAAGAATTTGAGGAAATTATTTAAAACAGATCCAAGAGCAATCATTTACTAATTTTAAAATTAATTTCCAAAAGTCGTTGTTTTACAGCATTTGCCTTGAAATTAATTACGAAAACGAAAATCACTTAAATCGTTTAACTCAAGCAGAACTTCCCAAAAGCTTCGAGGAAAGTCCATCGCCACTTGATTTGATGAATATTCGTTCTTATTAATTGTTAATTGTTTTCTAAATATACTTACTGTTTTTTTTATTTCACGTGACGATGAAAATAATAGATACTTCTTTTACTGATTTCAAGATAGTGGGGTCGCGGAACATAACACCGCGCATTGTTCGACCATAACGATGAAATATAAAACAATTAATTATATCGTTGTTCAAATTTACTTATATCACAGTGATCCTCTACGGCTGTAATCTATTTTTTAGCTGCAGCTGTATCCCGCACTGCAACAAGCTAGGTAGCCGGTAGCTGGTAGCTGGTAGTCAAAAGGGAACCTGGGGACGTAATGTTAAAACACTATGCTTTTATTAAGAAATTTCCTTTCGCCATTATCCTTCGTATTCTGGGGGCATTGCGTGTCCTTGGATAATAATTGTAAGTAAAAAAAGTAGTGAAAGTTCAAGTATCTATAATTGCACTTGTAATAAAACCTGTCTAGTTCACAAATATTGCTAAGTAAGTCACGTCGGGACAATGTCACTTTAACGCTCTATCTCTCTATTTATATTTCATTGTTTGAATATTTTATTCTTTATTACTTTTAGCTTCACAATGTTTGCAGCACACAATAAGAAGACAAAGGTAACCTCGCGCTAAGATACTAAACCTCCAATGCTAAGCCCAATTGTATTCTCAACAGAGCAAGGAAACGAATTTAATTCTTACGGCAAGTAGGAATCGAACAATTGTCGCAGATTCTCCGATTTTGTTCTGAACACGATTACGATAAAGCAAAATACATAACGCAAAAAACTATCGAGTGAACTGAGTGAATAATATGTTTATTTTGAAGGTGCTTTGTTTTATATTTTGGCTTTTTTTGTTTGAACTCAATCTCACACAGAACAAAGATGGAAGTGGGTATCTGGAAACCTAGTGTTAAGACTTTTCACTAAATTATGAAGACATAACTTGTTGAGTGGCGGAACTCATCGCCGCGTCTTGTCTCTTTACCGTAGCGAGGAAAAAATAATCAATCTTTAACATTCTCAAATGGGTATTGAACCTACAACCTGTCACATTAAGTCGCACTCTCGTCCTCCTGCGGTACAACAGGCGGTTATTCGATGTGTTTAGTAAGATATCTATAATCAGGTGGACAATGAAGAACACAATACTATGTAAACTTATAACCTGTAAGTAAAAAGTATTTTTTTACTTTTGGGAAAGAAAAATACATTTAACTTGTTTTAATTGATTCTACTTTAAGTTCTACACTTACTAGAAAATGTTTAAAAAATTGTACGTAGCGGGATTTGAACCTGCTTCTTCTAGAAGCTGCCCCAGCACCCTGACCAACTAAGTCAAACGTTCTCATCAAGTTATATTGAAATCTAAAAAAAACTAAATTATGTCGAATTCTGAAAATGTAAAAACAATATTTATTTAGAACACAGAGGATTATAAGAAACTACAACTAAAGGTCACTTTTCAATTGTTTTGCAGTTTTTATACTTTGTTAGCTTTTGTTAGTAAACTTTTGTTTTTCTTTGTTACATCCCGTATATAGTGGGTTGGTGGTTGGTTGTTGGCAGACAATGCTGGGAACCTACTTTTTTTATGGGTGGAAATCCTCATGGACTACCTCCGTCTAGGGAAAGACGAAGGGGCGTGCCGGACTCTTACCGGCTAAAACCACCCTGGTGTCTCCTCGCACGTGAGCGCGGGGCCGCGGGAGTCCAAATTCATCCGCAGCCCATCACTAGTGCTGGCCGGGTCTATCCGAGTCTCATCTCCTGCGCGGGTTTATGAGGTGTGTTCACCCGTGCATCGTCCCCGAGGCGCGCGCCTGCAACACGGGTCTATCGCCTACGGGGCGACAACTTCCCCAAGTCCCTCGCCCCTGGACCCATTCATGGGGGCCGGAAAAGGGCGTTGTCCGCCCTTCTCCTACATCCTGTGCGCCTTTTGTGGCCAGAGAAGAGAGCAGATATCTCCCTCTCCCTTTCTGCAGTTTCCTTCTGAGACATCACGTCCTCGCAGAAGGACGCCACCGCATCCCAAGACTCTGCGCTACCAAACATCCTCCGCACTACGGCAGGCAGCGATAGATCGCCCCCTACTTTATTTGTGAGGACACGGCGCTGCTTTTCCCAAGCAACACACTCGGCGAGCGTGTATTGCGCCGTGTCCTCCCTGCAATGGACGCAGGGGTGGCACCGAGCGTCCGGAGCTCTGTCTATGCGGCATAGGTACTTGCCGAAGCAGCCGTGCCCCGACAGCACCTGCGTCACCCTAAACGACAGGGAGCCGTGCCTTCTCCCGAGCCAGTCCTTAAGTACTGGCCGGATCGTCTCGACGGTGTTGAGTCCGGCGGTAGGGCACAGAAGCCTTTGCCGCCATTCCGCCACCAGAGCTTGGTGGAGCTTTTCTCGGCGTAGCGCGATTTCCCGCTGCACTGGGGTTAAGCCCCGTGTCCGCTCTTCCTCGCGCCATCGATATAATGACGCGAGCTCTTTTACCTCTAGGTCTCATGGCGGGGATCCAGCCAAGACGCAAGCCGCCTCGTAGGAAATCGTACGATACCCACGAACGACTCTGATGGCCATCGCCCTTTGTGGTTTGCGCAGAATGGGGAGAGTGCCAGCCCTCATATCCATCGCCCACACGGGAGCTCCATATAGGGCCATGGAACGCACGATTCCTACGTACAACCGCCTACAGTCGGCGTTTGGGCCCCCTAAGTTGGGAAGCAACTTTGAAAGTGCGCTCGTTGCGCCCATCAACTTGGGCGCTAGCCGCCGGAAGTGTGGCCCGAATTCCCAGGAACTGTCGAGCACCAATCCCAGATATTTCATGGTGAATTCAACAGCTATCTGGACCCCGCTGACCACGATGTGTGATCCCGGCGCCGGCGCACGTCGGGGGCCATGAAATACCATGGCCTCTGACTTGTTTAGGGCCACCTCTAGTCCAAGGCGACGGATGCGGTTCACCACCTGTGACACCGCAGCCGTGGCTGTCAACGTCGCTTCCCTATGCGAGCTCCCCCGGACAGTTATGAGCGTGTCGTCCGCATAACATGTTAAGTTGGAGCCCGACGGGAGTTCTCCTCTCAGCACCCAGTCGTAACCAATGTTCCACAGAAGCGGTCCCAAGACTGAACCCTGTGGAACACCGCACAACATGAGGTGCCGACCGGTACTGTTACATCCCCGATAGATAACGTATCTACCCTCTAGGTAAGTTTGTACTGTACGGCGGAGGTAGAGAGGCACGTGATGGTATTTCAGAGCCTCTCGAATACAACTCCAGGGTAGGGTGTTGAATGCGTTGGAGATGTCTAAAGACACCGCCAGCACCACCCCACCCCGGGACACCGTCTTCTCTGCCAGGGCCCTCACGCGCATGATGGCGTCTATGGTGGAGCGGCCCCGACGAAAACCAAATTGGTTGTCGTTCAGATTTGGCCCCTCCGTGCATAAGTTGTTGACGAGGCGATCTGCGATAATGCGCTCAAAAAGTTTGCCCACCTCGTCGAGCATCACTTTGGGCCTATAAGCGGATGGCGAGTCCTATTGGCGCCCGTCCTTTCTGAGCTGGATCAGCCTCGCCTCCTTCCACACACTGAGAAACCGACCCTGCTCGAGACATGCCGTAAAGAGCCCCCTCAGCTGGGGCTCTAACTCCTTCATAGCAAGGACGAGAACTCGACCAGGAATTCCGTCGGGTCCGGGTGCTGTGTTCTTAGCCCGGAGTCGCGACACGGCCGTTCTCAACTCTGTTTGCGTTACCTCGGAAACATCAGTGTTCTCCTGTTCAGGAGAGTCTGTAGCGGAGGGCGAAACCATCGCCGGGGGAACTTGTCCCGCTCGCTCTGGGAAGAGGGCTGACACCACCGTCTCTAGCAACTGGGGTTGCATGCTTTGCGTTAGTGGAGGCACCCAGGGACGCAATTTATCCCGCACCCAACGGTAGGGGCGCCCCCACGGATCCCGATCCAGGGACCCCAGCAGCTCCTCCCTGGCACGTGACTTTGAGTCACCAATGGCCAGCCACAAAGTCTCTTTAGACCCACGGTACGCCTCATAGAAGGCGTCCTCCTCGGCGGGATCCCGTCGCGCAATTGCGCGATCTCAGCAGTCCACCAGTACACCTGGCGCCTTGCGGACTGTTGGCGGACACGGGGCATGGAAGCATTACAGATCTGCATCATTGCCCCGCGAAACCGCAGCGCCATCGCCTCGACATCGACGGGGCCGTCCGTCGACTCCCAGATCCAGGACTGGACTAAGGCAGCTTCCTCGAGTAGTTCCCTGTCGACGTGCTTAAGCGCCCAACGCGATCCGTCGTTAATGGAGGTTAATGGATGGTGGCCGCTCGCGGTCTGGGCAGGAACGTTAAACCGGATATACTGATGGTCCGATAACGTCTCCACCTCCACGGCGACACGCCAGCTACGAACTCGGCTGGCAACAGAGGGACTAGCAAACGAGACATCCACTATAGACCCGCCCCGCTGCCGCACGCACGTGTATTCCGAGCCCCGATTTAGGACGACTAGACCAGTCGTCACCGCCCACTCTTCTAGCGCCTCGCCCCGAGGGTCGGTGACCGGAGATCCCCAAGCGAAAGACTTGGCGTTAAAATCCCCGAGCCCCAGAACAGGTCGAAGGTGATAGCGGCCTACGACGGTGCCCAACTCGACAAGGAAACCCTCAAAGTCGGCAAGACTTCTGTTGGGAGAGAAATATGCCACCACGATGACAATGCCGCCTGAGACCGCATCGACCCAGCCGCGACCCCGAGACGGGTCAATCATAGCCTCGCCAATAATGGCTACCAAACCGTCAGCGCATCCTAGCCAGTTGTCACGAGCGGGAACGAAGTACGGTTCGGCGACCACAGCTACGTGAATCGACCACTCAGCCATGCTCTGGAGTAGGAGATCCTGAGCTCTGACACAATGGTTGATATTGCTCTGGAGAAAGTGAAATTGTGCCATTATTGGCATTCCATTCCCTCGGCAACAGTCCTGGGCCGGGAGTCGGCCGCAGAGATACTAGCCTGCAGGGGTGGCGAGGATTCCCCGGTAAGTTTAGATCTCCTCTTCTTTTTATTCATGGCCTTGCCGACAGGCACGCCACAAGCTCCTTCGCCCAATTTGTGTCCGGCAGGCTTCCCCGCAGCCGAACATAAGCTGCAGTTGAGTGCCGCAGAACAATGAGCCGCTTTGTGGCCAGACTGACCGCAGCGATAACAAAGATCACTACGGTCAATCTCAGCGGTACAAGTTGCCCGGACGTGCCCCTTCTCCAGGCACCGGAAGCATCGCAAAGCCCGGGGCTGCAGGAGTTTCACTCTCGCTGCAACCCAGCCAACCAGCAATCTGCCGCTATCGGCTATCTTCTTCGCCGACGCTATAGGACACCGAACCCAGACTACGCCGAGTCCGGTGGCATCGGTGCGTATATCGCCGGTCCGCACCTTGTCCTGCAGACACTCTCCGCTTCGAGCAACAGCCGCTACCACCTCCTCCGAAGTCACGGAGTCATCCAAACCAGAAATCCGCACCTCTGCGGTTTTTATCGGCCTAGAGACCCGGACGTCCTCAGGGTTGAGGACCTCCCTCATCTTGACGGCCAGAGCGTCCGCCTTTTCGGCACTGCCGCTCGCAGCACCAGCTACCTCGAACAACCGCGCACCCGTAGCAGCCTGCCTGAGGGTGACGGACTGAAGGCCAAGATCTGATAATTTGATCTTGGCCTTGGCCTCGGCAATGACCGACTGGTACGTTACGCCCCGCTCCGCAGCTCCGGGCTGTAGCGTGAGCGTCACAGCTTCGGAACGTGGGGCATGTATCATTGGTCCTTTACGACCGCCTTTAGCAGTACGCCGCTCAGGCTGCGTAATCACCTTCGCGGTTCCACCGGCTGTACGTGTATTTACTGCGGCCTTCTTGGTAGCTTTGCGGGCCTTCTTGCGACCCACGATTTTCACCCAGGTCTCACCCTTAGACCCGGTAGTCGTGGGTTGGTCGCTCAGAGGAGCTACCTCCGAGGGAATTTTGTTACCCTCCGTGGGCGTCCCCTTTCGAGGTGGAAGTCTCGGCGGCTGCTCGGTCCTCCGCGTGTCAGCCGCTAAAGGTGGACGGAGTATTTCCGTCGGGAGACGACGACGATTCGCCTCTAGTTTAGCGTCAACCATGTTCCCGCACTGGAGTAAGCAGAGTCGGATAATGCGCTCGATCTCTGCGTCGGTACGAGGGCTTGGCGGTCGCGGTGCGGCAGTTGGGACCATTACGGGTGCAGCATCGGTGGACGAGCATCGCTGCTGTTGCTCACTTACCGCAGCGACTTGCCTCCGGAGGTCCTCCAGGTCATTTCGGAGGCGACTGTTTTCCTCCTGTAACTTTGCGACCTCGTCCGAGGCCGTTCTGTGGAGGAGGATGTCAACCGCTTTCCTGATATCCGCGGCAGCCTCCTTTAAGCCACGGATGAACGTGCCCTTTAAGCTTCCGGACTTGGTGGCAACTTTGAGGACTAAGTCCACCCCATCCAGAGCCAGCTGGCTCAAGACCAACGCAGATGGTTCTCCTCCCTCCGCCGCAAGAGCCACTCGTCGCTCTCGAGCGCGACGGGCCATGTCACTCTCTGCTTCGCTAGCCGCCGTGGTATTCGAGCGCACAAAACGTCCGTGCTTACCCCTCCGCGGCTGCGAAGCAATCGCCCCTCTCGATGCCGGCCGACCCCTCCTCGAAGTTGGCAACTTGGGAGCCGGCAGGCTTTCCTCATCTGAGGTCTGGCACACTGGACGTTTCTTACCAGAAGACGTCCCAAGTGGCCGGTTTTCACCGCTTCCAGTATTTATATCCGCTACAGGGGCCTGGTCGCCTACCCCTGCGCGTCCGTCAGTCACCAATTTAACACTCACAGGCGCGGATACCTGCGAGCTCTTACTCCCTAATGGCAGACTATCGCCAGAATCGAGGACAGCCTGACTATCCGATAAACAACTTAAACCTAACGAGAAATTTTGTGAATCATCCATTTTGAATCCCACGAGTATGGGGGAAAAGACGGTCCACCCAGGTAGTGCCCCCTGTACCTGGGAATGCTGGGAACCTACTTTAAGATATTGACCTTTATTGTATGTACACAAGTATTTAGTAGTAAGTACGAAATATATTAGGTAAGATTTACGTGAAAACAACGTTGGGGTGTCTGAGTTCGGTCCAGACAAAGGATTAAAGGGATTATTTTGTAAAATTGCTTGTCACAAATATACATATATTTAGTTTATATTATAAATGCTATATTACATTTTCAAGTTTTTTAGCACAGTAATAAGATTTAAGCAAAAAATAAGTTTCCCAATTTAAGCATAATGATCGAGACATTGTGTCTTTGGAATTCAACGTCACGCTTAGGTAAGTGAATAAAGAGAGGAAAAGAAATAATTAATTCGCCGAAATGAGATTTAAAGTTACTACCGTCACATCTACAGCCACATTCCTTAAGTTAACTGGTGATAAACAAGAGTAAACATAACACATTTCACCTGAACGAAATCATAATCAAACCCTAGAAAATGTTCTAAAATACCTCTTGCACCTTGTGTACTCTCATCAAGCTCCTCTTATACGTTCACCCGGGGGTCCTTGTAGTGTTTCCGTGACCTTCCTTCATGTTCTATATGAAATATCAGATTTTTTACTTACGTGACCGTCTATTTGATAGTAATAACTCTAATAGAGGCCGGAGCAGTGACATAGTATGAAGCGATTGTGGGTACAATTCTTGACTATGAAAATGAAACATTTTTACCGCAAAGTAGATGCTATTATTATACAAAAACCATATTCAATTTTGTTAGCGTTATGTGTTTTTGTGATAGCAAATTGGAATGTCACCGCACTTCCGGTAATGTTTACTCTTCAGCCACTTTGCGTCTTGACATGTAATAAATATGTAAATCCTTTAAATATTGAGAAAATTTTTGAATATATGTCGTGTTTATGACCCTTTTCCTTCTTTTTTAATAAAAAAGAGGGAAAAGGGTCGTGGGTTCAATTAAAAAGAAGATTTTTTTTCTAATCTCTTTAGTTAATGCTACATAACGAAGAAAACTGAGTCTAAAATTATTTCCCAATTTCTGCTAAAATCCGTAATATTAAATACGAAGTACTGTACTTACTACCGGAGCTTATTTAAAATGGTTAGACATTTCATTTTTAGTTAAACATATCTCATTGCTTCAACAATAAAATTGAATCAAAAAGCAAACATCCATAAAAATTATAAAGATCTTTTTTCTTTACCGCTTTTCAAGAACAGACTAAATGGTTTTTATTATATATATTTTTAAATTTATATCAAACGTTTTGTTTTTTAGTAATCGCTTTTTAAAAACCATTAAAGGTTATTTATGCGTCTGAATGTTAGAAAATTCTTCAGTGCTACGGGATAGGTGAGATGTCAAAGTTATTATTTCTGAAACGTGAAATCAATTGTAAAAATGATTTTCTTTTATACGAATACATTTTTTGATTAAAGGCAGCGGGAACTTGGGAACCTTTCCGACATTTCGCTCCTATCAACACATTTTGTGCCGCTTGCTTTATTGCCTGTTGATTATTTACTTTCTTACCAGAGCAATGAAAAGAACATAGTAAATATTTCAATTTTCGTGTGGAAATCGATCCCACAATATGTTGTGTTTAAAGTTGTGCCCTTTGCACGCGCTTGTGCGCCACGACAACGACCTACGAACTATACTATCTTTTATTATTGAATAAATATGCATCTTATTAATAAACATATTTATATACTGCTTTCCCCATGAAACAGTAGGTGAAGAAAATCTAGACACCTAATATTAAGCACTCTGTTCCCAATAAGACCACCATTTACCGTCTTCCAATGTACCGCAAATAGAAGGAGCACCGTGCTGAGTGGCGGAACTCAACGCTGCTTAGTACCAGAGCGAGATTTTTCTTTTTAATTTATTCGAACGGGTATCGCTTATCTCCGTGAGCCACAATTGACCTGACCTGATATTTATGTACGATGTAGAAATCCTATACATTATATCGTAGTAGTTAGTAATCTAAAAGCTCAGGACAAATTGCTTATTAGTTTTATATTATGTAAAGATAAAAAAATATATAAAAAGATAAGTAAAAATAAAATCTCACCGTTCCCATTACCCGTTCCCATCAAGTTTTTGAGGCTGAACTTAAAATTTCTCTTTGATTTGTTACCAGAGAGAGGAAATAATGATTCACTCTCCAGATCGAGAGTTTAACCCCTAAACTACACGTTTTAAATTTAGAAGTCGTTCTGGCTCACCAGAACGCCTAAGACAGAACATAATAAATATAAAATCTCAACGTGTTCGTTATCATATCACTAAAAATACAAAAAGTTTTCACATTATTTTCCAGACCGTTGAAGAATATCAAATATATTTTCTCAACTTGTAATAATAAAACTGCATAAGATGACGAACATGTTGTTATTACGCTGCTCGAGTGACTTTTCTTCGGTAAGAATGTGGGAATAGTTTTTTTCCTTATTTACGAATCGCTAGTTTTGTATATTTCGGATTTAGCTTACAGGTTGTCGTGATCTTCTTGACTATAAACGCAAGTAGTATGGGTTCGATTATCACTCGACGTCATTTATTTTTGATCGATCGCTCTGATAACAACATAAATCTTGGCGTTAACTCCCGCCTATAAGTTTTTTTATCAGCTTCACGCTGTATCCCGAACGAGGCAGAGTAGGTAGAGGGAACCCGGGAACCTAGTATAAAGACACTCCGTTCCACTTCCGTTTCCGACTTTCCGCCGAATTTGAGGTATTGCGTGTTGAGTGGCGGAATTCAACGCCGCGCTTTGCCTTATTACCAGAGCGGAGAAATGAAACATTAAATTGCAAATATTAAATATTTCATTTCCTCGACTGGGGATCGAACCCAGAACCTGTCAGTAACAGTCACACTCTTGTGCCGCTGCGCCACGACAGGCCTTAAGTATAAGTAAGTAATATCCCAAAAAAATGTGTGGAAAGTTGGGACAGAGTGTTTAAACACAGTGTTTCTTTCTTAAGGATACAACGTCGTTCCTACTTGTTAGAGTATTATTTATACAAAGTTATTAGATATTTGTTATATTATTTTAATTGAGCATTAAATAAAATATTTCATAACTTAAGAACCAGTAGGCTGTGTCTGGATTCTCGATCTGGATGTATTAAATCGGTCCGGTCATGGATCAGAGACCCAAGCATGCAACCATATACGCAAGAGGTTGTGGGTTCGATGACCACTCGAGGAAATTAACTATTTATATTTTTTTCTTGTTACATATCAAAAATTGCTTAAACAAAACAAATCGCGATGCTTAATTTCACCACTAGGAAAATTAGGAATAAAAATATCTTAATGAGAACGGAGTATCTTAATACAAGGTTCTCAGGTTTCTTCTGCTTCTACTGCTAAGTGCGGGATGCAGCGTAAAGCCTCAAAAATAGATTTTATTTAAACACGCCAGTAACATGCAAATATTAACATAAAGAAGAAAAATATTCGATGAACTCGACGAAAGTTATTACCAACTTCATGAATAACTTTGATACTTTATTATGACGACTACTATCATTCAAAACGTGGAGGCATTGCAGGTTGAGTGAGAGGAGTCAGCGCAGCGCTTTGTCTCGTTACCAGAGCGAGTAAATGTAAATATTAAATATTTCATTTCCTCTAGTGGGTATAGATTCCCAAAACCAGTCGCGTTTACAGTCACATACTTGTGTCTCTGCTACACGACAGATGCCACTATATTGCCATTATAATTTCTTTTATTGCGGAAACAAAACCAAGTTTCACAAAAGATATATTACTTCTAGATTATAAGTACTTTACTCAGTCCTGCGATTGACCATAAATTTTGATTAGGCTTGGACGTTCTAAACGTTTATTTTATTTTAGTAACTATATTTTATAAGGAAACCTTATACACTCTATACAATAGAATATGATATTTGTTTTTTAATTCTACTTTACTGTGGATCAGAAATGTATAAGTAACTTTGATTATTTTCCGGACTTTGTATGTTGAATGAAGTCTTAATGGAGGGGGAAATTTCTATTTTTTGACCTCTTTGAGACTGTGTGTCCATGCCATTGAGTGTGTGCTTTTACCTTTTTACCTTTATGCTGTATCTCTCACAAAGCCGGGTAGATAGAGGGACTCTGTGACTTTAGTGTTAAAACTTTTTTGTTGTGTATTTTTTCAGAGCGCGGAAACGAAAATATTAAATAATTTATGCGTCCGAGTACCTAGTCCGTTCCTAGGTTAGGTTAGAGGCTAGGCACACTTTACAATAGCGCGGCCTCCACCTGTTTTGATGTCTTTGACTGAGAGCTAAATATTCTAAACAAGAATATAAAGTAAATCGAGATCTGTCATGGCACAGAGGCACAAGCATACGTCTGTAAAAGGACCGGTCCCTTGAGAATTTATACATGCATAGTGGAGAAAATTAAATATTTTACATTTTCATACTTTGGCTCTGTTAACGAGGCAATGGTAGACATGGTGGCGTTGAGTTCCGCCACTTAACACGTAATGCCTATAAATTCCAAAAAAATAACTAAATTATATACTCTTGTTTAATTATACCATGACATTTGTAATGTTAAATAATATTTAAAATATGAAAAAAAAAGCTAACTACGTATTTTAATTATAGAATATTGTTAGGATCTGTAAATTTAAAAAATGAAATGAAATACTAAACTTAAATTATCGTTCGTGGAACGAATGGCTCAGTTGGTCAGAGCGCTTGAACGGTTTTCAAGAGGCGCGGGTTCAAATCCTACTTCGTGGAAAATTTTTATAGGTTTTTTTTAAATTTAAGTTTAGTATTTTCTGTCCTAAATGTGGAATAACACTTTAAAAAATAGTAAAACTGAAATGATATATTTTATTTCCTCGTGTGGGAATTAATAGAACGTCTATATAATAATATTTTTTCAATTTCAATTATATTTACAAAATGATATTAAGAAAATAACATTATTCAATTTATGAATATCGCTTTATCTTATTAGATCTATCAAGTAAGGGATTATTTTCCTTTCACGGACAAATATTGAGTTTTGTAATAGCCTTTACGTTACCTGTAGCTGAAGTTACCCATAGCTAAGAGAATAAATACACTTATACATATTTTTCTACTAATATTTGTAATTTTGAGGATTTTCGTGGCACAGGCCACTGCGTTTCGTATTAGGTAATGCCGGGCCCCGGTGCCCATCCACTTTAAAAGACGGCAACGCTCCTGTAGCTCCTCTGGAGTTATACGGAGCCGTGGGCGACGGTGATCACTTACCATCAGGTGACCCGTACGCTCGTTTGCCGTCTCTTCCATAAAAAAAAAGCGTGTAACTGTCGACTACCGTGTTATTTCAATACCCTCCTGAGAAAAATAGAGTTCGATATTTTTAATCTGATAACAATTGTTTTGCATTGTTTTGTGAGTTGTTTTTTTGTTACGTTTCTGTATAAGGGCACGTTTACTGCAAGACATTTGCAATTTAACCCTTTTTCTACATAAATATTTGCATGTGGTGTTTATCTATCTATATATTATAGTTCTATTGGTCTTCCTTAGTGTTAATTTATTGATTTATAACGAACGACATCTCTGCACATTTCACCAGTTAGATACATTATTTTACTTATAAACATTACTCATATATAATTTTACTTATCAGCCTCACGCTGTAACCAGCACATGGCAAGGTAAGCCGAGGCAACTTGGGCACCTAGTGTTTAAACATTTCTTTCCGTTTCCCACTTTTTCCCGAATTTGAAATATTTCGTATAGAGTGGTGGAACTTATCGCCGGCCTTTGTTACCAGAGCGAAGAAATGAAACTATTAAATATTTGATTTCAGGTCTCCGAGTGGCAATTGAACCACCACAACGTTAACAGCCACACAGGCACTAGGCCTCTGCGCCACAACAAGCCACTTATTATAGACATACGTAATAGATTATTACGATACATAACCTCAGTAAAATTTATATTACATGGACTTCCTTCTTTCCTATTGTATCCATAGAAGTAAAAGTATCCGAAAATACTCCAAGAATTATTCAGCTGAGGAATTAGTCGAAGAAGCAGGCAGTTTGTATAGCGCAGGGAACTAACGACCAATTGCTTGAAAAAGTTCCTCACCAAGAGGATCGAAGATCTAGACAGGGGCATGAGAAGCAATAGATGTAAAACCAATGGAGATCCTGATGTCCAGCAGTGGGCTTACAAAAGGCTGGATTATGATGATATCGTATTTTTAAAATTGAGATTTGAACCTACAAGCAATATATATCACGAGAGACCTACTCGTATAAAAAATAATTAATTGTAATTTTTCTTATAGCATTGTTTGAAACATTACTAGTAAAAAGCATATTTAATTATATTTTGGATTTCCTAAAAAAAATTAATTAAAAATACGAATTCATCTTTAACAACTTTCTCCATGAACTCAACTTACACTGAAAATATAATTCAATTAACTTCCACAAAAAAAAAACGTTGAAGCGTTTAAGGACTGCCTTAATTGAATTTGAACAATAACTTTTGTAAATTAAAAGTTATATCTATCCTAATATAATAAAGTTGAAGAATTCGCTTGGTTGGTGACATAATTTTTCCTAGCTTCACAATATATCTCGCATGGCAGGGCAGGCCATAGGCGTACGACTGTCACCGCGACAGGTTGTAGGTACAATCCTCAATCGAGGATATGAAATATTTGATATTTACATTTTTTCGCTCTGGCTTTCAGAATTAACATCTAACTGAATGAATAATGTGATCTAATAAAATACATAGCCTTCATTAGTTAAAGAAATATCCAACACAGAAGACTTCATATTTTGAAGCAACAGTTACTGAGATAACAGGTTCTTCCAAACTAGCCAGTTCTATCTTTGGCTTCACCATACAGTGTATTGTATGTGTATTTCATAGATAGTAATAAAAGTGAAGGCCACAAATATTAAAATAGAAAAACAAATACCATTTTCTAGGTGTGATATTGGAGACGTATTGTATCACGGTAGTTATAATTTCGATCCTCATCCATTTATAAAAAATCTTTAGTATTCTAAGAAATTATGAAGAACTAGCGCTACTAAATACAGAAATGAAGCGGAGTATTCCAATAATAAGTTCCCAGGTTTCCTATACTTCTGGAACAAACCCTTAAAACTGTAAAACGCATTGATTTATCACCAGCTGTAAACATCTTCTTAATAAAGTAATATAAAGAAAAGATCTACAGCATCTCTACAATAACATTATTTCTTATGAAAACGGCAAAGTAATTGTAATGGATATTTAACTGCCCATAAAGAGAGTTATAGTATAACCCCCTCTAAAGGCGTATCAGTGAAGACGTGGACACACTTTATATAATAATATTGTTCTATCTAATTCTCAGTACAGTTTTGTTTTGTTTCCAGAGTGACGATATCCGCACTGGTTTAAAATGAAACCCATAATAAATAGTTTGAGGCCTGTCGTGGCGCAGCGGCACAAGAGTGTGACTGTAACCGATAGGTTCTGGGTTCGATCCCCAGTCGAGGAAATGAAATATTTAATATTTTCAATTTAAATATTTAATGTTTCATTTCTTCGCTCTGGTAATAAGGCAAAGCGCGGCGTTGAGTTCCGCCACTCAACACGCAATGCCTCAAATTCGGCGGAAAGTGGGGAACGGAAGTGGAACGGAGTGTCATAGCACTAGGTTTCACTTCCGTTCCCTCTGCCTACCCTGCCTAGTGCGGGATACAGCGTGAAGCTGAAAAAAAAAGAAGAAAAAAAAAAAAGTTTGTTAGATGCATCACTATATATGGCTTGTACTACTTTGTTGAATATCATTCAATAGACAGTGTCAAGATCAAATATAATTCAATTAAAAGACCTTTTTATGACACAATATAAAAGATCAAAATTTTATATCGGAAAAGTGTTCGTTTTGCATAACGAACTTGATTGGCTTTATACAGTGTGGCAGCTGTGATTTTGAAGACGTTCTCTTTTACAGGATAATAAAAATAATATCTATGTAATATTTGTTTTTGCTTCAAGTTCCCTCTAACCTAAAGTAGGGAACAAATATTGTTAATATTAAAATACTCCGTTTACACTCAAGTTTCAGGATATAGCGTGTTGAATGACAGAATTCATTGCAGTGGCTTTTTCAGTTACCAGAGCGAGGAAATATAAATAAGTCATTCCCTGAATTGAAAATAGAACATACAACCGTTACGTATCAAGAGGACGCTGTGCCACTGTTCTACGACTGGCGTATAAACGTATGTAAAAATCTCTTTCTAGATATTTCCACCGGATTGCATGTAGTACGATAGACTGAGGAATATACTCGTAGTTCTCATTAAGACACTTTTCTCTTCATTCTTAATCTAGTCTCATCTCATAATTAGAAGTTCATCTAAATATCAAGCTTTTCTTACGTCATTTGCCTACAAGCTTGTCTTACAATGGGAAGTAACTGGCTCAATGATTATAGGTTCACGCCCTATTTGCGATGATGAGATGATGAGAATTTCAGCGTGAAACAAAAATATTCCAATTTATAATATTTTTTGTGTAGGTCTTCCTGAACCAACAATCATCGAATTGAAGACGCTGTACTAACAAGAAGAAGAAGAAGAAGAAAAACAACTAAGAAGGAAATAATAAGACAATGCTCGGATATTTATAGTATTATAGCTATATTATTCTTTAAAGAGGCTGGAGATGGAGGTCTAAAGTTAATGGAATGTATTAAATTAATGATGTAAATAAGGAAGCGAAGGAGAAATAAAACGCAAATCATGACAGGTTGAATCCCTGATCCGATCCCAATGCGGTCGAGCGGTCGGCTCGAGTACTTACTTCGCAAAATATGCCTTTGCCTCGGCTCTTTTGTAATAAAAATTCAGAGGAATTTTTCGGAAAATATAAGTAAATTACTCAAGTATCAACTCACACAATTTATAGCTCAGAATACATTATTGCATACGATAAAAACACAAAAGGGGATTTTCGCTTTTTTTTTGAAAAAAAAAAAAACTTTTTTTGCAGCTCTTTCTGATGATTTGTGTGTGCAGAGTTTGTATTGTACAAGATATTTTTTTTCTAAGCAATCACTTTATTTGAAAAATATAAATTGAAATCGTGAAATTCTTAGAGTATTAAGGTCTTAGAGTATTAATTGAAACTCTTATAGTATTAAGGTCTATAAAAGATCGGGAAAAAATATATATGAAAAATATAAATTTTATATGACTAGGAGTAAACTGAAATATATTTATAAAATAATTAGATTTTTTATAAATATGATTATTATTATTATTTTGATTGGTTTTCCTAAGAATAAGTTACAATGCATCTACAGAGGCAGAGAAAATGCAGTCCCAAAACACTGTTTAGGATTCAATATATGAGGAATCAAACCCATATCCTGGCGCATGTGAGAACACTCAAGGTGAATTATTTAACGTTTTATTTACTTGCTTTAGTTACACGAGACAACGCGAGACGTTGATTAGGTTTCCAAGTTGCCTACAATAAAAATAGTTAAAATACATTTAGAAGTCTTTGTGTAAACCAAGCAAAAAATGGATGCAAATATCGTCTCTGTATGTTAAAGTAAAAATTGTATTTACAACTTCATCAAATCATCTACTATTATATTCTCCTCTACCACTTTAATAGCTAAAATTTCTATTCAGTTTTAACAAAACAGAAATTATATATTCTAGAGCTACGGTTAAATTAACATTGTTGACCTTTGCTTTAGCATATATAGGTCGCATAGTAAGAACACATCGCCGGCTAATGAAGTAGAGGTCGTAATTCATTCATTGTACCATTACCAAGAGCTAGAAGAGACGCTACAATTAGCTATAAATATTGACTTTGTTGCATATTTGTGCATACATTGTCTTAATACTGACGTAATGATATTTTAAAACGAGAGGTCACTGACGTTTACTTTCGGACAAGAGTGACTGTAAATTGTTGAATCGATCCCACTCAAGGTAATAAAATATTAAATATAATTTTCATAGCTCTGGTGAATATGAAACTCAACACGCAATGCCCCAAATTTAGCGGAAAATGGTGATCGGAACACAGTGTCTTTATACTTAGTTCTCATGCTCTGCCTACTTTGTAACGTGCAGGATTCAGCGCGCCATTAAAGCTAAAATTAACGGAAAAAATCTATGTTCAAAACTATTGTTGAATTAAAAGAAGTAATTGACACGGTTAGCTAAGTTTTTGACGGCCAAAACCGGAAGTGCGTCCAACAGAAAGATAACACAAAATTGAACGAACTTTTGAAATTATTAAGTAAACATTAGCCTTCGAAAATAGTATTCGTTTAATTTACATATTACGTAACGTAATGTATATTTTCACCTATTTTACAGAAGTAAGCAACCATCATAATAATAGGACGACGCTTTCTCAATTTGCCACTATTTCTCTAAAAGAGATTAAACAGCTTAGTTTTACCTTAGCAATCAAATAAACTATTTATTTAAAAAATATATTAAGGCATAGCGAGGCGTTAAGTTCTGCCACTCAATACACAATGCCTACAAAGTTCAATGGTAAATATGAACGGAATTGATTAACGGATATGGATTGATTTAAAACAGGATGTCCAGGTACTCTCTGCCTACTTTTTTATATGCGGGACAACTAGAAGCTAAAAAAATATCATAAATCAAAAAGCTTATGTACCAGCTTTCCATCTTCAAAGGACTTTCGAGCGTTTTATAAACCAAATAGTTTGACTAAACTGTTATAGACGCAGGGATTTCCGATTGATACAATTATATTTTTTTTTAATCACATTAGGAGCTTTTACTCGAGCGATCCAAGTATTCTGCTTGCACCACGAGTTTTTAAAACAAAATAATGAAAGCTTTCACACTTGTTCCATTATAAGAGTTTAGGTGAACGTAAACTTTATGTACATATGTTTTCTATTAGAACATTTTAGAGAATTAAAACTTTTATAACTTATTTTTAACAAAAGGAGAAAATATGTTTTATGAGTTAATTTTGAGAAGTTATCTATATTATACTTTTCCATAAATTCTAAAATTTATATAATTTTGCTTTCACACTATATCCTGCATTAAGCAGGATAGACAGACAGAAGGAGGCAATGAATATTTTCCCCCGAAGTCGCAATAAACCACAATCGTCCTAAAAGAAGACATTGTTTGAATTAATTTCTTAAGTCATACAATGTCTTCTTTTATTTTATTACTATTAGTTGCATGCACAGAAATCCTTAACATAAAACTCTGAGTAATAAGACACATTGACCGTTGATATTGATAATTTATACTCTTTATTGTATATAAAGGCCTGTCCGGGCGCTGAGGTACAAGCGTACTGTAAACGTGACAAGAAATGTCTTCAATTCGTAGTAATGGAACTGAAATATTCCATATTTTCATTTCCTCACTCTAGTAACGAGACGTTGAGCTCTGCTACTCAACATTCAATGATCAAGAATCTTAATACTAGGTTCCTAGGTTCCCTCTTACTATACTAATATACTCGTATGACAGACTTGGCTACACCAATATAGCAAATACATAGAACAACACATATGTTGTGTAGTCACTGATTCTTATGGCGAAGGCGACCGTTAAATTAAACCTTAGTGATAAATACTATCATATTAATCCTTAGTCGTAACTAACGAACAATATTAGTTTTTTTTATTTAATCTTGCTATAAAAAAAAAACAAACGACATCTAATTAAGCAGTTCTCTACTCGCTGTCCTTAATATGCAGAATTTAATCAAAACTTTTATACAATTTACATATAAAATGCGTACATTGAGCGACAGTGCAGTTTGTGATTACTTTAAAATGAGCTTATATGGACTGTTTATTTTGTCCAAGAAAACTATTTAACGGTATAACTTATAGAAATTTATACAACAAAGTAGAAATTATAATCATTAGCGTTTTGATGTTAAATCATCATAATAATAGAGGCGGTCTTGTCGCAGAGACCCGGGATGGTTGTGGGTTCGATTACCATTCCGTTGAACGAGGTAAATTTAATACAAACCAATTTATCATCCCACCACTAGATGGAGGCAAGAGAGTTTATATTTAAACATTTTTTTCTAAATATATCAGTTACACAAGAACCTGTATAACGATGCGCCAACAATGTATAACTTCATATCACATTCCCTTCCTGGTCTACTCTTGCACGTCACTTGCACAGTGACCTTGATTAAAGAACTGACAAGTAGAACAAATTGCAGCGATTGATCGCCGCTGCAGAGACAGTATGTGCATTTTATAAATGTAAGATTATTCACTTTATTTGTTGTGGAAACTTAATGCTTAGGTATATGTAGTACATATGTATAGAGCATTGATGTGTTTTTATGTAAGAGCATAGAGGCACTCAAAATATTTATTAATTAAATTGACAAAATTATAGTCATCAGGCGTAAGGTAGTTAGTTTCAAGTATAGTGTATCTCAAAGGTGGAAACGGGACATAAGTGTCTCTCACTTTATTGATGTCTGGTGACTATCGAGATCATTAATCAAGAATCTGTATCCGGTATCAAGTTGAAGTTTATATGAAATAATTCAGGTCTACGGTCTCTTGGAGCCTAGAGAAAATTATGATAATAAGACACATTTGTCCATTGTTTTAACTGCATTTTATATGCAAATCACGTGAGGTACAATTACGAAATGTTGTATAAATTTACTTACAATATAAATAATATAAAGGCAGTCTGGCTCGCATTTAACAGATTACTTTAGAGGAAATCTACATCTGTACCAATATTATAGTTACGTCTTTGATTTTCGCGATTGTAACACATTTTAAATGAAATACTTTTAACCGGATTTATCGCGTATATTGATTTTTAAACATGTTTTTTGGAAACCCGACGTTTCGAACACTTTACAGTAGTCCGTGGTCACGGGTGTCTACCTGTCTACATCGATTAATCAGGTTAAAAGTATTTCATTGAAAATAATTTTAAAGTGGTTATGGATGAAGAGCCTTGACCGCCATCTGACTTCTACTTGTATTAAAATACATCGTTCTTCAATTTACTTCAAATTTACGAATAATTTCCTGTTCATAGAGGAATTGAACGTCGCACTTGATTTTTTAATAAAACAAAAAATAATAAGAAAAAACTATATTGTTAAATTATCTTTACCTAATTGACATAACTTAACTTAACCTATCCTGCTTTGACTCGACTTTAATCAAGACACACTACGTGTTATGAATATAGATGTTAACATAGTACTTACATTATTACATTACATTACGAACACGCCTGATGTGTGATTGCTTAGCTACGAGTAGATATCTATTACATAATTATATGTGTACGTTTTATATTCAGTAGAGGCCTATCGTAGCGCTGGGGTGAATGTAAACGATATTGGATGCAGTTTCATTATTGAAACAAAAAGATATAGTCTTTGTAATTGTAAATTTTTAACTTTTTATCGTTGTTTTACCCTTAATGAAGCAAATTATTTTGACTTCGATTAAATTCCCGATTCGGCATTTACAGGTTTTCTAAAAAAATATAAGTTATAAATATACACCCGTGTGAACATGGAAGCAATACATATAACTTATACAGTAACATACTCACTAGCTTACCCAGAAAGGCCAAAATATTAATACTCTACAATAGATCGTATATAGTGTCCTGTATATAGAACATTGTTATTATAATAGAAATTTAATAAGGAAATGTACGCTATTGTTATATTTCAGACGCAATATATTATTAATATCAAATAAAATCAATACGATAATTACAATAATTTACACGATACCAAAATAGAAACAAACAATTTAATATGTTTAGCTTTCTGTTTGTTCGGGCAAACTTCCGGAACAGTTGAACCTCGTTTCTTCAGAACTTAAATAGATATTCCAAAAAGACACAAAATACGTTTTATCTATATATGTGTGTACCTTTATACATCTAAAGTGGAAAAAATTAAGTATGAAGTAACACAGACAGATCTGTCATTTCAAAATGGCCGTGGTCATCTAAGGTCATATTGCTAATTACATAATACCAGAACGCAAATAAACAGTATTGAAATATTTGTCTTTTTATTGGTTCGAGCGGAGACTTGCAGAGAATTACTTACTTCCAAAATAGACGAAAAATACAGATATTATATAAATATTCGTATAGTTCAAGCGGGCAAAGCCGCCGGGGGATCGCTGGGTTTCATATAAAATTATAATTCATCACAAAACGTTACAGCAGAGAGACATCGCTTCAGGAATATTAAATTTTAAAGAACTTTTTAATATAATGTCGTATACATAGAGTTCAAATCCAATAATTGAAGCCGTCGTGGTGGAAGCGACAGCGACGGTACACACGACGGGTGAGAGTTCGACGACGTCGAGAGATTATGCTTAATTCATTTTTATTTCCTCACTCTTTTAGACGAGAGACGGCGTTGAGTTTACCGTAGCAAGCTCTTCCTAAACGTACCTGTCTATTGCGAAATTCACATACATACGAGATATCTATCTATACATGTAATAAAATAAAATAAAATAAATTATCTAGAAATTAATTATGTAGTTTCAGCGGGCGAAGCGAGTGGAATTATAACCATCGGATACACATAATACATACACTGACACACATACACTTTATATAAGATATATTATGTTACGAAATTAAACCTTTCTAGCTTTTTAATGATAAATATAAAAATATAATAACTCATTTAACTCTCATATAACGTAATAACTTTCCGCGAGGGACTGAGTACGAATCAACGTTGAAAGTTAATTTTAATATGTCGTAAAGTGTGCGGTCATCTTTACGACTTGAGCACATAAAGTATATGTACATATGTATGTATGTGTATTATGCTTTTATGATAGTATATTAGAATCTAAATCAATGGATTTTGTTTTAGGATTTTCTTATATAGATTCTACAGATCTTTCATATTAAAATAATATTTATTTATTAATGCGGCAGCGTGACATATTTTCTAAGCTGATTAATCTGCCTACATCACATTTCCACATTTATTAAATCTCCCTAGATTTTAAGAGCTTTACGAGTTATATTTAGTATTCTTTATTTTTCTCTCCCGTGAGTGAGCTTGTACAAGTTTACCAAATAATAAAAAAAAAAGTTATTTTTATTTTATTACATTTAGGTTGTACATGGCAAGGCACTAACTTGGGAATCTGTTATTATGACACTACGTTCCCATACATGTACTTTCGTTACCAGCTTTCCTCTATATTCTGAAGGCATTGCGTGTAGAGTAGCAGAACTCAATGCCTCGCTTTGCCTCGTTACCAGAGCAAAGAAATGAAAAATTGAAGATTTATATAAAAAACATACGTTTTTTTATAAAGTATAAACAAAATAATATTTTATAATTCTATTGACAGGAATACAAGATCCAGTCAACAAAAACTTACCTTAATTTGTAGTGTCAATGTCCCATTTAAATAAATAATGTAAATCGGCTTAGGATTTCGTAGCTTGCAGGTCAATTCGAGCTACAGGGTATTTGCTCGTTGGCTCTCAGAGTGTACGGACGTGTTGCGAGAATTAGTGTTAGTCATTATTAGGGTTACCTAAGCCATTACATTTTGGTTATTTAGATTGTTGAAGTGTACAGTAGTCGTTTCTAATAAATTCGATTGTCGATTCTCTTTATTTAAATTGTAAGTAGATGACTGTGTTTTCATCAGTATTGTATTTTGTAATAAAATTCCACTTCTGAATATAAAATTATAAATATTTTTAATTCTGTGATTCGTCATATAACAAAGGCACAAGCAAGTGTCTGTTAATGTTATGGGTTCCAAATCGAGGAAATTAAAGTATTAATATTTTCGTTTTCCCCACTATGTGGGATAGTAACAGTAATATTTTGCTTTCAACTGATATTTTGTACATAAATATAAATAATATTTAACTTTATTAAAGCACATGATACACTTATACACAGGAGTGTCTCATAAATAAACCATTAATTTACATCTCGTAGTCTAAATAGAAAGGGGTCTTTTAACGCAAATAACTAAATAAAAAAAAAAAAAAAACACTTTTCACCTGCCTGCTTGTATAATAGGATGGCTGACCTACTTAGAAAGGTACACTTTCGACGTTGCAATTCACGGGATCTTGTTCCTAAACAAATAATACATTTTTTGCATCAACGTTACTGTTTATGATTCGGCACAATACGAAAAATGTCCTTTTAATAAAGCTGTGTTTACATCATTTTTTCTTTTTTTATAGCGATGTAGGCAGAGGGGACATAGGAACCTAGTGTCTGACTTGACACTAGGTTCCTATGTTCCTTCTGTTCATTTTCTATTAAGACACTTCCGTTCTTAAAGCGTGCATAAAACATTTTTACTACTATTATTATTATTTTTTACTATTATATATAATATTATTTCGCTACACGTTGTATCACGCTTGTTGTTGTCGTCGACACGACCGCGTTCATCTCGGTTATAGAGTAAATATATAGAACTTGAATTTGGAAATATGAAAATCTAGGGATTTGTCGTAAATCACTCTAATGAATAATAAATATCTTTGTTTAACTGACACTCAGCTACGAGATCTCGATGTAGGCCTGTGACATGTATGAGTAAGTATAATCGCGTAAGCTACTCGTAAAATACGCTGTGTCCTGCACCTTGCAGAGGAGGCAGAGGGAACCTAGTGCTAAGATACTCCGTTCCCATTACGACACTTCTGTTCCACACTTTACACCGATTTTGAGACATGGTATATTCAGATATCGCATTTCCTGCTTTTTGCGAGAATTTGTTTTATGTATATTAAATATAGGTTACTAAACTTAAATTTAAAAAGCGTATAAAAATTTTGAACGAAGCAGGATTTGAACCCGCGCCTCCGGAAAACCGTTCCAGCGCTCTGATCAACTAAGCCATTCGTTCTCACCAAGCTCCGTCGAAATTATTATTCGCTTGTTACTGCTAACAACATAAATAAGTTGTAACAAGCGTATAAGAATTTCGAAAGAGAGGGAGGGGGAGACCTCGGTTGACCTTCGTAAACACAGTATCGACGATACTGGAGGAAGGTCACGTAAAAAGCATGAGGACCCCCCGGAGGGCATGTATGAATAGGTTGATGACAGTGGACGAGGCGAAAGAGGTATGCCGAGACCGTAGCGTTTCGCGCTCCGTTCTCTCTGCCTACCCCGCTAGGGATATAGCGTGAAGCTAAGTAAGTAAGTAAGTAAGTAAAAAACATATATTTTAAGCAGAAATTGAATCCATAGCCAGAGCTTAGTATTCTAGGCAAACTAAGGTACCAGAATAGATAACATATCTATATACACCGTGTATACTTGCCCTTATTCCATTATAGAATGAAACAAATATTTTTTTTTCCTTTATTAATAAATACAATTTTCCCGTTCATAGAATCGGGAAAATTATATTTATTAATATAAAATTGTATTTATAAGTAGAGCTTCCCATTGTGTTTACTTTGTGAGTAAATTAGCGGCTTTATAAGACGATTGATAAAGTATCTTTGAGTTCTTGTTTGTGCATTTTTGTACATATTTATTTGAAAAATATATTTTTTATAGTTTTCTAAAACAATAAATCCTTTGCCATGTTTAGTTATTGAGCATGTTTTCTAGTGACATTCATGTGTTTATAATCCCCATACATAGAGATATACCCCATAAATAGAGATATAGAGATGTATAACCTCTGCCATTCACGGCGCAGCGACACCAGCTTGCGTCGGTAAGCGCAACGATTGTGGCCTGAAAACGTCTAATATTAATAGACTATAGTCGCATAGTAAGGTATAAATACAGGACAACAGGCAAGGTCTGTCATCGTTTGTGAGCGATAATCGCGGGTTCGATTCCCTCTGAAGGCATTTTTAATTATTTGAGGGTTATTACCTTACTCTCGTTATTGATTGCTTTATTACAGTTACATAAAAAAGTAAAATATAAATAATTATTATCTATTGTTGTAGGCCTGTCGTGGCACAACAGCACAAGCGTGTATCTGTGAACGACAAGTTGTGGGTTCAATCCCCAATCGGGGAAATAAAATATTAAATATTTTCAATTTCAATATTTAATGTCTTCCTTTCTTTGCTCTGATAACAAGGCAAAGCGTGGCGTTGATTATTGTCAATCAATGTCTCAAATTGGGTGGAAAGTGAGAAACAAAACAAAGCTTTTTTACGCTAGGTTTCCCTATGCCTATCCTGCCATGTGTGAAGTTAAAAAAAATATTTATACTTATAAATATCCATAAACAATCACAACGAGTTGGTACAACGGCAGGACGCGACAAGAAAGGAATTTAAAGAAAGTCACGAAAACCTACTACTTTGACACAATAAAGTGTTTAATATAAAGTGTACTTTCATCTCAGTTCGGGGCCGACACTCGCTTGGCGCAAGTTGTCGATGCACGCACTACGCATAGAGATAGATGTATTCATTTACTCGAGCTAAATCGCAAATATTATAAGTAAAATATTATTGTTCTATCTCACGTATCTATATATAAATATATATTATGTATACGTATCTGGCACAGGCCTACGACGGCAAACGCGACTGATGCGAGGGTGCGATTCTTTCTCTAGGAAATGGAATAATTTTCTTGTTCTGGTAACGAGGCAAAACGCGGCGTTGAATTAAATGCTAATGGTTATTTGTGAGTTCGGTTATTGGTTGTCTAAATAAACAAAAAAAGGAGAACTGGATCGTTTATTTACTTTCAGTAAATATTTAAATGTTGTTTTAAATATACAATTACTGTCGTTATATTTACAGTTTCGTCGTTTCTATTTAATTAATGGAACGCTCATTCATTAATGAGAATAATTCAAAATTTAATTACAGTTTGTGCCGAGATTTTCTGAAGCTGGAGAAAGTAAACAGATTATACATTTTAACATAATCTTTCATCAAAGATTAAATTACAATATTGAAAATTACAAATCTTATAAGAAGGTCCCATGACAATTCTAAACAGTTGACTGTAAATGATGATGGTTGTGAGTTCAATTTGGTTAAATATAAGTGACGTTATTGCGATACAAAACATGTAAAGATTTAAAATGACAACATATTCTATAAGAAAAAGAATGTCATGTAATATGACGTTAATTTTTTTTAATTTATTTAATGTGACACTATAAATACTTTTTTCAAAAAGTATTTTTATTTCCTAAGTTTGGAATATCACTTCAAATATGTTAATATTTTAAAATAACATTCTCTCTTGCAAAATGATTATTATAATCCTAAAAAATAGTAAAAATAAAGAAGTTGTAACAAGCATATAATAAATTGAGATAGATGAGAATGTATGGTATAGTTAGTCAGAGCACATGGACGGTTTTCAAGGGGCACGGGTTCAAATGGCGCTACGTCAATATTTTTAAGGGTTTTATCTCTCTAAGTAAATTAATTAATGAATCAATAAACAAAACGTGAAAGCTAAACAACTACTTTAATTTAACTGTCATGTGCCTTTTGAAAATCAACGTTATTTAAATTAATGTCGTTAGTCTGCTGTTTATTTTACTGTACAGGTTTGTGTCTCGAGTAGTTGATACAGTAGATTCATTTTCTTGCTCCTTTACTATCAAGACACTGTGCGGATTGAACTCCGCTACTCAGCATGTAACTTTGTAATTATTATTATGAATCTCTATAATTATTCAACAACGAATGTCAGGTTTTATTAGTCTTAATTTGACTGGAATTTAGGTTTCTCTATTAGATAAAATTATTAAAGTAAATCGAAATAGTTTGACAAGTGCGGCGCGAAAGAGATTGTTCGCCCACGCCTCCTCACGCCGAGAGTCGTCCGATATTAAGATAAGTAATACTCGGGAAACAATTACTGGCTATTTTATGTAGTAGTTATTAGAATAAAAAAATATTTAAATATTTTTTATTTTTTCTTCAGCTTCACGACGTATCCCGCACATGGCAGGGTAAGTAGAGAGACTTTGGAACCAAATGTTGTTTCCCCATTTTCCGTAGAATTTGAGACTTTGCGAGTCGGGTGGAGGTAAGTTTCAACACTCAACTGATGATGCCTCCAAAACTCAGCAAATAAACGAAGAGATATTTGCAGAAAATAAATCCCTATAAGTAACCATAAATAACTCGATAGTTACTCGATATAATAAAAATATTTATTAATGATCTGTTTAAACAAAGTGCGTCTTGAAATTTCACAGTTTTGTTTCTTTATAAACTAGTGTTTATAAAGATTTTATGGAGGAGTTCGTGTACAACAACAAAACTCTCTACGATAGCTGAAGAAATATTTTCTGGACACTCCAACGCCAGCTTTAAGTTTGAAAATCTTGTTGCTAAAAATCTTTCTGTTATTAAGACTATGAAGTTACTTCTACGTAATACTTTTTATGATATTACAATTTTAACTTTACTACTTGTAGATCTAAAAGTTCAAAATGTTCGTTTGAAATAGCTTCATACTGTATCCCGCATAGGTTTGGCCAAGGACACCTTTTATCCAGTCACTCTCAACTTTCCAGGACATTGTGGCTGTTTTAGTTTTTAAAGTGTAATATTCAGAAGTCTATCCTCTACTTTCTTTCTATTCACAGACATTGCGCGTGTGACCGGCGTGACCTAACTAAATAAAATAGTTCTCCCCAGTTGCAATTTAACTCCCAATCTTTGGATATTTACATAAACATTGCACTATAAAGGAAATAATTACTTTTATACAATATCAACAATATTGGAACTACGAACAATAAGTCAAATAACGTCTCTGAGAGCGCGGTACGCTGTGGTCAAAAATATATAGCATTCATATTTCTATGTTAATTTAAGTATCTGTACTTTCGCAATGGACATCGTGGAAATTTATTTTATTGATAATATTTTCTATATTTTATTGTTTATTTATTTTATATGTTATACCAGCAATGCCTACACCGCGTCGTCGTCTATTAAAACTGTGCTATATATTTATTTAATTTTATTTACTAGAAAATTGGGAATGTAATCTATTTAGAATTTTCATCAAACTATTTTCAGAATTATGGAAATAACGCAGTCGATCTGTTCACAGCGATTTCCGTGTCATATTAATAAACGTGATTCAGTTACCGTTTGAATAGATTTCAAACTGCACCGCCACTAGCAATATCCCATACAATATACGTAACGAGATAAGTTGCCACGGCTATTGTAAATGTATGTAGGTCTTTGAATCTATTTTATTCTGCAGACTTTCGTAAAGTTTACATTTTTCATTGTGTGATTTTATAAATACCAAATACATTAATGTTACCTATTTCCATTTCACATGTGTGGTACTGGGTTATATACGATAAGTTACTCCGTTCCCATTTAGACTGTGTCGTTCCCGAATTTATACCGAAGTGGCAAAACTTAACGATTCCAGAGCGAAGACTTGGAAAATATAAATATATCATTTAATTGAGTAGAAGTCTAAACTACAACCCGTCGCACGCTTGTGCCCCGGCGCCACACTTGGTATCGTGCTGTACTGCGCTATTAATCACTCTCAGCTTCACGCTGTATCCCGCACATGGCATGATAGGCAAAAGTAACTTAGGAACCGAGTGTTAAGTCACTTTGTTCTGTTCCCCAATTTTCACCGAATTTGAAGCATTGCGTATCGAGTAGTGGTTTTTTGCTGTTAGATATTCTTTAATAATATTCAATTCCTTAGTCTATTCAGGAAAACATTTGTGAATGTAATAAAATATAAAATTGTGTGTGAAAATGATTTACTTCAATTGCAAGAAAAATACAAGAAAATATACGGTTTTCACTTTTACCGTGCGACGTGAGGGATGAATTGTGTACTATATTGCAATATGACGTAGTTTCAGTTGAACATCACATTTATTGATTATTTTGATTTGAGCATCGGTATGAGCTTGCCTTTGTAAACGCAACTATTATTTTAATTAAGTAACGGCCTCTCTCTTGTAACGGCCTCAATATATCAGTTACATTGACATTTAATCAGCCGCTTGCGACGATTTAGTATAATTGTTTAAACATGGGGCATTTCACGTGAAGCGGACAGGAAAAAAAAGTGGAGTTCTGAAAAATGACTATATTTAGCCTATTTGTACTTCCAGCAGGTATTAATGGATACACAATTTTTTTTTGTATAGTGTATGTTTACCAAGTTATAAATTTGTAAAGAATTGTTGTGTTTGTCATTACAATTTTTTGAAAGTATTTTTTTTTAATATAAAAGTAATATTATAAAATATTTTACATAGCGATACATATTAAAAATGTTCTATTCTTTTTGAGAATAAAATTAAATTATAAAAAAAAAAATTTTTTTCCTGTTCAAAACCAGAAGTGAACTATTTAAACCAGAATTACAGTCACTTCGACCAATTTTATTTTCTTCTTTTCTCTTTAAATTATAGCTTAAAGAATATTAAGAGTGCAGTAGAAAATTTAAAATGGGATCTCTGATAGTTTAGGAGCTAGTTTGATTAATGTACACACGTGTCACAACGGGCGTGATTTCTGGCGCCGGCATAAGTCGAGTAGTTAGCGCGATATTGCATTAAAACTTGTACCTTATTAATAATTTATATAATTTTAGCATATTTAACTTCGTTCAATGATATAGAATAAGTTTTATTAATATAATATAAATAAAAACACAAAGACCCAAACAATGTCCTCGTAGGCGACTACCGACCGAACCCATATGGTATGTGTTTGTACTAACCATCAAAGTAATGTAAAGTTGATGTTGAATGGAGTAGAGCTAATCTCACAGCTGGAACTATGCTACTTTCATAAGGCTTGTCTTCGCATGCTGATGTGTCCAAATCCAACACTGTCGTGTCATTTAATGACTACTAAGACATCGCCAAATGAACGCTGTAATTCTTGTCCAAAAGCTTAAGTGGAATTCGAGAGGATTTATTTGATAACAATCAAGTTATAGACCTGCAGTATGCAAAATGGGATGACACAGGCCGCTACACGATGTCTATTAAACCTCTCTTTTCATAGTTTTGTAGATGAGTCATGCGAGGCTTTGGTTTATTTTAAAACTTTTAAGGAGACTATCAATGAAGCACAAATTCTCGTACAATCCGCCTGTCTGCTTCACGCGAAATGCCTGCTATTTGAGTCCTGAAGTAACCGGTTCAACTGTTCCGGAGGTTTGCCCGAACAAACAGAAAGCTAAGCATATTAAATTGTTTCTCTTTTGGTATCGTGTAAATGATTGTAATAATCATATTGATTTCATTTGATATTCCTAATATATTGCGCCTGAAATGTATCAATAGCGTACATTTCCTTATTAAATTTCTATTATTAGGACAATGTTCTATATACAGGTCACTCACTATACACGATCTATTGTAGAGAAATAATATTTAGGCCTTTGTGAGGAAGATAGCGAGTATGTTACTATATAAGTTATATGTATTGTTTCAGTTTTCACACGGGTGTATATTTATAGCTTAATATTTCTTTAGAAAACCTGTAAGTGCCGAAACGGGATTTTAATCAAAGTCAAAATAATTTGCTTCATTAAGTGTGAAACAACAATAAAAACTTAAAAATTTACATTCACAAAGACAATATCTTTTTGTTTCAATAATCAAACTGCAGCCAATATCGTTTACATTCACGCTGGTGCCCCAGCGCTACGATAGTCCTCTACTGTATATATGTAGGTATGTACATATATAACACGTATACTTATAATTATGTGATAGATATCTACTCGTAGCTAACCAATCACACATCAGGCGAGTACGTAATGTAATGTAATAATGTAATTACTATGTTAACGTCTATATTCATAAGACGTAGTACGTCTTGATTGAAGTCGAGTCAAAGCAGGATAGATTAAGTTAATTTATGTAAATTAGATATGTAAATTAGATAATTTAAAAGTATATTTTTTAGTTAGAGTAGACCCGTCTACCCGTGACCACGGACTACTGTAAAGTGACTAAAAGTGTTTCGTTTAAAATGTGTAACAATTGCGAAAATCAAAGATATAACTATAATATTAGTACAGATGTAGATTTCCTCTATAGTAATCTGTTAAATGCGAGCCAGACTGCCGTTATATTATTTATATTGTAAGTAAATTTATACAACATTTCGTAATTTTTAGATTCTCGCGATTTGCATATAAGATGTAGTTAAAACAATGCATAAATGCTCTTTCATTATCATAATTTTCTCTAGGCTCCAAGAGACCGTAGACCTGAATTATTTCATATAAACTTCAACTTGATTACGAATACAGATTCTTGATAAATAATCTCGATAGTCACCAGACATCAATTAAATGAGTAGAAGTGTCCCGTTTTCTCTTTCGACATACACTATGCTTAAACCTGACCAAATACTACAACTCTGTCAATTTAATTAATAACTATTTTGAGTTCAGAGGAACTTGCTTTTACATAAAAACACATCACTGCTCTACTACATACACATACATACTACGTATACTTACTTACGTATTAAGTTTGCACAACAAATAAAGTGAATAATCTTATATTTATACAATGCACATACTGACTTGCGGTACAAGGCTCATTGCAGCAGCGATCAATCGCTGCAATTTGTTCTACTTGTCAGTTCTTTAATCAACGTCACTGTGCAAGTGACGTGCGAGAGTAGACCAGGAAGGGAATGTGATATGAAGTTATACATCGTTGGCGCATCGTTATACATATACTTGTCGTAACTGATACATTTGGAAAAAAAACGCGTAAATATTTACTCTCTCGCCTCCATCTAGTGGTGTATCCGTTCATCGGAGTGGTAATCGAACACACAACCATCCCGGGTCTCTGCGACACGACCGTCTCTGTTATATATGATGATTCAATATCAATACGCTAATAATTATAATTTCTACTTTGTTGTATAAATTTCTATAAGTTATACCATTAAATAGTTTTCTTGGACAAAATAAACAGTCCATATAAGCTCATTCTAAACTAATCACAAACTGCAGTGTAGCTGATTGTGTGCATTTTATATGTAAATTGTGTAAAAGTTTTGATTAAATTCTGCATATTAAGGACAGTGAGGAGAGAACTGCTTAATTAGATGTCGTTTGTTTTTTTTTCTTTGTAGCAAGATTCAATTAAAAAAATAATATTGTTGGTTAGTTACGACTATCACTTTTCTTGCATACTAAAGTTATGTTAAATTAACGTATAAAAATGATGCAATTCGTGGATTCGTGGATGAACTGTTTCATAAATATTAAATATCATCGGTTTGCAGTTAGTTTTGTAGTCATGTTTTTTAAAGTGAGTGCTAGTGATAGATCGATTGCATTATAGTTACATTTTAAAACAATATTTATTATTATTGTTATTATTTTTTATTGTCATGAGTATTGAGATGGTAGATAAGAGGCGAACCCTGCGATATATTATATAATTCTTATTTCATCATGTAGGTACATATGAGAGAGTAAACAAACACCAAAGTACTAATACTCCATTAAGTAGCAAAACTCAACGCCGCACTATGTCTTAACAGAACAGATTTGACCTCACTAATATGGAATCTACAGACACTGGCCGTCGTCCTGTTAAGACGGTATCATTTAAAAACTACATACAAAACACGATGTCTTGCAGAAGCTATTATATAAAGTTCCAGTACAATTGGCTTCATTTCTATATTAAAGTAGATTCAATAATATCTCCGCAACCATGAACATGATCGTGATAGATAGTTGCGAGCGTTACATGAAGCGTCTCACACCGTCTCATCAATCACTATCTATATCTGAATTTTACACTTCAGTTGAATCACTCGAGAGAGGACAAGGATGTTACTATGATATTATATTTTTGATGATAACGTAGATTAGCAAAGGTGTGTGTACGAAGTAGAGTATACATTGTTATGTTGGCTTTACTAATTTCTTTCAATGAAGTAAAATATATAAAAGCACATTATTATTTATACAAAACTTTTGTTTCAGCCTAACGCTGTACCCCGCATGTGTAAAGGTAGACGCAGACTGAACTTGGAAACTTAATGGTAACATACTTTGTTCCAATTCTCTCTCAATGCCGCCCTTTGCCTTGTTACCAGAGAAAGTAAAGAAGATATTAAATATTAAGAAAAGAAAATATTAAATATTTAATTAAAAATGTTGGATATTTGATTTGTAAATATTAACTGCCTAAATTCTTATCCGCTTGTTACAATTTACTTATGTTGTTAACATCTTTGATACTGGAAATTTGTAAAATCTCCCTAATTTTACAAATTTCCAGTATCAAATGGTAATTACTTAGAACCTTTGGCAAGAGTAACAAATTAAAAAAGAAAATACTTACTTATTTAGAAAACGTATAAAATCATTGTATAATATTGTTCTTCTTTTCTAAGTGTGGATTAACATTTTAAAAATAAATATTTTTGCTACTTATTCAAAAAAGCGTATAAAAACGCGTACGTTGAACGTAGCAGGATTTGACTTCTAAGCTCCTTGTAAATCATCCAAGCGCTTTCAGGCGTGCTATAAATGTGAATTGTCTGCCTGTTTGTGTGTCTATGGTAGAGTAGCTCATGTGTGAAAGGAGTTTTAGTTACGTTTGATGGATACCGGGTTAGCAGTTTAAGAGCTACTAGAACTTGGCCAAGATGAGAGAAACACTGTGATAAAAAATCAATACGATTTCTTTTGATCGAAAGTATAATTATTTATACACAACACACAAATAAAACATATCTACTGCTCATATAATTGAAAAAAAAAAAAACAAACCAATATTAACTTTCCTTTGCTCTTTTATTAGCATATTTTCGCCTACAAATATATACACATAGGGCATCCATAGCGACACGCCTCTGAGCTCCACTTTTTAATATTTTTTTACTATAAGGCGTAGATATAAACATCGACAATAAAACGATGTTGTAGTGAGAGCTTCATGTTCTTAAATATTACCGTAAATAATTTATTTCTTGAACCCTTTTATAAATTAGATTTCCTTTATGATGAGATTACAATAATCTTGTTAATATCAGACATACTTATTTTTTCATTTATTGTTTTGACATTTTTTATGTTTCCATAGCTATATTTTTTTTAATATATACTAAGTGTAAATATCTATGTATAGAAAATATAAAGTAATGATTTGACTTAAAATATATAAAAAAATATCTCAACAAATATTTATTTAAAAATTTAAAAGACAAATTAAATAATATAAAACTTTTTTCTTTATAATTAGGAAAAAACAGGGACACAATGTTATGACACTTAGTTTCACTTTTCATCCGTAGATGTCCGTACAAGTACTAAGAGAAAATTTACTAAAATACCTACTGAACGAGAAAAACATGATATTGCAAGTTTGCAACTTTCAAAATCCTGTTAAAAAAATCCTGGTACGCATACGCAGTAGCAACAAGTAGGGAGGCCACAAGTTTATAATGATAAGTTTGTTAACGGAATTTGAAATATAACAAAAGTCTTAGACATTAAATTCAGGCTGTAATTTATATTAAGTTTTAATATCTCGTGGTAATCTACATCTAATAGTTTCACTTCGCTTACGTTTAGAGCAACTTTTAATAAGTTTCTTTCAGAAAATTACGATTTATGATGCCTTTTTACTTATTTATAAACCTGATTGTACTTTTTATCTACATTTATAGGTGTAAAATGTACGAGAACATATGGCTTAGTGACACAGCTTGGACGGAATTCAAGAGGCGCGGGTTCAAATCCTGCTGCGCTAAAAGTTTTCTAAATTAGTATGATTTATGTTAATTTCTTCATTCTAGTCATAAGACATAACGTGGTGTTAAGTTCTGCCTCGCAAAATACAATGTCTTAGAGATTGACTGGAAAGTGACAAATGAGGTGTCATTATAATTTCAGTCAATACCTGTTTCCATCCGCCAACACCGCCTGCATACCAGGAGAACATAGGGTAAAGGAAAGATTCTACCTTTTCTATTGAGACATTTCTCTTCCCCGTTTTTTGCTGATTTATGTAAGCCAATTACTACGCTTCACCTCGTTACTAGACCTAAGAAATATTAATAATAATGAATATCGAACCCACACCATGTACCGCTAACATTCTCACTGCACTAGTGTTAAGACACTCCGTTTCACCTCCGTTCCCCACTTTCCGCCGAATTTGATGCATGGCGTGGCGAATGGTGGAACTCAACGCCGCGTTCGCCTTGTACCAGAGTGAAGAAATGAAAACATTAAATATTTAAACTAAAAATATTAAATATTTCATTTCCTCGAGTGGGGATCGAACCCAGAACCTGTCGGTTACAGTCACACGTTTGGGCCACTTTGCAAATTAATTTCAAGTTAATTTAACAGAATTCAATAGAATCAGTATTCACATCCACAGCAGATCGCAATATCAACTACAATATTTGTATCAAAATTGAAATACACAGACGATAAGTCAATAGTCACGACGTCCGCTTTAATTGATATTAGCGGAGCGCCTTTGGGTGTTACGTGTTTATTAGAAGGTTGTAACGTGTAGTATGTAATATTGTAGTATTTTGTAGAACAGATTTTAAAAAAAATATATTATCGTAGTTGACATTTCTATCGTAGCTTAGAAGAAGGGTTGGTTGTAAATAGTTCTGACTTCTAGAAAATAGTAACACATACACACTTTCAGCACATTTTATATTTATATTTAAACGAACCTATAATAGCATGAATTTATTTATTTTTATTTCTATGGGTGAATATTTTATAAAACATGTTAGCAAAAATTGAAAACTTTGGCTTTTACCCAAATGTTGAATAAAGTGTTGAAATAATTTTACTTTAAAATAGAAACACCATAATAAAGACGACCATACTAATGTTAACTAACTTCAGGAACACCACTGGGTTATAAACCAAAAAATATCTATGTATACTATTATCGAGGATTGCTTTCGTATACCGTAATCATATAATATTTTAAAGGTAAGCTGAAAATCTATATTTAAGACAAGCAGTTTTCATTTCAACACTTTCATTCCCCATTATCCGCTAAAATCTTCAATCAATGTTGTTTCAGTTCAGTTCAAAGACATTTATTCTCAATAAGACCTTAGCCACTAACTTGAGAACAATATTTTAGATACTATAATAAGGTTGTCGTCGATTTATACAAAACAGACAATATGAGATTAGCTTAGAGTTACAATTATACTTTACGTAAATTAAATTTAATAGTGTGACAAAACAGTAAACATAGATACTCACTTAACACATTGTTAATAATTATCATAAATGTGTTTGGCCAATTGACATCTAAATGTGTTAAATGAGTTTACATTTTTTATATGTAAGGGAATTTTGTTATAGAATTGTGCTCCTTCAAAAGTAATCATTTTTCTACCGTAGTTGGTTCTTGTTTTTGGTAGTACTAATAAGCTCGCTCGGCATTTACGTACACTACGTCTACTAACATCTTGCATTGCAATAAAGGATATATTGGTTTGTACGTGTTTATTAAGCGTTTTTCGTATATAAATACAAATGTTGTAAACATACAGTTGGCGAATTGTCATTATTTTTGTGTCTTTGTAGAAATTTCTGTTTCACAATTTAAAAAGGTTGTGAAAAGACGTTTGTGTGTTAAAGGTTATTACCATATAAACGATTTCATAAATGATAACACGCCTTGGGAATAAAATGCTCGCTCCAGGCTGTTTCAAGTGTATCATTCTCACATAAATATATAATGTAAAGTTTTGATTAAAAAAAAGGACATGTCCCGCTGAGTTTCTTTCGCCGGTTCTTCTCAGGTCTGAGGCAATAACTTTAGTGAACTGGTGGTAAATTGTTTGACGTTCAAAAAACGAAGCTTGTAACTTCTTATTTTGAATAAAATATTTTGAATTTGAATTTGAATTTGAATTTATTCTTGGTTGATGCTAAGCGCGGATAATTGAATATTAATTTTATAAGTTTATTTTGAGCTATTTGTATATCTAATAACTTTGTTTTAGCAGCACGTTTTAGCAGCGCGTTTCAAAGTGACGGAACTCTACACAAGTACGTATGTGGCTTGTATCAGAGAGAGGAAATGAAAATATTGAATGATGCATTTCCTCTGAGTCACGACAGGCCTTTCAGCTCATTTGTTATATTTTTATTTTAGAAAATCCTTATGACGATATGCCAATATGCATGCTACACAAACAAAATTTATAACTCTATGTAGCGTCACTCTACTTGAATTATGTATTGTGATTTATCACTTTGATAAGATAAGTAAATTATTTGAATACTACCTACTGTACCTGCGGGCAAAATTGTCTCAGGCTCTTGGATAAAGTACATACACAATTCATACAATTGGTAGATTTATAATAATGTGTACGAATTTCCAATGAACTGCGAAAGTAAAATGTCGCCATATATATAAAAAATATAAAAGATAATTTGTCTAATGTAGAAGAACATGCTTGAACTATAAATCTATTTTAATAATTTTGGATGTGTTTTCAATATTGCAAATGGTTTTGGACTCTGGCCAAATCAATTCATATTCATTAACTGTACCTACGATGATCGTACTAAATTCGAAAATCATTCTGATTCTCACTTTTAATTTTTTTAGATCTTTCATCAATTTTACAATGTTTCAAATAAATTAAGAAAATACGTTTTTAAATTAAAAAAATACATAATTGTAAAACTATTTTAATATCGTTATGATGATGAAGATGTCAATTAACGCGTTTCTGCAAGCGTCCCATTCTAAGTGTATGTGTAGAATAATGTGGTCGCCAAACGATACTTCCGTATTCTGTATTTACTTTACCATTTTATTTAATAATTTATTTTTATTGATGGCCTGCACGATCTCTTTGTTGTATCTGTGATTTATATCATACTATTGCTTTGAATGTTGCAATACTCATTATAAATTCAAATTCAAATTCAAAATATTCTTTATTCAAATAGGCTTTAGCAAGCACTTTTGAATCGTCACAACATAAAATTACCATAAAATTACCACTGGCTCGGAATGCAGTTCTGCTGAGAAGAGCCGGCAAGAAACTCAACAGTTGCTCTTTTCAATATTGAATAAAGTCACAATTTCATTGTTTAATACAATAGTGATTATCCTGCATGAAATTCAAATGACCTTAAATACATTTTTATCATTTAAATATTCTTCGACAGTGTAGTACGCTTTCTTAATTAACATTACTTTAACATTTACTTTAAACTTCTCTAGTGGCAAATTCAAAATACACTGCGGAATACTATTGTAGATACGTATACTCAGACCCATAAATGACTTATTTACTTTTTGGAGGCGATAACTAGGCGTCACAAGTTTGTCCTTGTTTCTCGTCCCAATCGTGTGTCTGTCACTGTGTTTGCTATAGCACTGAATATGTTGCCGGAAAAAAATATATTGAGAAGCAACCGTAAGAATCCCTGTATCCTTAAAAACATCTCGCAGAGAATCTCGAGCTTTAAGATTATAAATAGATCTTACGGCTCTTTTTTGCAGTATAAATATTGAATTAATATCGGCAGCGCTGCCCCATAGTAGCATCCCATAAGAAAGAATACTATGAAAATAACTAAAATAAACTAGTACTCGGGCAGTATTAATGTCCGTAATTTGCCTTACTTTTTTAACTGCGAACGCGGCTTTGCTGAGTTTATCTGCGAGTGTTGCAAGATGGGAATTCCACTGAAGCTTGGAATCTATAGTTATACCTAAAAACACCGTTGATTCCGTCACCTCGACAGGTTCACCTTTAATAGTAAGATAAAAATTTTGTTTTCTAACGTTATGTAACGAATATTTTACACATTTAGTTTTTTTTGCATTTAACATAAGGTTATTTACGTCAAACCAATGAATAATATGCGACAAAGCAATATTCACTTCGTCAAAGTTAACTTTACTTCTGTCAATCTTAAATATTAGAGAAGTATCATCAGCGAATAGTACAATGTCGCATAAATTCTTTGTATAAAATGGTAAATCGTTTATATATAACAAAAATAAAAGGGGACCGAGAATAGAGCCTTGTGGAACGCCCATTCTTAGAGGAGATCCAGACGATTTTACATTATTTATATTAACCTTCTGGATTCTTTGAGTTAAATACGAGGCAACAAGGTCAAGAGGTGCGTCCTGTATGCCGTAGTGAGAAAGTTTTAATAGCAAAGTTTCATGGTCTACACAATCAAAGGCTTTGGATAGATCGCAAAACACTCCAACTACCTTTTGCGATCTCTCCCATGCGTCATATATGTGCTTGAGAAGTGCAGCACCCGCATCTGTCGTTGACTTGCCTTTGGTGAAACCATATTGCTCACTATGTATAGAATTGTTTCTATGTATAAATAGTGTAATCTGGTCAAAAATTATTTTTTCAAATATTTTGCTTAATGATGGTAAAATCGATATTGGTCTGTAGTTTCCAGGATCAAGTCTATCTCCATTTTTGAAAAGCGGTACTATTTTACTATATTTCATTAAGTCTGGAAAAGTACCGGTTTCTATACATCTATTAAAAACATACGCGAGGTAAGGAGCAATACTACTTATAATAGTACCAAGCAATTTTACTGACATATCCCATAAATCACCAGTTTTCTTTAAATTAAGACTTTTGAATACTTTAACAATCTCATCTGGTGATACATGCTTAAAAACGAATTTATGTTTTGATTTAACTACATGTTTTTTTAGTATGGATACTGCGTGAGAGGGAGATGATGGCAGTGAACAAGTTACTTTAACTGGTGCTTCTGAGAAAAACTTCTCAAAAGCATCCGCCACTTCCGAGTCCGATTCTAATATGACGTTATTAATATTTAACTTGATGGGTTCACTGACAGCTCTAGATCTCCCAGTTGTAATCGTAATAGCATCCCATGTAGCTTTGATTTTATTATGGGATTTCAAAATTTTATCTCTTATATATATAGACTTGGCCTGGATACAAACACGTTTAAATATTTTTGAGAAATTTCTAACCCTTGACAGGAACGCTGGATCGTGATTCCATTGCCTCATATTATACAATTCGTACATCTTGTCCCTACTTCGGTAAATACCAACGGTTGCCCAGTTACTGAATTTTAAATTTGAATTTATATAAACCTTTTTCGTTTCAAAAATATTGTCAAACTCAGTTGACAGCAATTTAAAAACATTTCCATACAAAATATTTGGTTGTACTTCGGACATATTTATACTCGAGATTTTTTCGTTAACATTATAAGCATAACGATTTATTTTATTATTAGTGATCGGTCTAATTGTTATTGCCTTACGTTTATTTAATTCTTTACCAGTTAATGAAAATTTTTGACCACAATGATCTGAGCTTAGGTTATTAATGATTTTTTTTTCAAAAATCTCGCAGTGACAGAAAACATTATCTAGGCAAGTTGCTGAGATATTTGTTATGCGAGTTGGTTCAGAGAAAATATTTGTTAAATTATAAGATTTAAATAAATTAAGAAGACGGAGACTCTGTGGAGTTGCTTGAAGTATATCTACATTAAAATCTCCGCATACAATTATTGATTTACTTTTACAACTCAAATTATTAAGGATTTCCTCCATTTTCTCCTCAAATATCTCAAAACTAGCTGATGGGGGTCGATATACGCATGCTATAATGTATCTATTGAATTCAATGCAGGACAATTCAATGGTGCGTTCGTCGGAGAGAGCCACTATATCTGGCCGTGGTTTACAACATATATCATTTCGCACGAGTATAAGCGATCCGCCGCGGATGGCCTTCTCTCTAACGAACGCACTTGACAATTTATAATTTTCAATATTTACTAAGTTGCTACATTTCGAGATCCTGTGTTCAGTTATGCACATTATATGTATATTATATTTTTTTAAAATAATTGTAGTTCCAGTTCTTTGCCACCTAGGCCTTGTATATTCTGATGTACAATGTTAAACTTAAATGGCCTAGGTGTTGTCTTATTATCTAGTTTAAACTGGAACTTGCATCATTAGTTTTTACAGTAGTAGCTGTACTTAAACAATTTATTTCTATCATTGTACCATGTACAACGGGGTTGTGTATATTATATGCTACTAAAGTAGCAATTTGTTTTTTAAAATATAAAGGTAGATACAATGTATCTTCTGTCAACTTACAACTATTATAAATAAACTTATTTAAATCTAAATAAAATAATGCGTCACTATGACGTTGTGTCGTATTATATAAAGTCAGGTTTAAATTATATACATATTTATTTTGCTTTTCTGTGAGGGAAGAAGAATATGGAAAAGAGCATATAATAAATTTACATTTAGTTTTGCTATGCAAGTCAAGTAAGTTTTCCATACTCTTTATTACATCTTGTTTCCTCACTGACAAACTATGTCCATGTAATAGTACAATAGTACTCTGCTCATTTATATTCATAGACATAATTTTGTTAATATTAGACTGGTAACTGGCTCCAGGCGAACATGCATTAAATACATTTGGACAATGTTGACTAAGTAGGGACCCAAAGCCTTGACCTAGTTTATCTGATACTACAAAAATTTTGTTAGTTGAGGTGTGGGAGGAATTGTCAATCTTTAAATTATGTTTCCTATTTTTATCTGAATAAGCAGGTATGGCCGAGTCACCAACAAACTCAGAATTGTTTAGTCTTTCAGAGACAACTGGTTTAGTGGAGTCCGCGACTGAACAACCACAACTATGTTTATTTGTTAAAGATTCGAATCTTTCTACATTATAGTTGCAAAGGTCAACTAAATTATTAGCAGCTAGAATGTGTTCTTTTATTTGATTTTGTGAAGATTCATATCTCTCACTTAGTGCTCTAAGGGAGCTGTGCAAGTTGTCTATTTCATTCTGTAGTTGAAATGTGTCTCGGTCATACATACTCCTGCTTTGTACTAATTTATTTTTATAATATTTAAGTTCATTTATTAATTTTGTTTTATTATTTTTTAACATATTTATTTGTTTTGCTGGATATTTTAAATTTAGTACTTTATTAGTTTTTGTGATAAATTTATTTACTTTTATATATTTCTTTAATTTAGTATGTGATGAAAATTTTATATTTTTTTTTACATATGAATCATCCTTTGTTAAGTCAATTATAACAGGCTTTAAGCCAGATTTCAATTGTGGGTTACATCCCACCAGTTCATCATATAAACATGAAGTGTGTTCAAATTCCTTTTTGGATTCGTCATCTTTAAATTTAAGAATTGAGTCATTGGCCTCTTCTAATTTAATTTCCAGCTCTGTGATCCTATCCAGAGCCCTCTCATGTTCACTGCTGCACTGGTCAAATGTACCCACAATACAATTTAGTTGATCTCGCTGTGCCGCTACCTCTACAAGTTTTGTATGCAATTCAGCGAGCTCATTCTTTAAGTCTGTATTTCTTTTTATGACAATGGCAATTTCCTCCTCACTATCCTCACGTTCCTGAAGAAGTTGCTTACAGAAGTCTTGGGAAGATTTAAGTTCTTGTAAGGCTTGCTTCAGTTTACTTTCTAGGTCCTTTGCTGAGGCTTTACGAGTCATGACTTGTTTATCCATTATTAATGTGCTGGAATATAGAAAGCAATAGGATATGAGGAAAGAAAGAAGAGGAAATGTATTTACATATAAATATTAAATTGTAAAAAGAAAATAAATTAATAATATTTTTAGAAGGTAGGGGAAAATAAATAAAATTAATCAAGTAATAGAAATACTAAATATTAACAATGGAACCTATTATTTAGCCAACTTTTGTAATTGTTGATTAATTCTAATAAAAAGAAAGGAGTAGCTCTTATTAAAGTAATAATATATTAATATAACAAAGTTTGTTCATTTCAATTTGACTTACAAACTTATATATTATTTATTGTTATCTAATGATAAAAATTAAGTGTAGTAGTATACTGTATAGTTTTTGTATTGGTGTACTTGTCTGAGGCAAATATGTTTGTCTACAACTAAGCTTCCAACTTGTCAAGCAAAGTGAGACGATAACGGTGCCCAAATGTGAGGAGAGACGTGGCTCACTATAAAAGTGAGTTTTGTGTAGTAAAATGTGAAAGGGAATATAAAAAAAATTAAGAAAGAAATACTCCCCGGGTTATTAGAAATTTTGAAAATCCTTCCGTTGGCACTGACACACGGTAGCTTCCGTCGGTTGCACAGGAATACTTTTGTATGGTTCTAATTATAGTTATTATATTTACAAATGACACTTAATTTATTTAATTTACAATATACACAATAAATTATATATTTAATACAATAAAAGAATTATTTTTTAAACTAAAATAACGGAGCTATTTCTCTGACATGTTGCCTCGGCCAGTGTTGCCAGTGTTTTTTGATACATTAGCAAATATAATACATTAGCAAAATACAAAGAATACATGCATAAATTTATCAACACAGAACCAGCTAATATTTCAGACTCATTCGTGGAACAGCTGAATAAAGTACAATGCACTATTGAACAAGATGACCTTTTTTAATGCAACATCTATTCACTTTCAATAAGCGCTGTAAGCGTGCAACCTCGTTGTGGTTCGTCACGCGATTTGTGCATTTCTTTTCTGCTATGCAGCTGATTTGAATTTATTGATAAAAATATTAAATGGATCTGTTTTATAAGACTAAACTAACTTAAATATGGCGAGTTGTCAGTTATTAACTTCTGAGCTTTTTGTAAATATGTTATTGATTTTAAAAGTATTTGCATATTTATATATAATCATAAGTCGTTTATTACAACGATAAGTAGCAATAGTCGTTAAAAAAATAACAATAACAATATCGTTATTTTACTCAAATGAATAACGCAAGATAAGATACTCTTTGAAAACTTCTGTGCTTGAGATAACAGAAATGAAATTATATACATAAATTATAGGTCATTTCAACTTTAAGGATGATTCTTGAGCATCACACTGTATCTAACAGGTAAGGTTGAAAGGAATAAAGATAATCTGTGCTTCATTTGGATTATTGATAAAGTTAAGACGCGGAACTAAACGTCTTGCTTTACCACGACGAAGAATGTTGCTAATATTGCGTGAACATCAAATAATTCAAATTCACATATTTCAAATGTGAGGCTTTTACTCAAGCGTACGAGAAAATAATACATTCACGTCTAGATAACTTTGGACCGCCATCTATAGGTAAGTCCTGTCGAAATTAATGAAACTTTAGCGTTTTAGGGACTTTAATGTATGGAACTGTGAGCGTAAGAAATATTAGAGGATCTTGTATATTCAAAAACTATTTAATTTTCATTTTGCTTTGTAATTTATAATATATTCTTTATATATTTTAACACAACAATCTCTACCTTATCTCAATAAAATGCTCGTAGCTCTAAAGCTGTTGGTTCAGTTTTCATAAAACACAAAGTAACTATAAAAATCTATTAAAGTATATAATTTGTTTATTTTTGCCTTGTTAGGAGAATTTTGTTTAAATTTTTACTATTTTAATTTCTTAGCACTGGTACGGGACGGAAGTGTCATAATGTTGTAGTTTTCCTCAGTCTACTTAGTTATGTAAAATCGAAGCGGTCAGCCTCTACTGTAGAAAAGACTATTGTTAAATTATATTGAACATTGCTTCATACTTTACTGTACTCCCTCTGCCTTCCCTGCTAGGACGTAACGGAAAGCTGAGTAAGTAAGTAAGTTCATACTTTACTACCGTTGCGTTACGTATCAACTTACTGCATCGAGGATGACGCGGAGAAAACTTTCTTTCAGGAGGATGGTTCGACGAAGTTTGTAAATATTTGAATGTATTTTGCTCTGGATTTATAGAGGTGTAGAAGTTTTAGTTCGAGATGTGTTTTTCAAATATGAAGTAAGTAACACATTTAGCTATCTGTATTTGTTTTCTTGCGATAAACCACATAGAAGGATAGGCGGAGTGTTGTAATTAGTGCACTTCCTACCTACTTACGGACTTATTTTCGAGAAATTGAATATTGAGAAAATACAGGCCGCGCTTACCTTTATCATTGACTTCATTAAAATTATTCATTTACGTGAGTGGAAATCGATTGCAATGACATATTTAATAATAATTATAAATACTCTTTATTGTACGCCCAAAGATCAAGCAAACACAATACAAAAAAAAAGCAAGTGTACAAAAGGCAGCCTTATCGTTTAAGTAAGGCAAATGTAGGTGAGTCAAATATGTATAGGCAGGCTGTATCATAATAACAAATGTTAAATAATGAAATAAATACATATAAATAGTAATGATTTATACTATTGATATACACGTACGTATAAAACTAGAAAAAATAACAATATCTCATACTGGAACTTAATTTTAATTGAACGATTAAATTATGACAGGAAAATAAATTGAAACCATACTTCAATTTTATTCGCAGTCTCAATTAAATAATTATTCTAAATCACTTATTCTCAGGCATGACACATATTGTACAGAAAATAAATGGCCTCTATCGCTCTTTTTTTGTTATATTAACGTAAAAAATAGCGTCCATCAGTTGGTTTCTAGAGAATTTAGAAAATTCCCCTCTGCCTACCCTGTCATGTGCAGGATACAGCGTGTAGGTGAAGAAATATTCGTCCGTGTATACATTAATTTACATGCTGCGAATTCACTCCTGCAGTTTAAGTGAAATAACTAACATTCAGACAGAATAAGATAATTTACTGATTTTCTCGAAATATTTATTATATATTTGTTCACAATTCTGAAATAATATCTTGTATCCCAATTACATGACATGTAAATTATAATTTAAAACGTGCTCAATTAAAATAAACAGAACAGAAAGATATTGAACGTAAAGATATTGAACAAATAATTTAATAAAATAACAAGTACAGTAATTATATAACATTGGCATAAAGTAAGAAATGCCATATGAAATGGATGAATACATTTTACAACTATTACTTGTATTTTAGACGTGTTCATCTTTAAACAATGTCTGATTGTTGTATATAGCTAATGTGCTAATGTTAATTAAAATGATTTTGACAAATATTTTGCTGAATTTGAATTCATATAAAAATACTCCTTCAATACACTTCCCCTCGAGAGCGCGATATTTAATAACAATATTTTAATTGTGTCTATAAATTTAACAACAAGCACTCGGAATAACGATCAAACATACAAAACTAAACTAAAATACGCCATTGTTTATAAACGTCAGCGACAGCGTATACTTATCATTGCCCATGTATATATTGCTTCTTCTTTACTCTACATTATTATTTCCTTTAACGTTTTTAAATAATCAAAAAGAACCATTCAAAAACATTTTAAGCTTTTCCTCTAATACAAAAATCAGGTTATTGTTTGTGAATAAAAGAAACAATTTCCATTCAATATATTCTGAACCTTTTGAGGAAAATTGAATTTGAAATGTAAAATGAAAATAGAAAAATAACAAAATATAAAAAGTGTATTAGTTATTAACATGTTATGAAAGCTGATGCTTTGTATATAAATTGTATTGGTTTCTTATAAATGTACGATTACTATATGACATGTATGTAAGCTGAATGTGAAGCTTTCTACACGCTGCAAATTGATGATATTGCTAATTATGTAAAAGAAACTAACTGATTGTCTATAAAGTCGGTTGGTGAATGTGAGTGATAAAAATATTAAATAAGTGTAAGTAAGTAAGTAAGTAAGTAAACGAGTGGTGTGTGATGGAGTATCTTAACACTAGGTTCGTAAGTTCCTCTGGCCATTATACCATGTGCGGGAATAATAAACACTTCATAAATATTTTTTTCTAAAAAAAACACACACATTTATATATTAAATAGAATTATTATCTTTTAATTAGTTTACATTATAAATATTTTTAGACACAAAAGGCTGGGATCTAGATCCTTACTCAAGGAAATAAAATATTTAATATTTAATGTTTTCATGTCTTTGCTCTGGTAACAAAGCAGACCTTCTTCAGCATGGTTTCTAAGTTCCCTCTGCTTACTTTGCCATGTACGGTAACACATACAGCGCGAAACTGAAAAAAAAAAATGTTCTTAATAAATTTACATCTTTTTTCATACAATAATTATGCAGATTAATTACGAGTTACTAAAAATCTCTTAAAATTAAAAAGTCTAAAAATATATATTTAGTAGTTTTAGCATAAATATGAAACAAACACCCGTCCTCACCTTAACGTCCCAAATATAACATTAGTAGGGTATGTTTACCATCGTTCATCAACGAGTAGTACTGATCTGTATTGTAAGTACAGTAAGTAATGTATACAGCACAATAACAGTACGCTATTTCAATCTGTTTCAGCCGACGCCAAGTTTCAGATATGACTTAATAAAGGGTTTGCTCGTAACGACCCAAGAGCTTATGACCAACTTAGTTTTATGTCGACGTAGAAATGTTGACATAATTGTTATTAAATATTAGCGTGTGTGGTAAGTTGAGCGAAATTCAAAATCCTTAATCTTTTTATATGAAACTATAGTAATATAGACGCGAGTTCGGTTCCCGGTCTAGCAAATTTTCCTGTACGTTTTTAAACATTTTTTCAGAGGCTGGAACAACTTATAAAAGGCATAAGTCTTAAAAATGTGTAAAACAATTAATTTTTAATAAGAGGCTCACTTGTATGAAGAATTAAGTAGCTTCACACTGTATCCCGCAAAAAATATACTGATTCATTTCAGCGAGTCCAGATCGAACCTACAAACTGTCGTGTTTACAGTCAGCTTTTACATTCTGCCACGAGTCAATTCACTGCGGTTCAATATTTATAATATACGTACATATATACACATACCTACGTATTATGTTATATACATATGTGACCATATCAAAGGTGATTAATTGTAAATATTTCTATTTTATATCATTAGTTAGAAGATATTTGTTTAAATACAACGGTAATACTAATAATTATGTTCATGATTACTCATAGTAGAGACCTTTATATTTTTATTTCTCTGCGAAATGTTGTTAAGGATACAGGTATTCTTACAGTTGCTTCTCAATATATATTTTACAATATTTTGTTTGTCCGGCAACATATTCAGTAATTTAGCACAAAACTGTGACGTACACACTATTGAGACGAGAAACAAGGACAAACTTGTGACCCCGAGTTATCGCCTCCAATAAATGTTAAAGTAATGTTAATTAAGAAAGCGTACTACACTGTCCAAGATTATTTGAATGATAAAAATGTATTTAATTAAGGTCATTTGAATTTAAAGAATTTAGACATTAATATATTACTTAACATCTCCAAGCGAACCGGAAATAAAAATGTTCTTGACTGACGAATAATCAGATAAAGGAATTTCAGAGAAAACATTAAATATTTAAATATATGAGTTTCAAAGTAAACAGAATGTTTTTTTTTTTTATGGAGAAGACACGGCAAACGAGCGTACGGGTCACCTGATGGTAAGTGACCACCGTCGCCCACGGCCCCGTGTAGCACCAGAGGAGCCACAGAGGTGTTGCCGGTCCTTAAGATGTATGGGCACCGGGGCCCGGCATTACCCAATGCAAAACGCAGTGGCCGAAGCCACTACTTAACGCCGGTTTTAAATGCCGGGGGTGGTAACAGTCCGGTCGAGCCTGCCTATGCATGTTGTCATTGCTGACAAGGTGACTTTACCACACGTACTTTAGTCGCCTCTTACGACACCATCAGTACCAGGGTGATCCTATTCTAAGCCGGAATCACACGGAAAAAATGTGAATGTGAATGTGCAAGTGTGTAGAACTAAGCCGTGACTGTCCTGTCAAGTTGTCAGCGCGCTTACGAGTAGAGGCGACATTGCTCCGAAACAGCGCTGTGAGGTGTGTAAATGTATGTATTATAGTGACTATTGGTTTTGAAGTTGTAGGACTTTATAGATTTTATTACTTTCTTGTATTATTTCACTTTTGGTTTTTATTGGTTCTACAAACATGCAAGTGTTCATGTCAATTTTAAATTGATCTTTTAAATGTACACTTTTATCATTGAAAGATTTAAAAATAAAATAAGAAAATCAAATACAATAAGATATTTGAACAAAGAGTTCTGGACAATCCCACATTCACTAAGACGATGGTCTTCCCTAAGAACTCGCAATAAATGTTTCATCTAAAGCTCTTTCCAGTGACTGCTGGAAATCACGTAGAAAATGTTGTAAATGAAATATTTTCAGCGATGAAATAACGCTCTATACTTACTATTTATTCTGAGGGTGACAAGAATGCGAGATACAAAAATAAAGAATAAGAATTTTAAGATCAGATGGGGCACAGAGGCGCAACGATTGTTGATACAACAGATCGGTCGTGAATTCGATCCTCACTTGATGAAATAAATTATTTAATTTTACCAAAGTTTGAACTTGTGGTCGGTTATATAATAAAATTATGAGCAGTTCACAGAGTTTTGGTATAAATAGTATAATTTGTCAGATAATTCAAAGTGACTGAGGAAAAACTCACCAAACTACCTGCAATAAAGAAAGTTACAAAGTTCCGAGTGCAGCGTACGAGGACATGCTGTAGCTTGTTTGAGAACTTAATAAATTAGAGCTTTGATTTAATTACATTGTATGAAGCGGCGGCAATTTCCTTCAAAAACTGAAAATTATATTTATTTTTTAATTAAAGCTATATCTCGTATATAGGAGAATTGGCAGAGGAAACCTTGTGTTAACTTTGTTTTATTTTATCTTCGTGTTTTTCCCACATAAGGCAAGGATGGCACCATAGAAACATACTGTTAAGACACTCCGTTCCCATTCAGACACTTCTGTTAACTACTTTAGGCCGAATCTAAAAAAAGTGTATGTTTAGTGGTGAAACTCAACTTATTTTTTTTATCATAGCTGTGAAATGAAAATGTTTTATTAAATAATTATGAAAACTATCCTCACCGACACATTCTTATGCAGAAGCAGATGGTGTCACAGCGTCACGGTGGCCTCAGCAGTACGCACTTTAGCTGTCATATCAATGTAGAGTAATAATTAATAATAGGTTGTAAGGTTATTTAACAGGCCAGTTTAGACCAGTCGCATGGCACAACCTGTGACGTCAAACGTCACAGGCTGTGAGTTCGATTTACAATCGATTTTTATTTCCTCGTTCTGGTAAAGAAAAAAAAGAGGCGTTGAATTCCGCAAATCAACACTCTATGTATCTTAATTCGGTGAAAGTGAGGAACGGGAATGTGTCTATGGAAACTGACTGTCTTATCACTAGGTTCTCCTGAAGCTTAATAACAAATTTATATCGTATGTACCTATATGAACAGTAGATATCAACTATTAACTTTAGCAGTACAGTCGTTATTTTGTAATGGTATATAAAACTAGCAATAACTAGTATTTCTATGACAATATGTTTTCAACGCCGCCTCTAAACTGCTATGAATGTTGCTCTGATTGGTATCAACCTCGTAACGTGCGCAATAAAAAGATAAAGCCTCAGTATATGAGGAGTTAAATAGATCGAATGCGTTATTGCTCTTGATATATTTTTTATTGCCCATATTTGGGATTATCTTCTACTTCTATAGATATGATGTTTTATGATAGATATGCTATTATATTGTATTTTATATTGGAAATGCGCTGCTGCACCTAATAGTGACCGAGTTGGTAAAGGGTATGATTTTCGATCGGGGAAATGTCACTTCGTAAACATAATGCGACGATCACTTCTGTCATCAGCAAGCAATGCCTCAACGTACGAAAGGTGCGAGAAGAACATATTGTCTTACCACCAGGTTACTTCTGCTCATCTTGTTATGCGGGAAAGAGCGTTTATATGTATATGACAGCTGAAATATTTCACTTTCACTTAGATAATCTAAATTGAAATAAATTTATTGAATTAAACAAATTACATTTGACCAAATGCTTGTACTAACTACTACATTTCTTAATATACGTTAATTTCTTTGTGACTGAGTGAGAGAGAGCAAGAAATTAATTATACATATGTATTAAACTCAATAAAGTCGGAGAAAACATTATGAACAAAAGTATCATATGTAAATTAATTTATAAATAAAATATCTTACAAAAATCTATACTATTGCTACAAAGCTGAAAGTTTGTTTAGTTTGCATCAATCTCAGGAACTTTTTTTCTGATTTCTTTTATGTTTTTAATAATATCTACCGAGGAAGCAAATTTTATCCCGTTAATTGTTTGATGTGACTCAATGGACTTCCGGTCAGAGTTACTTAGGATGTCAGACATTGACTTGTACTTGTTTCTATATTACACTTATCCTCGAAAGTATAAAGTATTACACGTCTTGAATACTTTTAGATAAAAAATATTTACTCTTGTGTTAAATTATAATTAGTACGTAACTTTCTTCCTCCCACCTCACAACTATGAAATAGCGTATCTGCGGTGTAAAGTTTCCAGGTCAATATTCAATAATAGTAGAATAAATAAAAGAATCACCTAAGTTTTTCCGAGACATTGTACCTAAAGAAAAAATGAAAGATTCCTCCCATAATGACACTCGATGTAAAGTTTTCAGAAGAAATCTAAGTCAATACAAAAGTTTATTCACATTCGTTGTCATGTGTTATTTATTCTTGTTACAACAGAATAAAAGCTAATTGAGACGCTTTTGTTAACGCTCCTATTGAACGTTTTATGGATTATTTCATTAAGAAACTGAAAGAAAATGATGCAATTTAATAAGTAATTTATTGAAATTATCTTAAATATTAAAGTATTTTTAGCTTTACGCTGTATTACACGGATAGTAGGGTAGGCAAAAGGAACCTGGGAACCTACTGCTCAAACACTTTCTTCCCTCTAAAAAACTTCCATTCCCCACTTTCCGCCGAATTCTTGTTCTTGGTTTGTCTTTCCCATTACAATTTAATATTTATATTATACATAAAAAACAAAACTGAATTAAATTTATTATTAAAATTTTAGACTCGGTTTAAAATGCCATTTCCTTTTAAAACGAAAGGTACAAACATTTTAATCGAGGTACGTTTTTGTATCGCTGCAAAATGACAGTTAACTACATTACCGCGCGTTCACCGGCCGCTTTGATGGAACAAAACTCACTTATGTGCTTTAATCGTGGGACTGTGACGCACTGGAATATCCACAAATTATTATAGTATTTACAGACGACTACCAACATATACATTTTCGAATGTCAAAACGTTTATAAATCTGAATAAATGTAGACGCCTGTCGTGGTCCAGATGTACAGACGTCTGAGTGTACACATGACATGTTGCGGGTCCGATGCTTACTCGGTGGAATATTATTTATTATTTTTATGTTCTCGCTCTGGTAACATGGGAAACATAAGACAATGAGGCTTAGAAATTCGACGGAAAATCGAGAATTGAAGCGTCTTAGTAGGGAGGGAGTGTCTTAACAATGAGTTCCCAGGTAACCTGCCCCTACTCTACCTCCTTTGGCTGAAAAATAAATCTTTTGCTTTACAAGGTTATTTAATTATTAAAAATATAATCAATTTTATACTACATTACTTCGGGAAACGGAATCTTCGTTAGCTTTGGGCAGTATTGATGTAGTCAATAATAAGACAAATCCCGAGAGGCTTCAAATACACTGTTTACATCTAATTCACTTTGAACAAGAACGAAAACAATCTGGGAACGTCTCAGGTTGCGTTGAGGAGTAAATTAATTCTTAACATTTTTGTTTATGTTTTTAACCGGAGATGTAAATTACTAAACAAAATTTGAAATTAAATTATTTATCTATATTTGTTAAGTATTTTTCAAACAATTGTTAATGAGCATTTTAAACGGGACATTTAATCTACAGTTGAGTCGACAGTCCTGCTCTGAGCTGTACATTCTACAATGAGATGAGCAGTCGTTAGGTCACACATAGCGGGGTAGACAGGGGTCATCTAGGAACCTAGTGCTAAGAAACTCTGTTCATACTAAGACTTCCGTTTCCCACTCTCAACACGCATTGTGTTGAGAGTGGGAAACGGCTGTGCCTCGGTACCGGAACGGGAAAAATGAAAATATTATATATTTCGTTACCTCATGTGGATACCTTTGTCATCTCAACGCCACCAATAAAAAATCATATAAATTTTAATGTTGATTCTTTTGGTCATTTTCGTTTTTTTGAATGCTATTTCCAATTTATTTCGATTCTGGTCGAAATCAACTAATAAATGTAAATTTTGTTGCCAATTACCGACAGCGCTGCGACGAACGAATATTTATTACTTGACTAACGGATCATTTGTTTGATCCGGACTCGTTGGTAAGATAGGCAATTTGTATCTATATTGTAAGTTTTATCGGCTTTCACAATAAGAGCACTAAGGTGAGGCTTTAATAATAAGAGAATTATACACTCGTGTAAAGAAAAAATATGAAAGTTCACAAGTCTTTATTACTGCTGAAGTACATCAAAAGCTTACCTTACTTACTTTGTGGGAATGATCTTCCCAGAGACGTAAATGTCTACCAAAACCGATAAATTCATGGACAAGAAAAATGAATCCGAGGACATATTACATTCGTTTTACAACATTTACGACGTTAAACATTAATGAACTCGTATACTTATGTGTTTATTTATATTATTTATTATTTATATTTATGGTACTTTTTTTCTTTGTTTCCGATTCGTTGTCTCTGATCCAATTGGTTGTCTAGAAGAAAGGCATGACATATGTTTATTTGTTACTGAATCCCGTACAACTAACGGCCCATTATTTTAAGAATTATTGACATTACAGAGATGAATTATTAATATTAAATATTAAATATTATTTGATTATGAAATATGACTGTAATTTTTACACAGAGCGGGGAAAGTTTAAATTAATGCTTTCATTTACTCGAGAGCCCACAACCTACCAGACTGACAGTCGCATGTTTGTGCATCTGTACTACGACGAACCACAAAATTAAAAATGTTTATAATATAACCCACTGTCAATCTGTACTCAGACGGGTCCGAAATATCAGGTAACCTTATTGTCGAATGAAAAATGTACTATGAGTCACATAGTCTTTATACGCTTAATATTCCTGTCTTGTCTGTTCCCTGCGGCGAGGAGGCTGTAGCCAAAGTCCCTTAAAAAACAAGATCCTAAGCCGATTTACATTAGAAATCCAAGTGAGGCAACGTCACCACAACTTGAGGTAAGTTCTTGTAGATTGCAGTGACCCATATACCCATATATGAAATATTATTTTGTATATACTTCTTTATATTGCTTTAGCTTAATTATAAAAAAGACATATTTTATATTTATACTTACTTGCTCTGGTAAACGGGCAAAGCGTGAAAATGAGTTCCGCTAATCAACACGGATATGGCGGAAAGTAGAGAACGGAAATGTTTTAACGGGAACGGAGTGTCTTAGCACTAGGTTCCATGTGCTTGGTTTGCTTCACTGTATGCAGAATATAGCCAATAAAATATGAAAAAAACGATTTTCTTCAATTTATGATAAACAAGCACGTACATGAGAAAGAAAAAAATAAACTAGTTAAATAATAAAGTAATAAGCATTTAAAAGCTAGGGAGATAAATGTTTAAAAATTGATGTACGTAAATTATAAACAGTTTAAAATGAAATGATGTTGACAAATGGCTCATTTGCTTTTTATCAACTTGGCTGGTCACGTTAATATATACTAATTTAATTTGAAATCTAGAAGTAGAAATGATAAAAAAAAAATCTATAATAATATCCATTGACCTAGACGCTAATATATTATTATGTGCTCAAGTCGTAAATTTGACCGCACACTTTACGACACATTAAAATTAACTTCCAACATTGATTCGTACTCAAATCCTCGCGGAAAGCGTCATATAAATGAGTTATTATTCTTTAATATATATATTTAAAAACGGTAAATGGGTGTAGCTTTGTAATATAACATCTCTCATGTGAAGTTTGTGTGTGTCAACTGTATCCGATGATTTAAATTGAACTCGATAAAACGATATCTTAGGCCAGCGCGCTTCGCCCGCTTACACTACACTTAATTTATAACACTTTATGTTATAATTACATTACTATTTAATTTATAATAAAATTATATCCATTTTATTATAACTTAAATGATAATGTTATTAAACTTATATTGGATATTAGAGAGTAAATTTTCTATAGTACAGTGTGTTTCAATTGTGAACCTGCCTTTAACCTTACAGACATAAACGTGGACAGACAAACAGGCAAACAAACATAAAATATTTTAAGTACAAGTCCCCAAGAATACTCGTAGATATTATCATATATCTATAACTTTGAAGGTCGTCGCGGCGCAGGGGCAGAAGTGGGTGACTGTAAACCGACAGGTTGTGGGTTCGACCACATTCGAGGAAGTGAAATATTTAATATTTTTAAATTAAATATTTAATGTATGTTTTCCTCGCTTTGGTAAAAAACAAAGCACGAATCCTACTAAGCGGGTTCCGCTGGATATATGAATAAATCACCAAAAACCACATATTAAGATTTGTGACTATAAAATTTTGCTTTTATTTTTTCGAGACTACGAACTTAAAATTTCGCTTCAGCTTCTGTCTGATAAATAATAACTTTCATAAATAAGATAAATCACGGTACTAATAAAAAAAAACATTCTCTGAAAATTTTTATGTTCTTTCCGTCTTTGCGTGTTAAGAGGCGGAGCTCAACGCCGCGTTTTGTCTCGTTGCTAGAGCAAATCAAAATATTAAATATATTATCGCCTTGAGTAGGAATTTAACTAACAACCTGCCACATTACGTTACAGTCGCACGTCTGTGCCCGTGCACCACAAGAAGTCTTTATGTATATGATATCTTTAGCACACCTCAATGAGATGAGTATCTTATGAAACTATTTATATTCGATGTCATGGCATAGTTTTCATGATTTTCATGATTTATCAACGTCCAATACTAAAATTCATTTTCAATCAAGTGTTAGTTCAAATTCGCAGTTTCGTTGTGTAACTATGGAAATAGAATTATGTAGGCAGTAATTAGATTGAGGTATATTGTACAATGCAACAGCTTGTGGGTCGAACCCCGATTGAATAGATATAGTGTAGTGTAAATTAATATTTTAATCTCTTCGCTCTACTAATGTGGGAGCACTGTGTTGAGCTCCGTCTCGCAATGTCTTCAGAATTCAGTGAAAAACGAGGATAGGAGTGTCTAAATACTGGATACCATTACCGTAAAATTAAGTACCGTTTTCAAGTATCATCACTTTTTTGATAAATATGACAATTACATTTTTTTCGGGTTTACTTACATTGTTTTATTAAGGCTATCGTGGCGCAGTAGGAGAGTGGTTCTATTGTCAATGTGATGATGGGAATACTCTTGGATTTTTTTGTTGTTTCTGATTTAATTAATTGATTTCCCTTGGAAAAACCTGAAAGGCTCTGAATTGGTGAATCTTTTGAAAAGTTTTAGTATAATTTAAAAAAACTCACCTGATTAAATTGAACTCAACTCAAAATCATTTTTTTTTTTTTTCAGATTTTTTCCGGCATTTAGGAGAGTAGACAGAAAAAACCTCGGAACCTAGTGTTTAGACACTCTGTTCCCAACTAGTTAATGATTTCTTCGAGGCTTTTTCTCGTTCTCCGCCAGAGCGGAGAAATAAGAATATTAAATAATTTGTTCTCTTGAGTAGCAAACGAACCTACAACCATCCTATTTACAGTCGCAAGTTTGTGTCCCTGCGACTTGACCGCCTCTTGTATAATGATTTCTTGTATAATGATGATCAATTATCGTGATTCGTACCTTGTATTAATACCGTTATTTATTTTTCTTAACCAAAACAAACAGTCTATCCATTTTCATTCTAAACTAATCACAAACTGCTCTGACCCTCATTTAGTATGTAAATTGTTTGCATTTTGCATGCATTTTGTATGTAAATTGTATAAAAAATCTGATTAAGTTCTGCATATAAAGGAAAGTGAGGAGAGAACTGCTTAATAAGCTGTCATTTGATGCAAGATTAATGTTGTTGGTTAGATACAGCTATCATTTTGTTGCATAGTAAAGTTAGGTTCAATTTACTCTTTTTAAAAAAAAAACGTATAAAACTTTCGACAGAGACTGACTGGCGGTCGGATTACCATTTTTAGCCTCGTCTGGATTTATAGTTATTTTATTTTCCTGACTGGGGATACATACTTCATAAATTTGAAAAAAAACTATTGGTTTTGTAATTTTTTTTTTTCGTAGTAGTTACATTATAAAACAATATTTATTATTATTACTGTTGTTTCTTGAAATAAGTTATTATTATTATTATTATTTATTGTCGTGAGTACTGGCGTGGCAGATACAAGAGGAATATAATTCTTATGTATATGTATATCAGCGAGAAATAAATATCTATAACGTAGAACTAATACTTCGTTAAGAGGCAAAACTTAACACCGTACTATGATATAATGATAAAAGCAATTCATACTAATGTCGAATCTACAGACTGACCATCGTATTGTTAAGATGGCGTCATTTAAAACCTACATACAAAACGCGATGCCTTGCGGAAGCTATTATCTAAAGTGTCAGTACAATTAGGTTCATTTCTATCTTAAAGTAGATTCAATAATAAAATAATAATAAAATACTCTGTAACCATGGAGATGATCGTGATAGATCGTCGCGGGCGTTACAGGAAGTGTCTTCCATCACCCAAACATATTTATTACTTTCAATTATTTTAAAGAAAGACAGAATATATTATATATTTTATACATTTTATGTATATGTGTGTTTTTCTAACCTTAAGATTTTATTAAAAAATGTATAAAAATTAGAGGCATTTTAAAAGTTTGGCCTGTCTGTCTATCTGTAGCACCGTAGCCCCTGAATGAATGAATATATCTGAGTGTGATTTTTTAATCGAAAGCCTTGTTTATTGCGGTGGTTCTTAGCTGTTAGATGAATACCGGATGAGCTCTAGAACTTATCTAAGATGAGGGAAGCACGCCAGAAAATATCACTACAATTACTTTGGGTCGGGTGGTTGGTAAAAATTTAATGATATCTTAATTTATCACCTTTACTAATTTACAAATTATTCATACACAACGCACAAATACGGACATAATTCCTGTGTATTTAATAAACAAAATAAAAGCAATAATAATTTCGTATCCCTCATTCATCAGCCTATTTTTGGTTTCTGATAGGAACACATAGGACATCTCCAAGGACCTGAGCTGGACTTTTAAATAATTTTAACTCAAAATAAAAGTTTCTTTCTTACTTAAAAAAAAGTTACTTTCTTACTTAAACATTTAAATAGTTTCTTTCTTCCAAAAAAAGTTACTTTTTTATTTAAACATTTAAATATTCAAATATTATTTCACACTGAATAAATAAATACGTATAACTACGTATACAAATACATTTATTTTTTCTTTTATTTACTCAATCACAAATTTTTAGTTCTATCGTAGAAATTGATATTTTTGTAATCGTTGTTTACTATAAGGCGTAGAAATAAACATCGAAAATAAAACGATTTGTAGTAAAAGCTTTATGTTCTCGACGTGAAATATTACCGCAAATAATTTATTCCTTGAACCCTTTTATATACAAGATTTATTCACACAATTTAATTTTATGTTGAAAGTACAATAATCTTATTAATATAAGACATATCTCTTTATTTATTTATTGTTTTGACATTTCTTACATTTTCACAGCATTTTTTTTAATTTATAAATAAATAGCTGCTCACAGTAAATGTTATGTCATGATTAAATCAAATATTTACTTACAAATTTAAAAGAATATTCAGTTCTTGAGATAAAGTCATTTCTTTTAAAATCCCATTTACAGATTGTTGAGAGAAGTAAAAAGCAGGGACTGAGTGTGATAACACTTAGTTCCGCTTTTCAATTCGTAGGGGCGTTAAGGGGAGTACTAAGAAATAATTTCGAGAAATAACTTCAAGTTCACGCACACGAAGTAGCGGGCGTTCATTACTACTACTACTTGGTTAAATGTAATATTTTTCATCTACCACCATTAAATATTTATAAAGTTTTTATACCTCGTCGTAATCAACACCTAATGATTTCACGTCGGTTAGGTTTAGCGAAACTTTTAATAAGTTTCTTTCACGAATTACGATACCTTTTGTCTTACTTATAGGCCTTATTATTCTTATTACTTACATTTATACGTGCACATCTAGAGCAGTTTGTGAAAATAAAAAACTGGTCAAGTGCAAGTTGGATTACCCATACAGACTACCTTACCAAGTTTAGAATTATAAATCAAAAAGGACAACCGATGAAAATAGACAAACTTAAGTTTTCAGGCATAGGCACTGATTTTGTATAACGCTTGATCGTACATAGGTATTAGTTATTTTTTTATAATAAATATAACAAAATAACTAATACCTATTTTGAACAACACGTTTTTTTGTACTGTAAGTTGCAAAACGCAGTGTTGAGTTCTGCTACTTAATAAGCTTTTGTTTGTGGACGTTCAGTAAATGTTAATTGTTACTAACTCTTACTTTTTTTAGGTTCATGCTGTATCTTGCACATGGCAGGGTAGGCAGAGGGAGCTTCAAAACCTAGTGGTAAGACACTCTGTATCACTTCCGTTTCCCATTTACAATAATTATTTACTATTACAATATTAAAATATATCATTTCTTCGAGTGGGGATCGAACCCACAACCAATAGTTTACAGTCACACGCTTCTGTCGCTGCACCAGGACAGGCATCTACTTTTTTCTATGTTAGTATTTTTTAGCTTTACTCTGTATCTCATGACAAGAAAGATGGAGCTTCACGCTGTATCCCGCACGAGGCAGGGTAGGCGGAGGGAACCCCGGAAACTAAAGCTTTGTATGTTGAGAGGCGGAAGTCAACATCACGCTTTGATTTATTACTGGAGCGTAGGAATGAGAATATTAAATATTTTCATTCCTACACTCTATTTCCTCGAGTGGGAATTGAACCTTTAACCTGTCGCATTTTCATCCGCCCTTTTGAACCCCTGCGCTACAACAACATTTAAGCAAACACATGAATATTTATAATCAATTAGCCTGTACAATTTAATTTAACAGTCAACCTTCAATAGAATCAGCATTCACAATACCGACTACAATATTTGTATGAAAATTGAAATACAGACGATAAGCCAATAGTCACGACGTCCTCTTTAATTGATATTAGCGGAGCGCCTTTTAGTGTTACGTGTTTGTTTGAAGGTTGTATCGGTACTAGTGTAATGTTGTAGTATTTTGTAGAATAGAATTTTATAATAAAAATATAATTGTAGTTAACATTTCTAACGTAGCTTGGAAGAGCAGTGTTTAATTGTAAATAGTTTTGAATTCTAGAAAATATTAACTTAATTTTAATCGACATGTGCTGGATGAGGTCCGTCTTGACGTAGAAATACTAGCGTGCTACTACAAAAGGGACAGGCTGTGGGTTCGATACCCATTGGGAAAATGTTGAATATTTCCTTACTTCGGCAAAGCGTGGTTATGACTTCCGTCACTGAATACGTAATACTAGAAAAAAAAGTTACGCGATGTAGGGTGATAAGTTTAGTTAAGTCTGTTATACTTTTTATATTATCTTTTTTACATTACTGTTTTGTAACAGCTTGTTGTTATAGATCGAGAATATAAAACTAAAACTACTGTATAAGTTACAATAAAATATTTTTTACTCAATTATGTAAATTAGATAATTACAAGATACGTTACATCACCGCGACTACTTACTTAAATTACTACATATAAGTTTATATAAATAATTTGGCAGAGATAATACTGTGCCAGATGTAAGAAGGCTGGTACAAAGTATGACACTTGTCGGAACTTCTCTTAAGTTATGTCGATACTTCCTGTAGAAATAGATAAAATCTTAACAGTATATTTTAAGTTCTTTTGCATCAATCTTAATGATATTTTTGTTTTCTTATAATATATAAACATAAAGTAAAAATATGGAGAATGTGTGATTATATTAACCTAAAATAATTTAGTTTTATATTTCTGTAAAGCACAGAAAAAAAAAGCTTTTAAGTCAACGTCAACAACAAATTGAAATTTTTGTTGCATTATGGAAGCAATTCACTGCGTAAGGTATTGAAGCTACAGAATGCTTACTCGTGAACCTGCAGGTATGAAATTTTAAAATATGTAAGTACAATACAAATAAAGCAAAAAGAAAAAAAAATGTCGGTATCTCGTAGAAAAAAGGCTTATATTTGTAGGTCATTTTATACAAATTGAATGTTCTATTTAGTAAGTTAGCAGTTAAAAAGTTTCGACTTAGCTTGATGGGAATGTGCATATCTTAGAGGTCAGGGCACTTGGATAGTTTGCAAGAGGGGCGAGTTCATATTCCGCTACGCCAACTTTTTTATACGATCTAAACAAGTACTTTTCATTGAAATAATACTTTAAAAGTGTTAAAATTAATTCATCAATCCAATCAAAACCCCACGCGTAATGCTTACATTGGGCGCTGTATGTAATAATCACGATAAACACAAAAATCAAATTGACAACCATCGCATGTACAATAAGATACCTTCTTATTATTCCACATATTTACAAATATCAAATATTTTTGACTACGACTAACACATATAATAGTACTCTACGATTAAAAAATTCTAGTCCAGTATGTAATTACGGTTTAATTCAACGTCCGCCCGCGTCGTGAGAGTCGGCGACACACGACTACACTTAATTATTAGAATATTATTTATATATTAACAACACTAACTACATTATAACATACTAGCGACACAAACGAGGCTTCGTCCGCTTAAACTTGTTGATATATTTTAGCCAAATTACAATAAACTATAATAAATATACATTTTTTATAAACTGTGACTTATGTATTGTTTTATGTACATACATATATGCTATATTACTTAGCTAAGTCTGTCACATAGCATCATAGTCAGAGGGAACCTGGGTACCTACTTTTAAGACACTCCGTCCCCTCCCCTCTATATTCCTTCATTCCAACAAATTCTTGATACATTGCGTGTTGAGTAGCGGAGCTCAAAGCCTTGCCTGGCCTCGTTACTATAGCGAGGAAATTAAATTAAAATATTTCATTCTGATTTCTGCGAATAGTAAAGTCAATAATTTTATGTTAAATGCAAAAAAAAAACTAAATATATATAATTTTCGTTACTTAACGTTAGAAAACAAAATATTTGTCTTAATATTAAAGGTGAAACTGTCGAGGTGAAGGAATCAACGGTGTTTTTAGGTATAACTATAGATTCCAAGCTTCAGTGTAATTCCCATCTTGCAACACTCGGAAATAAACTCAGCAAAGCCGCGTTCGCAGTTAAAAAAGTAAGGCAAATTACGGACATTAATACTGCCCGACTAGTTTATTTTAGTTATTTTCATAGTATTCTTTCTTATGGGATGCTACTATGGCGCAGCACTGCCGATATAAATTCAATATTTATACTGCAAAAAAGAGCCGTAAGATCTATTTATAATCTTAAAGCTCGAGATTCTCTGCGAGATGTTTTTAAGGATACAGGTATTCTTACGGTTGCTTCTCAATATATTTTTTACAAAATATTGTTTGTCCGGCAACATATTCAGTGCTAGAGCAAACACAGTGACAGACACACGATTGGGACGAGAAACAAGGACAAACTTGTGACGCCTAGTTATCGCCTCCAAAAAGTAAATAAATCATTTATAGGTCTGAGTATACGTATCTACAACAGTATTCCGCAGTGTATTATGAATTTGCCACTAGAGAAGTTTAAAGTAAATGTTAAAGTAATGTTAATTAAGAAAGCGTACTACACTGACAAAGAATATTTGATTAATAAAAATGTATTTAATTAAGGTCATTTGAATTTCATGCAGGATGGTCACTATTGTATTAAACAATGAAGTTGTAACTTTATTCAATATTGGAAAGAACGAAGAAACTGTTGAGTTTGTTGCCGGCTCTTCTCAGCAGAACTGCATTCCGAGCCGGTGGTAATTTTATGTTGTGACGATTCAAAAGTGCTTGCTAAAGCCTATTTGAATAAAGAGTATTTTGAACTTGAATACCTGTCACATTCTCAGTAGTACGCTTATGCCTCTGCACCATGACAAACTTTTATATATAATAAAGAGTATAAACGACAAGTTTTTTTAAAGTACTTGGCTAAAAATTATAATTACTGGAATTAAGGGAAAAGTAAAATACAGATAATTACACAAAAACATATTTTCACCTTTTTTTTTGTAAATAAAATATTCACTATTTCTTATTAAAAAAGATATGTACATAAAGTTTACGTTCACCTTAAACTGTTATAAGCGAACAAAGTGAAAGCTTTTAGTATTTTGTTTTAAAAAGCAAGTAGAATGCTTGGGTTACTCGAGTAATCGCTCCAAGCGTAATCAAAACATTTTATTCGTTCAATCAGAAAACTCTGTGTCGATAACAATTTGGTCGAACTATTTGGTTTTTAGAACGTTCGAATTCAAATTCAAATTCAAAATATTTTATTCAAAATAAGAAGTTACAAGCTTCGTTTTTTGAACGTCAAACAATTTACCACCAGTTCACTAAAGTTATTGCCTCAGACCTGAGAAGAACCGGCGAAAGAAACTCAGCGGGACATGTCCTTTTTTTTTAATCAAAACTTTACATTATATATTTATGTGAGAATGATACATTTGAAATAGCCTGGAGCGAACATTTTATTCTCAAGGCGTGTTATCATTTATAAAATCGTTAATTTGGTAATAACCTTTAACACACAAACGTCTTTTCACAACCTTTTTAAATTGTGAAACAGAAATTTCTCTGACGTTTTCTGGGATCCTATTGTAAAAGCGTACACCCTGTCCCATAAAAGAATTACGGACTCGATGCAATCGAGTTACAGGCGCACTAAGTTTAAGCCTATTTCTAGTATTAATATTATGTACATCACTGATTTTAGTAAACTTATTAATATTTTTCTTAACATACATAACATTTTCAAAAATGTATTGAGATGCAACGGTCAATATATTAATATTTTTAAACATTTCCCTTAAGGAATCCTTAGGGCTTAAGTTATAGATTGCGCGAATAGCTCGCTTCTGCAAGACAAATATTGACTTAATACCGGCTGCATTACCCCAGAGTAAGATGCCGTAAGACATAATACTGTGGAAGTAGCTAAAGTAAACAAGGCGAGCCGTTTCCTAATCAGTCAATAATCTAATTTTTTTTACAGCGAAAGCTGCAGAGCTCAGTCTATTCGCCAATCTATCAATATGAGGTCCCCACTGTAAATTAGAGTCAATGGTGATACCGAGAAATACCGTAGAATCAACAGGCTCTACGGCTTCACCATTCAAAAGTACATTAGCTTTCACAATTTTTGTTTGAGGTGTTCTGAATATTACACATTTTGTTTTTTTACTATTTAACAGCAAGTTCGAAAGTAAAGGCTACAATAGTAATGTTTTAATTAATACCAAAATAAAAGAAGTAACTTACCGTAACAATTTAATTTTTCACGCACAAAACCGGAAGCGTTCAGCGGAAAGCAAACACAAACTTGTTCGTACTTTTAATATTAGTAAGTAAACATTATCCTTTGTAAATAATATTCATAGAACTTACACACGAAATTTAGAAATGTTTCATAAATTATATAAAATTTATGAAACGTTCATACTATAAACTAGTAATTTCATTTTAAAAAAGAAAACGCGGCGTTAGTTTTTATATGACATATACATTATGGTGAAGACTTGTTTTGGCGCATAGCACAACACCAGTGTGTACATGTGAATGTGTGTGTGGTTGTGGGTCGATACTCATTCAAGTAAAACAACATTTTAAATATTTCCATTTTGTCTCTCTGGTAACCAAAAGTCTGCAGAAAGTGGGAAAACAGATATAATAGAAACAGAATATTTTATTCAAATTTAAATATTTTTATTCAAAATAACAAGTTTCACGCTGTATCCCGCACTAGGCAGGGTAGGCAGAGGGAACGAAAGTGGAACCTAGTGTTATGACACTCCGTTCCACTTCCTTTCCCCACTTTCCGCCGAATTTGAGGCATTGCGTGTTGAGGGGCGCAACTCAACGCCTCGCTTTGCCTTATTACCAGAGCGAAGAAATGAAACATTAAATATTTTAAATTGAAAATATTAAATATTTCATTTCCTCGACTGGGGATCGAACCCAAAACCTGTCGGTTACAGTCACACTCTTGTGCCGCTGCGCCACGACAGGCCTCAAGCTGAAAAAAAAAAGAAGTTACAAGCTTCGTTTTTTGACAGGTTGTAGGACATGAAATTTTTGATATTTATATTTTTCGCTCTGGTTATCAGACAAAGCGTGGTGTTAAGAATTTAAATAAATAAGAATTATCAACGATACGAATAATATTATCTAACAAAATACATAGCCTTCCTCGGTTAAAGAAATATCTAACATAAAGGACTTCATATTTTGAAGCAACAATTCCTGACGTATTACGTTCTTCCAAACTGGCCGTTTCGATCATTAGTTTGAATAGGAAGTATAAGTAATTAAAACTAAAAAAACAAATGTAAAACGTCGTGACTCATCATTATTTCATTTCATCTCTAAACTAGCTGTAAACATCTTCTTAATAAAGTAAAGAGCTAAGGCATCTCCACAATGACATTATTTCTTATGAAAACGGCAAAGTGATTGTAATGGATATTTAACTGCCTATAAAGCTACCATAACCTCTCTAAGGATATATGAGAGAAAACGTGGAAATATTTTATATAATAATATTATCTAAGTCGCAGCACAGTGGCAAAATAAATATTTTAGACGTGTTTTGTCTTGTTACGATATCCGCTCTGGTTTGAAATCAAACCAACCCACAATAGATTGTTAGTTAGGTACATTACCGATCACTATGACAGCGTGTATTATTTTTTTAATATTATTCAATTGACAGTGTCACAATCAAATCTAAATCAGTTAAAAGACCCAACCTCTCCTCATTGTCCAAGAGCCGCAGGTTCAAATCCCGTCACGTGCAAGGTTTCCAAACAATTTCTAAAAACGTTAAATCTAAATTTGTCAAAATTCAGCACAATATTGATATCAAATAATACTTTCGTATTTATGTACGTACATAAAATTTTAATAAAGAGATGAAAATTTAATATCGATAAAGTGTTCGTTTTGCATAACGAGCTTGATTGGCTTTATAGTGTGGCAGCTGTGACTTCGAAGACGTTCTCTTTCACAGGATAATAAAAATAATATATGTAACATTTATTTTTGCCTTAAGTTGCCTCCAACCAACAACAACAGTCAACAAATGTTGTTAATATTAAAATACTCCGTTTACACTTAAGTTGCGGGACATCGCGTTTTGTGATGGCGTTACCAGAGCGAGGAAATAAAAACAAATCTTTCCCTGAGTTAAAACATCGGTCAGTCGGGTATCTAGTACTCGTAAGATGCTGTACCGCTGTACTACGACTGACGTATAAAATCTTTTTCCTGACATTTAAACTAGATTGCATCTAGTAGGTAAGTTAGGCAGAGGGATATACTCGTAGTTCTCATTAAGACACTTTACTCCTCACTCTTCATCTAGTCTTTGAGAAGTTCATCTCAACATCAAACTTGTCTTACGTCATTTGCCTACAAGCTTGTCTTACAATGGGAATCTTTCAAATGGAAATCTTTGCATTTATTGATTTTGACACTTTTTTAATGAAGGTTTTTAATCGGATTTTTGAGTATGTTTAATATTACGAAAAATATTACGTAACATTTTTGGGAACCTGATTATATTACGATATTCGAATAACGTCTGGTTTTCAAAAAAATATAATACTGAACATACGTGATTTATCCGGTTAAAAGAAATCTTTTCCTCTCACCCTAAGTCAGTCACTAGTAATAAAAAATAGAGGATAAAGTTCAAGATAGCAGCTGAATCTAGGTTGCCGCTCTGCCTGCTAAGACATCTGAGGCTGTCGAGTGCGGTATTACATCTAACTATGAAACCGATGATCGTGGGCTCTATTGTCATTCAGGGAAATATTACAATTATTTCTATTGCTGCACTTTGATAGAGAAGTTTCGCCTCAAACATGTAAAATGCTATCAAAACTATGTTTTAAAGTGTTATTCCACGCTTAGGACAGAAAATGCTAAGCTTAAATTTAAAAACCGTATAAAAATTTTGAACGAAGCAGGATTTGAACCCGCGCCTCTGGAATACCGTTCTAGCGCTCTGACCAACTAAGCCATTCGTTTTCACCGAGCTCCGTCGAAATTTTTATACGCTAGTTACAAGTTATTTTTTAAATTTAAGTTTAGTATTTTCTGTCCTAAGTGTGGAATAACACTTTAAAACAGTAAAAATATTATAATAAATAGTATTCTCTCTTGCCAAACGATAATTATTACGAGTTGTCTTTGAGTAGTGGAAATTTGTAAAAATCTCCCTACAGAAAGTTGTTAGCAACAACATAAATAAGTTGTAACAAGCGTATAAGAATTTCGACGGAGCTTGGTGAGAACGAATGGCTTAGTTGGTCAGAACGCTGGAACGGTTTTCCAGAGGCGCGGGTTCAAATCCTGCTTCGTTCAAAATTTTTATACGCTTTTTTAATTTAAGTTTAGTATGTAAAATGCTATCAAAACTATGGAAAATATAATAACAGAGTATTTTACCGCAAGATCTACTTATCATGATAATACGGGATGCAGCGTAAAGATACATAATTGTGTGATAAAAAAGTGTAAGGCAAATCGAGTTAAGTGAACGTGAACATTACGATAAGCGCTTCACAGTATTTATTACGTGTTTATTTTGCTTTTACTCTAACTGTAGCGGTGGAGGAATGTTTCAGGATTTTGTTTTAAGAATAACCACTGATTACTTTGTTTTCTTTTTGTTTTTATAAAAAAAAGTAAAGTAAAAAATATTAAACTCCGTTATGTTAAAAAGGTGTATCTCTATATAAAGAAATGGAGAGTTGTTTACGTTTAAATTAGCGTGGAAAATACAGTTTGTCAAATTGTTATTCCTTGAAAGTAAAACTAAAATATTTATAATTTTCTTTTAACGTTTTAAATTCCATGCAAAATTGTGGGGATGATAGTTTGAAAAAAAAAAATCGAATCTTGTCGTAGCGCAAGGGTAGATTCGACTGTAAGCGCGACAGGTTTCCACTCGATAAAACTAATTACTTTTATTTTATAACAAGCAAGCCCCAAAATAAATAGAAAAATAGGGAACGTAAATGTCTTAATACTGGATAGCCAAGTTTTGTTTTCCTTCCTTACACGCTGTACAGGGTATAATAAAAAAAATCGGTGATTTCGTAAACCAGGGTGGTAAATAAGAATGCCAAAAATATAATATATACTAAGTGCGAACAGAAAAGAACTATGGTAATTTCAGTCGGCAGAGATAGGATCACGTATTAAAAACATTACAACTGATGGGCTGTTAGCGCATCACAGTACTCAGCACACATCTGTATAGGGTATAAGTATAATGAAAAAAACAGAATAATACATAGAATAATTGCATTTGTTAATTCAATCCCACGCTATTGCTGAGAACCGCGTCCGTGAAAATTAATAACAATAGTAGAGACTAAAATTTCAATTATTAAATTTTACCGACGACGAAGTCAAGCTGAATATAAAACCGGTTTTTCAAGTCTAAATTCAAAATATTTTTAAGTGAAATAGGCTATAACAAATATTTTTGAGTCGTCAACTTAAAATAAAGCTACTATCGACTCCGAAGGTAGCTTATGCTAAGAAGAGCCGACAAGAAACTCAAATGCTACTCTTTCGATATTGAGTTTACAATTTCGTAATATAGTATAATGGCAGCTATCCTGCATGAAATGTATTAATAAATAAATAAACTAATAAACGTTGTTACAGCATTGCGAGGTGGACAGTCTATTAATTTACGTCATCCTGCTCCACCTGGGCATGTCCGTGTCTAGACACCAACAGGAAGATTACGCGCTTTACAACATTCATTTGTTTATACAAAGAAATACGTATAAAGTGGGGAACAGAGGTGTCTTAATGGGAACGGAGTATTTTAATACTACGTTAGGTTCCCTCTATTAATCTCTGCTAAAAAAAAAGAAATACATTTTAGACAAAAGTGAAATTACGTAACTAAAAAAAACAAATGGCTTTTATTTTGTTCGACACAAAACGAACAATTTTAAAATATAATTATAAGAAAATGTCTTAACGTAAAATTTAAAATCACAATTTTCAAATTTAGTTACTTACGTAAAAATATTTCAGGACATTGTAGCATTGAGATAAAATTTAAATGAACGATGGTTTGATTCTCAGCCGAGGGAATGAATTGTTCTCTTTTATTCGCACTGGTTTTTAATTGATTAAAGCGAGGTGCTCATTTTCGTCAATTAATCAAAGTATTGAAATTACTTCGCTCTATCCTGGGCGGCCTTTTTTATAACAATTGATACAGAACTCCAGATTTCAAGGCAAAGCCTCTTCGTCGAAGATATATCCAATATAAGCAGGAAGTCAAAGTAATTTACTAGATACGAGTACGCTACAATACACGCAAACACAAATTACGCTGCCATTTCACAGCGTATAGTCACGAATGCGATAATTGATTGAGTTCTGTTAAACGGAACGTAATGCCAGCCGACTTTTCAATTTTCCCGTGTAATATAAATATGTAAGCCTATTATTGTAAGTTTTCTTAAGTTACTTTTTGTCTAAGAGATTTTTACGCTGTATACCTCACAGCAGGGTAGGTAAAGGGAACAATTTAATTATTCACGCACAAAACCGGAAGCGTTCAACGGAAAGCAAACACAAAATTGTATAAACTTTTAATATTAGTAAATAAACTTGATCTTTTTTTTAGTTCCATTTTTTTTTAATTCTAATTTTAAAATAGAATGTTTCATAAATTATGCAGAATTGATGAAACGTTCATACTGTAAAAACTAAGACGTTAAGTTAAAAAGAAGACTAAACTCCTACCTACCTAAGTTCCTACGACTGTAACTGACACATGAGTTCAGAACCTCATACCCAATTCACCCAAAAGCCTTATTCTGAAAAGAAAAACATATAATGAGGCCTGTCTTGGCGCATAGCATGACACGAGTGTGTAACTGTGAATGTCGATACCCATTCAAGGAAAACAACATTTTCAATATTTCCATTTTCTCTCTCTGCTAACGAGAATTCTGCTGAAGGTGTGAAACAGATGTTACAGCAACTGAATATTTTAACACGAGGTTTTTAAATTTAACTGAGTTCTGCGTCTTAATCACGCAATACCTCCAAAACTCAATGGATAATGGGGAACAAAAGGGGTTAATGGGAAAAGAGTGTCTTAACAATAGCATTAATCTAAAAAGAACAAAGAAGACAAAACCAGTTGTAAACAAACTTCAATGTACTGTTCTCGATACAGAAGTTTTCGACTGAATAAATAAAAATTTAATTTTTTGATCACATTCGGAGCTTTTGGTCAAGCGATCCAAGCATTCTACTTGTACGGTGAGCTTTTTAAAACAAAATACTAAAAGCTTTCCACTTGTTCATTTATAACAGTTATAGGTGAACATAAACTTTATGTATGTACATATGTTTTCTAGTAGAAAATAGTGAATATTTTATTAAAAAACAAAGGTTAAAATATGTTTTAAGAAATGATTTTGAGTTGTATCTTTATTTTACTTTTTTACCCTTAATTCCAGTATTTATAGTTTTTAGCCAATTAAATTAACAAAGAATACATATAATTACAAATTAACAGAATAAATATAAAAATCTGTTGTGGTGCAGAGTCTTAAGCGTACTACTATGAACGCGACAAGTCGAAATGCAATATTCATTTCCTCGCTCTGGCAACGAGGCAAGGCAGGCTTACAATCGGGTTATAATTTATACTGTAAAAAATATTTATTATAGTTCATTGTAATTTAACTACAACATATCAACAAGTCTAAGCGGTTGTTTGTGTCGGTAGTATGGTATAATGTAGTTAGTTCCATTAATACATAAATGAGGTCCTAATAATTGAGTGCAGTCGTGTGTCGCTGACTCTCATGACGCGGGCGAACGTCAAATTAAGCCTTAATTACATACAGGACTAGAATTTGAACCGTAGAGTACGTCAATCATATTTGTGAATATGAGAAATAATAAGAAAGGATGTTATTGTACATGTGATAGTTGCAGATTTGATTCCCGCTTCTGTAATGTAAATTAACATTGTAAAGTGGAACTCTTAAGCTTTACATATTATATTTGGTTACTTACGTTTTATTCACTGCTGAGATGTTTATTACATCTTCATGCTGACATACGCTACATAAGTAACATGTCCTCATGGTTTTTACGTGATCTGCCTCTAATATCATCGATGTTGAGTTCTCGAAGATCAAACGTGGTCTCCGTCTGTCTTACCTGGTACAATATTATCACATAAAAAGCTTAAATGGATCACGAAGTATAATTGAAAGATAACAATTCGCTAAAGATGGATAAGTAAAATGTTAATAGAACGTAAAGAAAATGCTATTAGTCCGTGCCTTTGGAAGACACGTGAATGGTCCTAACAAAACACGTCCTTTTACGCGGTGTTCAGAAATAATAAGCTTTAAATTAATGATTTTTCACACATTCTATATCTATAATAATATCATAGAAAGTGGGGAACTGAAGTGGAACGGTGCGTCTTAACTCTACGTTCCCAAGATCCCTCTGCCTACCCTGCCATGATCAGCTACGCGTCAACTATCTTTTCATCTTTACGCTATAACCCGGACATGATAGGGTTGTATTGTATATGACATGTTGTGATGGCTTTCAAATAGTATTATATTTTTTAAATTTAATAATGTATCTTCTTTATTTATTTTAAATATTGTAAAATTGCCTAAATAAATAAATTAACCGTAAGAATCAGAATGATTTCTGATTGTAATAAGATCGTCGTAGATTCAGTTCTGTGACAAAGTGCTATTAAAACTATTATGAAAAGAAAGAAACAATAGAACTCAACAGTTAATGTATATACATTATTTCAATAATGTTCATAGTTAATATATATACATTATTTCAATAATGTTAATAGTTAATGTATATACAGTATACAGTATTCATATAAACTGTAGCAGTATTCATAGTAACAGTTCAAACGAAATATTCACACATCCTATATCCAAGAGCCTAAAATAATTTTGACCGCAGGTAGTTTCTTATATTTTTTTTTGTTTTATAGCTTCACACTGTATCCCGCACTAGGCAGGGTAGGCAGAGGAACCCGGGAACCTAGTATTAAGACACTCCGTTCCACTTCCGTTCCCCACTTTCCGCGGAATTTGAGGCATTGCGTGTTGAGTCGCGGAATTCAACGCCGCGCCTTGCCTTTATAAAAAATTGAATGACTATAGTATGTAATTGCATTTCGCGATAACAGTAACAGTACAAAATATTTTTTGGCTTAGTACCCAGCAGTGTTCCAGAGGTTAGTTAATATTAGTATGTTCGTCTTTATAATACTCCATTATGACTTCTCTCTTTAAAAGTAACATTATTTCAAACATTTTATTCGACATTTAGGTATTGGGATAAATTCAGTGTTCAATTTCTGTTAACATCTTTTCATAAAATACTCACCCTATATAAAAATAAATTCATGCTATTATAAGTACGTTAAAATATTAAAAAAAAAATGTTCTGAAAGTCGGATTAACTGACGTTTATCGTTTTATAAAACTTTATCACGTCAACGAAGAGGAAGGGCGAAAATTTCAATTAATAAATATTACCAACGAAAAAGTCAATCACCACAACCACCGGCTCGCTCGGCAGGTTTGCTGAGGAGAGCCCGCAGGAAACTCAACTGTTGTTCTTTTCTATATTGAGATTACAATTTTATAATATAATATAATGGCAGCTATCCTGCATGAGATGTATTCAAATAAATAAACAAATAAACGTTGTAACAGCACTGCGAGGTGGACAGTCTATTAATCTCCGTCGTCTGGCTCCACCTGGGCATATCCTGGTCTAGACACCAATGGAAAGATAACACAACATTCATTTGTTTATTCAAAGAAATATTTTTATAATGGGAAACGGAAGTGTTACGGAACTTAATGGGATCGGAGTATCTTAACACTGCATTAGGTTTCCTCTGCCAGTCTCTGCTACATTACATTTGAGAAAAAAGTTACAAAAAAACGAATAATTTTTAATTACAATTATTAGAAAATTTCTTCACATAAAATTCAAGGTCATAATTTCAATTTTATTTGCTTACGTAAAAATATTTCCCACAAATATTTTATGGACTCTTACTGATAATTCAGTAAAGTAGCGATAAAATTCTTTAGAGAGATTAATGCAGGTTGAAAGTTAATGAGATGTATTAATTTAATGGTTTAAGTAGGGAAGCGAATGGGAAATAAAAAGCAAATCATGACACGTCGGATCTCTGATCGAGGGGCTAGTTTGCCCCTTTTAGTAATGAAATAAAGAAATAGCCAAATTCTTCGCAAAATATAAGTAAATTACTCAAGTTTAAATTCAGAATACATTCTATAGCACATTGATTGCATACAATAAAAACACTAATGCACAACCCCAGCTACGCGGCGTAGAACGCAAAAATTTTACAATAGGATTTCTTGAAATTACCCTAAAAGGGTAAAAAGGGGATTTTTAATTTTGTCTTAATGTTCACTTAAACAAAGTTACAAACGAACACTAAAAAGTAAATAAATATAAATATATTATAGTATCTATACATAACTTAGCAAAGTTCCAGTTATTATCTAGTATAAACATGTTATCAAGAATCAGAACGAAGACTCCATTAATCACATATATCATCAATCATCAAGCTCAGCCGCGTGATCGCAGAGATCATCAATTTGTATTCAAACGGCGAAATACTTCGATTTTGTTTTTCTAAGTTTTCTATATACATACATACGTATATATTAAAAATATTAAATATTTCATTTCCTTGAGTGGGACCGAACCCACAACCGGTCGCGTTTACAGTCACATGTTTGTGTCCCTGCGCCGCGACAGGCCTTAATTATCGGTAATGCAGAATAAACCAAATAAGTCATGTTAGCTTTTTCTATAATTATTATGTATATTTCGATAACTGGATCGATACATAATATTTGTCGGACTTCATACGTGTAATTTTATAAGTATGGATGTAAGATATGTGAGAGACAAAAATAGAAAATAATGTATCAATGAAAGGTAAAACCGTCACCTCGAATTTCGTAGGTGGCGGAGCTCCACGGTGTGTTTTGTCGTGTTATTATGGATTACTTATAAATATAAATATTTTCAAAATACTATTACTATTATTATTATTTTCTGTTACTTCACGCGCTATCCAGTACATGAGACAGAGATAAGCAGGGAACCCAGTAAAAAGACGTACCTATGTTCTTATTAAAACTCTTCTTTTCCTCTTACTCTATCGAATAAAATATTCTGTTTATATTATGTCTGTTTCCCACTTTCTGCAGACTTTTCGTTACCAGAGAGACAAAATGGAAATATTTAAAATGTTGTTATACTTGGATGAGTATCGACCCACAACCACACACACATTCACATGTACACGCTGGTGTCGTGCTATGCGCCAAGACAAGTCTTCACCACAATATAAATGTCATATAAAAACTAACGCCGCGTTTTCTTTTTTAAAATGAAATTACTAGTTTATAGTATGAACGTTTCATCGACTTTGTATAATTTATGGAACATTCTATTTCAAAATTTTGTGTGTAAATTTTATGAATATTATTTACAAAGGATAATGTTTACTTACTAATATTAAAAGCTCGCACAATTTTGTGTTTGCTTTCCGCTGAACGCTTCCGGTTTTGTGCGTGAACAATTAAATTGTTCCGGTAAGTTACTTGTTTTATTTTGATATTAATTCAAACTTTACTTTTGTAGCCTTCACTTTCGAACGTTCTAAAAACCAAATAGTTCGACCAAACTGTTATCGACACAGAGTTTTCCGATTGAACGAATAAAATGTTTTGATTACGCTCGGAGCTATTACTCGAGTAACCCAAGCATTCTACTTGCTTTTTAAAACAAAATACTTAAAGCTTTCACACTTGTGAACGTAAACTTTATGTACGTATCTTTTCTAATAAGAAATAGTGAATATTTTATTAACAAAAAAAAAGTGAAAATATGCTTTATGAAATGATTTTGTGTAGTTATCTGTATTTTACTTTTCAAGTAGCCAAGTAATTTAAAAAAAAACTTTTCATTTATACTCTTTATTATATATAAAAGTCTATCATGGTGCAGAGGCATAAGCATACTACTGAGAATGTGTCAGGTAGCAACTCCTATTCGCAGAAATCGGAATGAAATATTTAATTTAATTTCCTCGCTTTAGTAACGTGGTAAGGCAAGGCGCTGAGCTCCGCTACTCAACTTATACGTAATTTAAGTAAGTAGTCGCGGCGATGTAATGTATCTTGTAATTATCTAACTTACATAATTGAGTAAAGAATATTTTATGGTAGCTTATAGTGTAGTTGTAGTTTTATATTCTCGATCTATCACAACAAGCTGTTACAAAACAGTAATGTAAAAAAGATAATATAAATAGTATAACAAATTTAACTAAACTTATACACTACAACATTTTCCCAATGGATATCGAACCCACAGCCTGTCCCTTTTGTAGTAGCACGCTAGTATTTCTACATCAAGACGGACCTCATCCAGCTCATGTCGATTAAAATTAAGTTAATATTTTCAAGAAGTCAAAACTATTTACAATTAAACACTGCTCTTCCAAGCTACGTCAGAAATATTAACTACAATTATATTTTTATTATAAAATTCTATTCTACACAATACTACGACATAACATTACTACAAGTTACAACCTTCTAATAAACACGGACCACTAAAAGGCGCTCTGCTAATATCAATTAAAGCAGATGTCGTGACTATTGGCTTATCGTATGTATTTCAATTTTCATACAAATATTGTATTGTAAATATTGTGAATGCTGATTCTATTGAAGGTTGACTGTTAAATTAAATTGTACAGGCTAATTGATTATAAATATTCATGTGTTTGCTTAAATGTTGTTGTAGCGCAGGTGTTTAAAAGTGCGGATGAAAATGCGACAGGTTAAAGGTTCAATTCCCACTCGAGGAAATAGAGCGTAGGAATGAAAATATTTAATATTCTCATTCCTACGCTCCAGTAATAAATCAAAGCGTGATGTTGACTTCCGCCTCTCAACACACAATGGTTCAATTTAGTGTGAAGTGGGAAAGCTAAAAAATACTAACATATAAAAAAGTAGATGCATGTTGTGGTGCAGAGGCAGAAGCGTGTGACTGTAAACTATTGGTTGTGAATTCGATGCCCACTCGAAGAAAATTAATAATTATTGTAAATGGGGAACCGAAGTGAAACAGAGTGTCTTAACACTAACTTTTCAAGCTCCCTCTGCCTACCCTGCCATGTGCAAGATACAGCATGAACTTAAAAAAGTAAGAGTTAGTAACAATTAACATTTACTGAACGTCCACAAACAAAAGCTTATCCGCGGCGTTATTGAGATCTATAAAATATGTTCAATAGTAATTGTATAATTGTTAATCTACAATTACGACATTTGGTTAAAATAACAATTTGCTCGACGCAGCAACCCCTACCAGTGTGTAAGAGAACTTTGGAGCCTAGAGCTAAGATACGTTCTCTCCGTTCCGTTCCCCACTTTTCGCCGAATGTGAGGCATTGCGTGTTAAGTAGCAGAACTCAGCGCTGCGTTTTGCAATTTACAGTACATAAAAACGTGTTCATAACTATGACACAATTACTAATATTATCATGCCTCATACAAAATCAGTGCCTATGCCTGAAAAGTTAAGTTTGTCTTTTTTCATCGGTTGTCCTTTTTGACTTATAATTCTGAACTTGGTAAGGAAGTCTGGATGGGTGAATCCAACTTGCACTTGACCGGTTTTTTATTTCATAAACAGCTCCAGATGTGCACCTAGACATGAAAGTAAAAAGAATAATAAGGCCTATAAGTAAGACAAAAGGTATCGTAATTCGTGATTTTGTTAAAGAAATTTATTAAAATTTTCTCTAAACCTAAGCGACGTAAAATTATTAGGTGTAGATTACGACGAGGTATGAAAACTTTAAATAAATTTCGGTATAAATTTAATGGCGGTAGATGAAAAATATTATATTTAACTAAGTTAAAATGAACTAGTAGACGCCCGCTACTTCGTGTGCGTGAACTTGCAAAATCCTGGGTATCTCGTGAAATTCTCTCTTAGTACTCCCCTACACTGCCCTACGGATAGAAAAGCGGAACTAAGTGTTATGACACTCGGCCCCTGTTTTGTACTTCTCTCAACAATCTGAAAATGGACTTTTAAAAGAATTGACCCGATCTCTAGAACTAAATACTCTTTTAATTTTTTAAGTAAATATTTGACAACATTTTATTACATTAATATATTTGTTTAATTTACATTTTATTACATTAATATATTTGTTTAATTTACATAACATTCACTGTGAGCAGCTATTTATTTATAAATTTAAAAAAAATACTATGAAAATATAAGAAATGTCAAAACAATAAATAAAAAAAGAGATGTGTCTAATATTAAATAAAAGTGAATAAATCTCGTTCATAAGAGAGTTCAGGAAATAAATTATTTTCACGTCGAGAACTTAAACTTTCACTACAAATCGTTTTATTGTCGATATCTATATCTACGCCTTATAGTAAACAACGATACGATAATGAGTAAAAACATCAATTTCTACGGTAGAACGTAGAGCTTAAACATTTTGTAAAAACATAAGACACATTTTTTTGTGATAAATAAAAACATGTTTTCTTCTAAGAGTTAGTAGAGTGATATATATTTTTATTCATTTAGTGTAAATAATGTTTGAATGTTTAAATGTTTAAGTAAGAAAATAACTTTTTATTTATTTTACATTAAAAATATTTAAAAGGTCGAGCTCAGGCGTGTCCTTGGGGATGTCCTACGTGTTCCTATCAGAGGACGAAAATAGGCTGATAAAGGAGGAAAAAGAAATTATTATTGTTTTGATTTTGTTTGTTATATAAACAGTAATTATTTCCTTATTTGTGCATTGTGTATGAATAATACATCGAGATATAATATATTTGTCACTGATCCCTGCCGTATATTGAAGATATATTATAAATCTAAATTGTGGGTACGTATATTATGTAATAGAATAAAAAAAAAATGTCTGCTTGTCTGTCCGATTGTGCACGCTATTCTCTGTAACGGTTTAATTGATTTAGATGCAGTTTTTTACAAATGCAATTGGCTAAAATTTTAGTTCCGAAGTATGGATATAATTTTTATAAAAGTGTAGTTATAACTTTAATATAATTTATATTGTAACAGAGTTTCAGCGGGCGGAGGCGTGAGCGGGTCACAAGCCTAAAATATAGCTATGTATCGGATACATCTTCATATAAGAGATATTCTGTTACAAAGCTAAATCCATTGAAGATTTTAATAGTAAATATAAAAATATCATAACTTATTTATATGACACTTTCCGCGAGGGACTGAGTACGAATCCCTGTTGGAAATTAACTTTAATGTATCGTAAAATTTGCGGTCATCTTTACGACTTGAACACATAATGTATATGAATATATGTGCGTTATGCTTTTATATTATTATACTAAAGCCTAGATCAATGGATATTGTTATAGGATTCTTTGTTATTATTTCTACTTCTATATTTCATATTAAATTAATGTCTACCTAGTTCGAAATATGGCAACGTGATCTTTTGTCAGTTTCCGTTAAAAAACTTTCGTTCCCCACCTCGCACCATGTTCTTCAGTTATTGTATAATTCCATTTACTGAATTACTCCAGTCTTTAAGAACTTACCTCAAGTTGTATTGTCGATATCTCATTTGAATATCGAATGTAAATCGGCTTAGGATTTTGTTGTTTTAAGGTAAATTCGGTCTACAGCCTCCTCGCCGCAGGTAACAGACAAGGCAGGAATATAAAGCGTGTAAAGACTGTGTTTCTTTTGATAGTAAATTTGTCATTCTCCAAAAAGCTTGTTTTCCAGAGAATTTGGGACCTGACTGAGTACAAAGTTACAGTAGATTTCAAACAACGACTATTTATATTTAAAATATTTTTAGTTTTGTATCCTATCGAGGTACAGACGCACAAACGTGTAAATGTAAATGTGATAGATCGTAGGTTCGATACTTACTCGAGGTAATGGAATATTTAGTATCTTCAATTCACACTATATGTTGGTGGATTGATAGCATTTAACTCTATATAAGTATTTTTCATATTAATACTTAACACAAATAATAAAATAATATCAATAATTCATCTTTAAAATGTGAATTGTTAGAAAAATAACGGATTGTACTGGATTCCGATAAGATATGTTAAGATAAAAATAAGAGAGCGGAAATTTAATTATTTTATCAAACCCTCGGTTGATCACTGTTTTATTGAGTAATTTAGTCAGAATCACGGTAAATAAAACATAATCTTGTAATATTTATTCAGTAGCTTTCTTATAAGCATTTTTAAAGTAGCACAAAATGTCAGTAATATCAGTCCTACAAGTTACAACTGAAAGTTACCCAGCCTTTAGAACTACATCAATGTATTTTATCTTAACACATAAAAAAACAGTCTCTCGTTTAATATAAATAAAGACGAAGAGATTTCATTTTATTTTGTAAATATTAAGAATATTTTTCGTTTGAATAATTACTAAGAGCGTAGTTGCGGTGGCAGAATAGTAATGAACACGTTCACCCGGCGATAGGCAAAGTGGAAATAACTAGACGACAAGCGTCTGATTTTAATGAAAATGCGTTCAAGTCTAGACGATACTAAATACAGAATAGTTTGTATTGATATTTACATTTATTTGTAAAAATTATGTTTTTAAAAATGTATATGTTATTTTACTTTGTAAAATAATTGTATTAACCGTTTATTTATTAAAAAAATATCGAAGATATCAAATGAATTCATTCTTTTTTTGATATATTCTTTTTTTCCCGCTATTTCCTATGCGAAGCTGGGCAGGCAGAACGGTCTATTAAGACTGATTTTTTGAGAAACATAGAACTCAACGCTGCTTGCTCTATGCCTCGTTATCAGAGCAAGAAACTGATAATAAAATAATTATTTGTTTCGAGTTCTAATGTTTACAGCCACATGTCGACGACACTGCGTCTGTGGCTTACTTGTCAATGGACTATCTGACTAAAAACTATTTTTTCAATTCGAACTAGTTATACTTAGGATCCATACAAACTTTTCAGTTTTATAATATAATTATATATTATTGATATATTATGTTAAATATTAAGTAGTATATTATGTTAAACAGTAAGTTACAAGGACAGCAGTTGGAGGATCATGAAAATACAAAATAATACATATATTAATTTCAATTAAGTTTAAAAGAAAGTGATTTTTCTAATCTTACTTAATCTTACTTAACCTATAACTTAATTATTTAATGCTGAAAAAATAATTAACAAAAAATTGTAGAAATTCTATTTGTATCAACGGCATTCACCCGATCTCTCTCACTCACTCACTCAGCTCCACGTTGTATCCCGCACATTAGGTGTAGGCAGAGGAAATCCTCTCCTCTCTCCTCATTAACCTTTTTCATTGCTCGTCCTTTCTGCACTCAGCCACCCTCAGACAAACATAACAACAGTATGGTTTCACGTATCAAAAACATATACAAATTTTACTATAACTACATAGCTATTGGTTTAGAAAGCACTTAATAAAGCCTACATATAATCTGCATACATAATATATAAATAACAAGAACGTACATCCGCGCCCGTCACGCCGCGATGACGTCACTCTCGGTACACGTAGAATACGGGGTAAGATTTTTGCTATTTCCATTGCCATTCCACACGTAGTAAGGTTGGAATATAAAGAAAATATCTTTTTATAAACTTTAATTTATTACAACAGTACAATCGCGAATTGCAAGTTTAATTCTCTCAATACAGTATGAAATTAGTAAGCTTTGTGCTAATTTGTTTTATTTTATTTATCATCATCGTAAGTCCACTGAAGCCCCAACAGACGTCCGCAAGCAACACGCCCTACAACTCATGTACCAAATGTTCTATACTTTAGTGACGTAACTATCACCTTTTCCTATGAAAGCTATGTTCAAAGTTTAAGCAAGTGTTTTGATTAGACTTAACTAATATACTCGTAAGTCTTAACTTGATATAGTATTTTTTTTCGCTTATTTTTTTTTACTTCCGTTTTAGGCCGTCATGCCGCTGGAGTACAAGTGCGCAACTGAAAGCACAATGGTTGTAGGGTCTTCAGTGGGGGCCCATCACACAATATGTTGTATTAGGACAGCTATACTGAATCGACGCTAGCGGCTGATTAAATGCCAATGTAACTGATATATTGAGACCGTTACAAGAGAGAGGCCGTTACTTAATTAAAATAATTGTTACCTGTCATGCTCTAGTACTAATAAATTAAAGTATGAAGTGGCATATAATTTCTTTTATATTCATTGAAAGGTCGAGCATAATGAGAAGACTGTTTTCATTTTTTGTAATATGCTATAGAAACGAGTTATAGATCGATATATACCTATATTTTTTTTTTATGTTTATATTTTATTTTATTTTATAAGAGGTGGTAAGTTTCAACACTTAACTTAGGATACTACAAGAATTACGCAAATAAACAAAAAAGATTAAATATTTGCAGAAAATAAATCTCTATAAGTGACCATGATGTACTCAATAGTTCCAAATTAAATAGTTATATCAATTAAATATTTATATTAATCCTCAGCTTCATGCTGTATCCCGCACGACGCAGGGTAGGCAGAGGGAACTCGGGAACCTAGTGTTAAGACACTCCGTTCCACTTCAGTTCCCTACTTTCCGCCGAATTTGAGGCATTACGTGTTGAGTGGCGGAAGTCAACGCCGCGTTTTGCCTGATTACCAGAGCGAAGAAATGAACCATTAAATATTTAAATTGAAAATATTAAATATTTCATTTCTTCTAATGGGGATCGAACCCAAAACCTGTCACACGCTTGTGCCGCTGCGCCACGACAGGCCTTAATATTAAAAATATTAACATAAATTGTTTGTTTCAACAAAGTGCGTCTTAAAAATTTTCAGTTTTATTATTAGTCGGTAAGGATTAGATGGGGGAGTTCGTGAACAACAACAAAGCTCTCGAGGATGGCTGGAGAAATATTTTCTGAGCACTCCAACGCCAGCTTTAACTCTGAAAAACTAATAACTACAATGTATTTCTGTTATTTATACAATAAACTTACTTGTACGTACAACTTACGTAACTTGGTAACCTAGTGTTAAGTCACTTCGTTCCGTTTCTCACTTTTCGCCGAATTTGAAGCATGGAACTCAACGTCTTATTTTTTAAAATAAATTAAACAAAATAAGCTATTAGATTCCTACAATAAACATTCAATTCCTTAGTCTATTCACGAAAATATATGTGAACGTAAAAAAAAATCGAAAATTGTATATGTAATTTATGACCGGGCTGATGATTTACTTCAATTGCAAGAAAAAATACAAGAAAATATACGGTTTTCCCTTTTAACCTGCGACGTGAGGGATGATTTATGTACTATATTGCGATTAGATGTGGTTTCAGTTGAATATCACATTTATTGATTATTTTGATTTGAGCTTTGTCTGTGTGTGTGTGCGTGTTTGTTTGTTTGTGTGGTACCGCGTACGGGTATAAGCTTGCCTTTGTAAACGTGACCGTCACGATAAAACTAATGCTAACAACAAATAAAATATTTTACAAAAATCTATACTATTGCTATAAAGCTGAAAGTTTGTTTTGTTTGCATCAATTTTAGGAACTTCTCTCACTTTAATTCAGGTTTCTTTTATGTTTTCAATAATATGTGTAATAATAAATAATAATAATAATAAAGCTTTATTTAATTCCATACAGCATGCACAATGATAACATTTAAAACAATAAATTACAATAAATAAATTAAATAAATAAATGAATTAGCAATTGATACTAAAATTATTAATTAATCTAGTTTTAATTTATTTATTTGACGTGGGATGTATGGACCCCTTTCGGGTAAAAGCCTCCTCCAAGGACTCTACTTTGTCTCTAGCCAAAGTGAGCCAATTTTCTCCTGCTGCTTGAGTCAATTCGTCTGTCCATCTGGCACATGGGCGGCCTCTAGCTCTTCGGCCTTTAGGTCCTTGCCATTTCACTGCCCTAATGGTCCACCTGTCATCGACATATCTGGCCACGTGACCTGCCCATCTCCATTTCATTTGTAGTGAAAAAGTTAATGCGTCAATTAATTTAGTTTTTTTACGAATGTGTTTGTTTTTGATCTTGTGTTTTAATATGTAACAAGAAACAATTTTATCCCGTTTATAGTTTTGATATGATCAGTACTTTTTGATACATTAAAAATATATTTATTTTCTGGTAAATGATAAAGAATAGAATTATGTTTCCGTTCTAATTCACAATAACAGTACGTCATCGACATAATTATCATCCTCATTACCTGGATACGTGGAATAGCTGAACAGCTTATCTGCGGTGTAAAGTTTCCAGGTCAATACTCCAAAATAGTAGACTAAATAAAAAACCACTTAAAATTTCCCGAGACATTTAACCTAAAGAAATAACGAAAGACTCCGACCATAATGACGGGCGAAGTGAAGTTTTTAGTGGGAATCAAAGTCAATATAAAAGTTTATTTACATTCGTCGTCGTCGTCGTCGTGTTTCAACACGCAATGCTAAAATCTCTGCTGAAAGTGAGAAACGGACATCTTAACAATAGGTTCTTAAATTCTCTCTGTCTATCCTGCAATGTGCAGATTACAGCGTAAAGCTTAACGCCACAGATAAACTCTTAATCGTATCGTATTAGTAATTATGTCAATGATTGTGATTATGTTCGTTATCTTTAATGCTATTACCAATTTATTTTGATGCTAGTGTGGAATCAACTAATAAATGTAAATTGTGTTGCCAATTATCGGCCGCGCTGCGACGAATGAATATTTATTGCTTGACAAACGTATAATTTGTTTGATGTGGACTCGTGGATAAGATAGACAATTTGTATCTGTATTGTACATGAGCTTTCAGGTTTTTTTAATATACTACTTCCCCGAAAAGGATTTAAAAGTTTCCCTTTGCCTACCCTGCCATGTACGGGATAAGTGCAGCGTAAAACAAAAAAAAACGAAAAAAAAAATATGTTTATAAAAACAGAAATTCTAGGTGATTTTTCTTATAGTGCATTGTATTTTAAGCGATGTCCTTTTATTTCATGTTATGTGGATTGTACAAAAAATGTGTTTTTATATAATATCCTTTTTTATTTTTTTCAGTATTTTTGTCAAGGGAAATTTTCTAGCCCAGATTACATTAGTTACACAACAATCACGACGTTATACGTTAATGAACTCGTATACCGTGAGTCTGATTATATGACTCAAATAAAACGGGGATCAAATGAGGGCTTGATAAAATAATTAAACTTCCGCTCTCTTATTTTTATGGCAGTTTATTTTTAATTTCTTTATTTTCAATTCCGTGATCCAATTTGTTGCCTAGAAGCTGGAAAGACGTGGCATGTCTTTATTTGTAACTGAAATCCCGTATAACTGACAACTCGTTATTTTTATAAATATTTACATTTTAATGACATTTACAGTCACACGTTAAACAAAACATAAGACACATTTTTTTTGTGATAAATAAAAACATGTTTTCTTCTAAGAGTTAGTAGAGTGATATATATTTTTATTCATTTAGTGTAAATAATGTTTGAATATTTAAATGTTTAAGTAAGAAAATAACTTTTTATTTATTTTACATTAAAAATATTTAAAAGGTCGAGCTCAGGCGTGTCCTTGGGGATGTCCTACGTGTTCCTATCAGAGGACGAAAATAGGCTGATAAAGGAGGAAAAAGAAATTATTATTGTTTTGATTTTGTTTGTTATATAAACAGTAATTATTTCCTTATTTGTGCATTGTGTATGAATAATACATCGAGATATAATATATTTGTCACTGATCCCTGCCGTATATTGAAGATATATGATAAATCTAAATTGTGGGTATGTATATTATGTAATAGAATAAAAAAAAAAATGTCTGCTTGTCTGTCCGATTGTGCACGCTATTCTCTGTAACGGTTTAATTGATTTAGATGCAGTTTTTTACAAATGCAATTGGCTAAAATTTTAGTTCCGAAGTATGGATATAATTTTTATAAAAGTGTAGTTATAACTTTAATATAATTTATATTGTAACAGAGTTTCAGCGGGCGGAGGCGTGAGCGGGTCACAAGCCTAAAATATAGCTATGTATCGGATACATCTTCATATAAGTGATATTCTGTTACAAAGCTAAATCCATTGAAGATTTTAATAGTAAATATAAAAATATCATAACTTATTTATATGACGCTTTCCGCGAGGGACTGAGTACGAATCCCTGTTGGAAATTAATTTTAATGTATCGTAAAATTTGCGGTCATCTTTACGACTTGAACACATAATGTATATGAATGAATATATGTGCGTTATGCTTTTATATTATTATACTAAAGCCTAGATCAATGGATATTGTTATAGGATTCTTTGTTATTATTTCTACTTCTATATTTCATATTAATTAATGTCTACCTAGTTAAAAATATGGCAACGTGATCTTTTGTCAGTTTCCATTAAAAAACTTTCGTTCCCCACCTCGCGCCATGTTCTTCAGTTATTGTATAATTCCATTTACTGAATTACTATTTCTATAAGAACTTACCTCAAGTTGTATTGTCGATGTCTCATTTGAATATCGAGTGTAAATCGGCTTAGGATTTTGTTGTTTTAAGGTAAATTCGGTCTACAGCCTCCTCGCCGCAGGTAACAGACAAGGCAGGAATATTAAGCGTGTAAAGACTGTGTTTCTTTTGATAGTAAATTTGTCATTCTCCAAAAGCTTGTTTTCCAGAGAATTTGGGACCTGCCTGCGTACAAAGTTACAGTAGATTTGAAACAACGACTATTTATATTTAAAATATTTTTAGTTTTGTATCCTATCGAGGTACAGACGCACAAACGTGTAAATGTAAATGTGATAGATCATAGGTTCGATACTTACTCGAGGTAATGGAATATTTAGTATCTTCAATTCACACTATATGTTGGTGGATTGATAGCATTTAACTCTATATAAGTATTTTTCATATTAATACTTAACATAAATAATAAAATAGTATCAATAATTCATCTTTAAAATGTGAATTGTTAGAAAAATAACGGATTGTACTGGATTCCGATAAGATATATTAAGATAAAAATAAGAGAGCGGAAATTTAATTATTTTATCAAACCCTCGGTTGATCACTGTTTTATTGAGTCATTTAGTCAGAATCACGGTAAATAAAACATAAACTTGTAATATTTATTCAGTAGCTTTCTTATAAGTACTTTTAAAGTAGCACAAAATGTCAGTAATATTAATCCTACAAGTTACAACTGAAAGTTACTCAGCCTTTAGAACTACATCAATGTTTTTTATCTTAACACATAAAAATACAGTCTCTCGTTTAATATAAATAAAGGCGAAGAGATTTCATTTTATTTTGTAAATATTAAGAATATTTTTCGTTTGAATAATTACTAAGAGCGTAGTTGCAGCGGCAGAATAGTAATGAACACGTTCACCCGCCGATAGGCAAAGTGGAAATAACTCGACGACAAGCGTCTAATTTTAATGAAAATGCATTCAAGTCTAGACGATACTAAATACAGTATAGTTTGTATTGATATTTACATTTATTTGTAAAAATTATGTTTTTAAAAATGTATATGTTATTTTACTTTGTAAAATAAATGTATTAACCGTTTATTTATTAAAAAAATATCGAAGATATCAAATGAATTCATTCTTTTTTTGATATATTCTTTTTTTCCCGCTATTTCCTATGCAAAGCTGTGCAGGCAGAACGGTCTATTAAGACTGATTTTTTGAGAAACATAGAACTCAACGCTGCTTGCTCTATGCCTCGTTATCAGAGCAAGAAACTGATAATAAAATAATTATTTGTTTCGAGTTCTAATGTTTACAGCCACATGTCGACGACACTGCGTCTGTGGCTTACTTGTCAATGGACTATCTGACTAAAAACTATTTTTTCAATTCGAACTAGTTATACTTAGGATCCATACATACTTTTCAGTTTTATAATATAATTATATATTATTGATATATTATGTTAAATATTAAGTAGTATATTATGTTAAACAGTAAGTTACAAGGACAGCAGTTGGAGGATCATGAAAATACAAAATAATACATATATTAATTTCAATTAAGTTTAAAAGAAAGTGATTTTTCTAATCTTACTTAATCTTACTTAACCTATAACTTAATTATTTAATGCTGAAAAAATAATTAACAAAAAATTGTAGAAATTCTATTTGTATCAACGGCATTCACCCGATCTCTCTCACTCACTCACTCAGCTCCACGTTGTATCCCGCACATTAGGTGTAGGCAGAGGAAATCCTCTCCTCTCTCCTCATTAACCTTTTTCATTGCTCGTCCTTTCTGCACTCAGCCACCCTCAGACAAACATAACAACAGTATGGTTTCACGTATCAAAAACATATACAAATTTTACTATAACTACATAGCTATTGGTTTAGAAAGCACTTAATAAAGCCTACATATAATCTGCATACATAATATATAAATAACAAGAACGTACATCCGCGCCCGTCACGCCGCGATGACGTCACTCTCGGTACACGTAGAATACGGGGTAAGATTTTTGCTATTTCCATTGCCATTCCACACGTAGTAAGGTTGGAATATAAAGAAAATATCTTTTTATAAACTTTAATTTATTACGTACAATCGCGAATTGCAAGTTTAATTCTCTCAATACAGTATGAAATTAGTAAGCTTTGTGCTAATTTGTTTTATTTTATTTATCATCATCGTAAGTCCACTGAAGCCCCAACAGACGTCCGCAAGCAACACGCCCTACAACTCATGTACCAAATGTTCTATACTTTAGTGACGTAACTATCACCTTTTCCTATGAAAGCTATATTCAAAGTTTAAACAAGTGTTTTGATTAGACTTAACTAATATACTCGTAAGTCTTAACTTGATATAGTATTTTTTTTCGCTTATTTTTTTTACTTCCGTTTTAGGCCGTCATGCCGCTGGAGTACAAGTGCGCAACTGAAAGCACAATGGTTGTAGGGTCTTCAGTGGGGGCCCATCACACAATATGTTGTATTAGGACAGCTATACTAAATCAACGCTAGCGGCTGATTAAATGCCAATGTAACTGATATATTGAGACCGTTACAAGAGAGAGGCCGTTACTTAATTAAAATAATTGTTACCTGTCATGCTCTAGTACTAATAAATTAAAGTATGAAGTGGCATATAATTTCTTTTATATTCATTGAAAGGTCGAGCATAATGAGAAGACTGTTTTCATTTTTTGTAATATGCTATAGAAACGAGCTATAGATCGATATATACCTATATTTTTTTTAATGTTTATATTTTATTTTATTTTATAAGAGGTGGTAAGTTTCAACACTTAACTTAGGATACTACAAGAATTACGCAAATAAACAAAAAAGATTAAATATTTGCAGAAAATAAATCTCCAAATAGTTCCAAATTAAATAGTTATATCAATTAAATAGTTATATATTTATATTAATCCTCAGCTTCATGCTGTATCCCGCACGACGCAGGATAGGCAGAGAGAACTCGGGAACCTAGTGTTAAGACACTCCGTTCCACTTCAGTTCCCTACTTTCCGCCGAATTTGAGGCATTACGTATTGAGTGGCGGAAGTCAACGCCGCGTTTTGCCTGATTACCAGAGCGAAGAAATGAACCATTAAATATTTAAATTGAAAATATTAAATATTTCATTTCTTCTAATGGGGATCGAACCCAAAACCTGTCACACGCTTGTGCCGCTGCGCCACGACAGGCCTTAATATTAAAAATATTAACATAAATTGTTTGTTTAAACAAAGTGCGTCTTAAAAATTTTCAGTTTTATTATTAGTCGGTAAGGATTAGATGGGGGAGTTCGTGAACAACAACAAAGCTCTCGAGGATGGCTGGAGAAATATTTTCTGAGCACTCCAACGCCAGCTTTAACTTTGAAAATCTAATAACTGCAAAGTATTTCTGTTATTTATACAATAAAGTTACTTGTACGTACAACTTACGTAACTTGGTAGTGTTAAGTCACTTCATTCCGTTTCTCACTTTTCGCCGAATTTGAAGCACGGAACTCATCGTCTTATTTTTTAAAATAAATTAAACAAAATAAGCTATTAGATTCCTACAATAAACATTCAATTCCTCAATCTATTCACGAAAATATATGTGAATGTAAAAAAAATCGAAAATTGTATATGTAATTTATGACCGGGCTGATGATTTACTTCAATTGCAAGAAAAATACAAGAAAATATACGGTTTTCCCTTTTACCCTGTGACGTGAGGGATGATTTATGTACTATATTGCGATTAGATGTGGTTTCAGTTGAATATCACAAGTATTGATTATTTTGATTTGAGCTTTGTGTGTGTGTGCGTGTATTTGTTTGTTTGTTTGGTACCGCGTACGGGTATAAGCTTGCCTTTGTAAACGTGACCGTCACGATAAAACTAATGCTAACAACAAATAAAATATTTTACAAAAATCTATACTATTGCTATAAAGCTGAAAGTTTGTTTTGTTTGCATCAATTTTAGGAACTTCTCTCACTTTAATTCAGGTTTCTTTTATGTTTTCAATAATATGTATAATAATAAATAATAATAATAACAAAGCTTTATTTAATTCCATACAGCATGCACAATGATAACATTTAAAACAATAAATCACAATAAATACATTAAATAAATAAATGAATTAGCAATTGATCATAAAATTATTAATTAATCTAGTTTTAATTTACTCATTTGACGTGGGATGTATGGACCCCTTTCGGGTAAAAGCCTCCTCCAAGGACTTCCATCGTACTTTGTCTCTAGCCAAAGTGAGCCAATTTTCTCCTGCTGCTTGAGTCAATTCGTCTGTCCATCTGGTACATGGGCGGCCTCTAGATCTTCGGCCTTTAGATCCTTGCCATTTCACTGCCCTAATGGTCCACCTGTCATCGACATATCTGGCCACGTGACCTGCCCATCTCCATTTCATTTGTAGTGAAAAAGTTAATGCGTCAATTAATTTAGTTTTTTTACGAATGTGTTTGTTTTTGATCTTGTGTTTTAATATGTAACAAGGAACAATTTTATCCCGTTTATAGTTTTTATATGACCAGTACTTTTTGATACAATAAAAACATATTCATTTTCTGGTAAATGATAAAGAATAGAATTAATTTTCCGTTCTAATTCATAATAACAGTACGTCATCGACATAATTATCATCCTCATTACCTGGATACGTGGAATAGCTGAACAGCTTATCTGTGGTGTAAAGTTTCCAGGTCAATACTCAAAAATAGTAGACTAAATAAAAAACCACTTAAAATTTCCCGAGACATTTAACCTAAAGAAATAACGAAAGACTCCGACCATAATGACGGGCGAAGTGAAGTTTTTAGTAGGAATCAAAGTCAATATAAAAGTTTATTCACATTGGTCGTCGTCGTCGTCGTGTTTCAACACGCAATGCTAAAATCTCTGCTGAAAGTGAGAAACGGACATCTTAACAATAGGTTCTTAAATTCTCTCTGTCTATCCTGCAATGTGCAGGTTACAGCGTAAAGCTGAACTTAACGCCACCGATAAACTCTTCATCGTATCGTATTAGTAATTATGTCAATGATTGTGATTATGTTCGTCATCTTTAATGCTATTAACAATTTATTTTGATGCTAGTGTGAAATCAACTAATAAATGTAAATTGTGTTGCCAATTATCGGCCGCGCTGCGACGAATGAATATTTATTGCTTGACAAACGTATAATGTGGACTCGTGGATAAGATAGACAATTTATATCTGTATTGTACATGAGCTTTCAGGTTTTTTTTAATATACTACTTCCCCGAAAAGTATTTAAAAGTTTCCCTTTGCCTACCCTGCCATGTACGGGATAAGTGCAGCGTAGGGTAAAAAAAAAAAAGGAAAAAAAATATGTTTATAAAAGCCGAAATTCTAGGTGATTTTTCTTATAGTGCATTGTATTTTAAGCGATGTCCTTTCATTTCATGTTATGTGGATTGTACAAAAAATGTGTTTTTATATAATATCCTTTTTTATTTTTTTCAGTATTTTTGTCAAGGGAAATTTTCTAGCCCAGATTACATTAGTTACACAACAATTACGACATTATACGTTAATGAACTCGTATATCGTGAGTCTGGTTATATGACTCAAATAAAACGGGGATCAAATGAGGGCTTGATAAAATAATTAAATTTCCGCTCTCTTATTTTTATGGCAGTTTATTTTTAATTTCTTTATTTTCAATTCCGTGATCCAATTTGTTGCCTAGAGGCTGGAAAGACGTGGCATGTCTTTATTTGTAACTGAAATCCCGTATAACTGACAACTCGTTATTTTTATAAATATTTACATTTTAATGACATTTACAGTCACACGTTTGTGTCTGTACCTCGATAGGACACAAAACTAAAAATATTTTAAATATTAATAGTCATTGTTTCAAACCTATTGTTAACTTCTACTCAGTCCCAAATTCTATAAAAAGCATTTTTTTTGTTTATAGAATGACAAATTTAAGATTAATTAAACAGAATCTTTATACGTTTAATATTCCTGTCTCATCTCTTCCCTGCGGCGAGGAGGCTGTAGCCTGAATTTACCTTAAAACAACAAAATCCTAAGGCGATTAACATTAGTTATTCAAGTGAGACATCGCCACTACAACTTGCGATAAGGTCTTGTAGACCGGAGTGATCCAGTAAATGGGAATATGATAAAATATCTTGTATCTTGTATCTATTAATATCGTAATTTTTGAAAATATTTCATATTTCATGTTCTTAGCTCTGGTAATGAGGCAATTGCGTTCTGCTACTCTACACGCAATGGTTTCAGATTATGACGAAAAGTGGGGAACGGAGTGTCTTACGGGACATTGGATCCCCGAGTTCCATACGCTTGGCTTGCCTTGCCATGAGCAGCCAAAATCTAATGAAATAATAAATATGTTTTCTTCAATACATGGTCTGATCATCATGGTGATTTAATAAAAGTGTAAAATTTGATGTTCGCAGATTAAACAGTTAACGAAATGTGAAGGGCTCAAACGTAACTACAAATAGTTCAAATGTTACCTCAATACTAAATTAATATTAATTTAATATCAAAGATCTACAATAATACTAAAAAAATCCTGTGACGTAATCCATTGATCTAGATTTTATTATAATATTAAAAGCATAACGCACACACACATATACGTATATACATACATATATGTTATGTGTTCATGTCCATAAGAGGACCGCCCACTTTACGACATATTAAAATTAACTTCCAACAGGGATTCGTACTCAGTCCCTCGCGGAAAGCGTCATATAAATGAATTATTACAATTTTATATTTACCATTAAAAAGCTAAAAGGGTTTAGCCTCGTAACATAAAATCTCTTATATGAAGTTTAGGTATGTGTGTCAGTGTATCCGGTGGTTTAAATTTCATTAGATTTGAAATTGCGACCCGCTTGCGGCATCACTCGCTTTTACTATTCAATTAATTTCTTTCCAATCTTAATCACCCGTGACATTGGACTACTGTAGAGTGTTCGTGTTTATAAATCAATATACGCGATTATAATTATATACGGACAATGCGCCACGACCAGGTGCGGTCGACTTCCTTAAGGAAAGGGCAAGAGCGACATACCTACTGGGGGTTGGTGTTGGGGCTTGAAGAATAAATTTGAAATTATACGGTCTTTTATTTGTTTTAGTATTTATATTCTATTATTACGATCACATCAGAAATGATTCACTACTTCAAAATCATTTGGAAGTATTGGTACTTAAGTCAACATGTTCACATGATTTTGAAAGAGTGAATCATTATGATTTTCGTATAAAAATTATTTAGGAAATTTATTGCCGAGAAATTCGACATACTGTTTTGCGGGGTCAACGAATGGCAGTAGTGTTGTTTTTTGTCCTCCATTATTTAGTATGAAATCGACCTTCATTGATTGGGTTAATGAATTCTATCGTGACGACGCCGATTTCAGTTTTATTAAATATTAGCGTAAAAATATATACAAAACAATATGTTTTCGAATATAATAAATCATAGAGTAATTCATGTAAATGGCTTGTGATAGGAGAATTCGTACTTAGCGGATTCCGCTGGATATGTAAATATCAAATAAAACCCCATGTAAAGCCGAACATGTATTTTTGGTTAAACTAAATCTTAACATTGATTTGGCAATAACATTTCCCTTATATTTTACAAGACTGCGATTTTATTTTTTTCCCTTCAGCTATATTATCTGACGAACAAATGTAGGGTACAATAAAGAGTTATTAGATATATATAATATCTTTAATTAAAATGATATAAGAATATTCTAAATTAAAATACTTTTTGCTGAAATCTGGAGGATTTCTTTTTAATGGTAATATTAAATATATAATTTCCTCGAGTAGGAGTCAAAATCACAACCTGTCGCGTTTGCAGTTGCACGTTTGTGTCACTGCGCTACGACAGGCCTCTGTGTTAAGGATATTTTGGCTTGTTCCTTCTCAAATGTACACTCATCACTGAGTATCTTATTTAGTAATTTATGTTCGATGTCAGGTTAAAGTTATTATATTATGATCCCGGATATGACATCGAGACTCAATACTTAAATTTATTTTCAAAATTAAAAAAAATCAAATTCAGATGTACGTAGTTTTCGAAATAGTATTATATAGGAAATAATTAGATCGAGGCCCGCAAGGATAAACGAGACGATTGTAATGCGATAGGTTGTGGGTTCCATCCCCACTTGAGGAAATTCAATAATTAATATTTTCATTTCCTTATTCTTGTAATGTGGGAAAGCGCGATGTGATGATGATGTTATAAAAAAATTGATAAGTGGAGGAGGCACGAAGCAGAGCACTACCACGAACATAACATATTGTTGCTTTTACATTTGATAGACTATCACAATGATAATCATATCGATGCTGAAAGAGTTTTTACTTCAAAACTATATCTGTGTTATTCAAGTAAAACGTTTATTTAGTTTATTATTAAAAGTTTATATTTTATTTTCAGTACAAGTCCGTTCAATGGATATCAGCTAGTTGTTGACAAGTGTTGCACCAGGTTTACTGTGTCTATTCTGCTATATGCGGAATACAACGAGAAAACTATTTATAAAATGATACAAAAGATATTGTAAAAACTTCTAGATAATTAATTACAGGAATAAAAATCCAAAATCTTAGTATCACTAGACCAACAACAATATGCAACCTAAACTGTAGGTGTAGTAGCACGTTATATTCTAAAACTACCCTGACCGGCCAAAGAGCATTACTTGGCTGATAATTGGTTGGGAGCACCCAAATTTTGTTATTTTAAAAGCATTTTATTAGTAGCAAATTTGTAAATAATATCTTTGTAATAAATACTATAGAGGCCTGTCGTGGAGCAGCGGCACCAGCGTGTGACTGTAAGTCATCCCAGTCGAGGAAATGAAATATTTAATATTTTAAATTTGAATATTTAATGTTCATTTTCTTCGCTCTTGTAATAAGGCAAAGCGCAGAGTTGAGTTCCGCCACTCAACACGCAATGCCTCGGGATACAGCGTGAAGCTAAAAAAATAAATAAAATAAAAAGTATCTCGATCGTAGATCAAACTCTGTGGATAATATGATAACATGGCAATCATTGGCGAGAACCGGAAGATACTAGAGCGGCCCAGGATCTATGTCGGATAAAAGTGCCTTTCTACTCGTATGTCTGTCTCTGGACTGACACCGGACGGCCACGGAAGCGCTGGTTGGATGTTATGATGCAAGACATGAGAGCCAGTGGTCCACTTATCGATTTATACTTACTGCTTGAGTAACGAACTGTTATTAGACTTCGTGAGAGATAGAAAACGAAAATTCTTAATATTTTTTTCCCTGAGTAGAAATGAAACAACTTTACTCTTACACACCACGGTGTGCCACCAGGCCATAACAGCTTCATAGTCTATATCAATATATTTCATAATATATGACAAAACTTGTAGCTATGTATACAAAATTAATTGACTTAATCAATGAAAAAAAGAGAAAATATCTCTAAACAGATTTTTAAGAAACTATTACCATAAAAAAAGAGCCACTTTGCGTATCACTCGTGAAATAAATTAATTTTGTTGATAAAGGAATCGTCTTTCATCCTAGGGGGCGATGGTATTATTTTTTTTTTTTTTAAATTAGATCGTCCGAATTATATTTGGATTTTGTAGACTTGGGTGATTTTTGATATATTTATAGTCTATTGTACTGCAGTTTATTTGGTAGTTTTGTGTGCTATAGTGGATAGGTGACCTATAATATAGTGGTCAGCTTAGCGCAGGTGACTGTAAAAGCAACGGTTGTGGGTTCAGTACCTATTCGAGGCAATGATGATTTTTCCTAATTCCTGGCCCTAATAATAAAATAAAGCGCGGCATTAAGCTATGCCACTCAATAACCAGCGCCATTTTTGACTGGCTTGGCAGTTAACTGTTTGCAAAATATTACACATAGCAATGTCCTCTTATAATTTATCTTTGACAAAAACGTCTCGTCTTATCTCTTGCTTTATGTAACTCGGTTACTTTAACGGCAGAGGGCTGTCACTTCTGTTAAATAATGACTAAGCGAGATAACAGTTCTATATTTAATGTTGTGTTGTTTTAGGAGGAAAGTTTATTTGCCATTTTTAAACAGAAGTTAAAAATAATAGCGCAATTTAAATTTAATCATTTTTTTGTGCTTATAGCTGTATCCCGTAAGGGTAGGCAAGGGAACTATAGGAAGGGAATAGGACTTAGGATCCTAGTCTAATGACACTCTGTACGTATTAAGATACTTCCGTTCCTCACGTTTGTCGAGTTTGAGTGATTATAAGACGAGTTAAATTTTAAAAAAAGGACCGTTTCAAAACCTAATCAAGCGTATTTTAGAGAGAGGATTAAAATCTAAAACATAAATTAAAATAAATAAAATTTAAGCCGCCGAACCACAGTTATACTATTAGACATTATACGAAAAGGAACGTTCATAAACCATTCAGCGATGCTAATTTGTGGAAAACACCACTTTATCATCGTTATATTACTGACCTCTTTCTTCAAAACAACTATTAGAGAAATATTACATGCAGGGACTTAACTTTAGCAAGCAAAGCCTAAAGCTCCTTTACTAGAAAATAATTTCGAAAAGTATTTAACCTTCCAGCGGTCACTCGCCTATGAGCCCGGTCTATGAGTCCGAAGAGAAGTTTGTTTAGTAATTGTACTAAGACTTTAAACAAAAGACATTCGGATCTCTGCATTTCAGATCTGCGGATGGGTGTCCCACAGGGATCGATTCTAGGGCCTGTTTTGTTTTTAATTTATATCAGTGACCTCCCCTTTTGCATTAATAATTTATGCGATGTGGTACTATTTGCCGATGATACTCCATTAACTATATACATAAACTTCAAGTCCAGCTTTTAACTAAGCAAGTTGATAGCATTGAAATGCAGAACAGAAGGAAGATCTTGCTATTGCATGGTGTCAGCGAGGACAAGAAAGAAGATACTGTAGCGAATGTTGTGGAAGTCCTGTCGAAGCATCTTAAATTATCCAATTTTTGTGTAGATGATATAAGTAGATGCCAGCGACTGGGTAAGTCATCATTAGAGAAGCCAAGACCCATCTTGATTAAGTTTAGAGATCAATCAGTGCGCAATCAAATTTGGTACTCAAAGTCTAGCCTTAAAAACACTGGATTTACACTGACTGAATTCTTGACTAAAACCAGGCATGATACTTTTATGGCAGCAAGACAGCGCTTTGGTATATCTAAATGTTGGACTAAAGATGGATATATTGTTGTTGTGGGACCTGATGGCAAGCGTCATAGAGTAGTCCTATCTGCAGAACTCGACAGTATTTCCACTGCTTCTGAACCCCGAGTCCAAGGAGCTGCTGTTTCGGCTACAATCCAGTCAACTGGTGCTAAACAAGTGGTCCATACACGAAGAATCTTAAAAAAATAATTTTCTCAATACTGTTTATGGTATAATTTATATTTCTTATGTTTAATATTATTCTCTTGTTCTCATTTCTAAATTCGTTTCTAGTGTACCTTTAGTGTCTAAATTCAAGTCTGTTACTTCCATTCTTTTTTTTTATTGTTATTTTTGATGTGTACCGGTGCAATAAGTATTTGTTTCGTCTTATTTGCACTAAATTGTATATTGCACTAAATAGTATCTTTTTTTTTGTGTATTCTATATAAATTTTGTCAGTTTTGTACATATGTAAACAAGCAACAATCGACGAAGTGACAGTTGAAAGCGGTCAGCGATGTAAGCATAGACAATATTATCCAACCACAATTAGTTTCGTTATACGCTGTCTTTCATCTTTTTTTTCTGTTTTTGCTTTTTGGTTTTATATAAAATACTGCTGATAGGTTGTATGAAGTCATAATATTATAACTTTTATTTATTTAAACGATAATCTTTTAAAAAAGATAGTACCAATACTATTATTATACACTTATTTGTTTATATTTATGTTTATCCTATTATTATTATTTATAATTATTACTATTTTATTTATTTATTTATATTTTTTTATGTTTTTAGGCATGGATAGCAATTATTCTACCAGCGATGATTCATTTCAACACTGCGATTCAACTTCATCTGATGATATATCTATAGTTTCTATAGCATCTCGGAGCCTCTTAAAATTTCATTGCGGACAACTTTTGATCCATTTCCTAGGAATTTTAATGTTGTTCATATTAACGCGCAGAGTATTCCCGCCCATTACCCTGATTTGCTCGATTCCTTTGATGTTCCAAATATTCACGCTCTCCTCGTTTCCGAATCCTTTCTTAAACCTTGTTTACCTTCAACCTCATTTGCGTTACCGGGCTTTCATTTAATAAGGAACGACAGAACGGAAAAGGGTGGAGGTGGCGTAGCAATCTACCTCCGCAGCCATATCCCTTTTTCTATTCTAGATTGATCACCTTCAGTCTATTCTAAGTCTTCAGAATATATTTTATTGGAAGTCCTCTTTGGTTCCCTCAAAGTTTTACTAGGTGTGTACTATAGTCCTAGCTTACATGTAAACTTTTTCGATACCTTTGAGGCACTGTTAGAAAAATATGTTCCTGGTGTTGATCACACCATTATAATGGGAGACTTTAATACGTGCCTGATCAATAATGACTCAAGCGCATCTCGAATTAAATCTATTACCAATAGCTGCAATCTTAACATCCTTCCCACAAATGCAACCCATCTGTTTCCTGGCTGTGCACCATCCTTACTAGATCTCATGATAGTCTCATCAACTGAACGGGTTGCTACTTTTGGGCAACTACCAGCAGAAGCATTCTCGTATCATGACCTTGTTTACCTCTCATATAAAATACGTCCACCAAAAATGAAACCTACAATAGTGATGCGAAGATGTTTTAATGACATGGATAATGATAAATTTATGCACGATCTAAATGGTATTGACTGGAATTGCGTACTTAATGTTTCATCAGTCAATAATAAAATAAACATCTTTAATTCTCTTTTAATCGAGCTTTTTGATATTCATGCGCCCTTTCGACCCATAAAATATAAACATCTCCCTGCTCCGTGGTTGACTCAAGAAATCAAGGTTCTTATGACTCAACGGAATACTGCAAAATCTAAATACAAAAAAAAACCGACAGATGAAAACTTCCAAAGGTACAAAATACTACGGAACAAATGCAATAAAATTTACAGAGGAGCCCGACGCAATTATATTCATTCCTCAATCAATTGTAGCAATGCATCAAATACTTGGAAACTTCTGAATCGGATGGGAATTGGTGGCAAACAATCGCATGATACATCTACCTTATGCAACTGTACGGATTTAAACTCTCTGATTAATTTTTTTTCAAATGTTACTCCAATGGATAGTACCACAAAAATGAAAACCCTCCAATCCTTATTGTTACTTCCTAATCCTACAGCTGCCGCTGCTCCTGTTCACATCTATTTCAGAAACGGAAATACGCAAACATATCATAGCTATAAAATCTGATGCTATTGGTTGCGATAGTATTAGTCGTCGCATGATTCTCCTAACTCTTCCTTACATTATATCAACCTTGTGTCATATATTTAATTATTCCCTTTCCTCTGGTGAATTCCCTGATGCTTGGCGACATGCACTAGTAATCCCGGTCCCAAAAAACTCCAACCCCATTTCCTTTGCAAACTACCGTCCAATTTCTATACTTCCTTTTCTTTCTAAAGTTCTTGAACGTATAGTACATGAGCAATTATATCAGTATCTACACAATAATAGCATCCTGTCACCATTTCAATCCGGCTTTCGACCTGGGCATAGCACAGTAATGGCACTCAACAAAGTATGTGAGGACGTTAGATATGGTGTGGATGGCCGGCAAATTACTGTACTTGTTTTACTAGATTTCTTTAATGCATTCCACATTGTAGACTTTGACATCCTTTTAGCTATTCTCAGGTCCATCAACTTTTGCCCAAAAACTACTGATTGGTATTTTTCTTACCTACATGGTCGCACGCAACGCATTAAACTTAACGAGAAGCAATCATCACAACATATAGTTAGCGCAGGCGTTCCACAAGGTGGTGTACTGTCCCCACTTCTTTTTTCCATTTTCATTAACACGTTAACTCAACACATAACTTCATCATACCATCTCTATGCAGATGATTTGCAAATTTATACCACTTCTTCTCTTACCGACATACCCAGAGCGATAAATGATATTAATTCCGATCTTCGAATCATTAGTAACTGGAGTAAGTCGTTTGGGCTATCTGTAAATCCAAGTAAGTCGAAAGTATGTATATTTGGTCACTCAAAACAATTATCAAAAATAGAATCCCCCCCCCCCCCCCCCCCCAATCTTACTTGATAATGTTCGTATAGAGCCTATTAATAGTGTTAAGAATTTGGGAATCAGAATGGATAGTACATTTTCCTGGTCGCCTCAAGTTACCGAGCTTTGTCGTAAGGTTTTTTGCGCCATAGGAAGTCTGAGAAAGTGGAAGAATCTTTTGCCTATAAAAACTAAAGTATCTTTAGCCCAAACTCTTCTCATTCCTATATTAGATTATGCCGACTCACGCTACTTAGATTTATCTAAAGAACTGCTCAATAAACTCGAAAGGATGCAAAATCTCATTATACGATTTGTCTTTGGACTGAGAAAATATGATCATATAACACAATACCGTAAACAGCTCAAATGGTTAACCGTAAAAGACCGGCGGCACCTATCTTACCCTCACATTATCTTACCCTCCTTTACACTGTCCTTTACCATCCCAGCGCTCCTTTGTACCTCAAAGAACGATTTAAGTTCTTAGGGGCAAATACACTTCACTCCCAGCATCTCCGTTCCCGTAACAATAATCTCCTTGAAATTCCTCTATCCCGCACGAAATGCTATGGAGACTCTTTAACTGTTAAAACATTAAAACTGTGGAATGCTCTGCCCGTTGGCATTAGACGTTCCCAGACTATAGGTATATTTAAACGCAGACTTAAAAAATTCTACCTACAATGCGGCTCTTAGTCTGACCATGCTGTATATTGTATGTATATATTTATATATGGTATGTACTTTAAGTGGATATTTATGTGTGTGTATATATGTATTTATTATATATGTGTATGTTTATGTATAAACATATGTATTTTACTAATTATATGTATGTCTATATATTATAATATCAGTATATATATTTAAAAATGATTTATATTTTATATATATTATATCCGACTCTACTTTTTGCACGTTTCTGCCTGTTGCTTTAAAATTATATTTTATCATAGCTTAATGGTTACCTGGAAGAGATCACTTATAGTGATAAGGTCGCCATTGCACACATTATTTTAGTAATTTAAGTTATATGAACTGTTATAATACTGTGTGCAATAAAGTATATAAATAAATAAAATAAATAATTTTTAAAGTAGATCGTAAGAAAAAATATGACGAAGTGAATAACTCTGGGGTAATGCTGCAAATATCGAATCTATATTCGTAATTCAAAAAAGAACAGTTCGAACCATTTACGGCGTGGGAGCTCGGGAATCCCTGAGAGATTTTTTTAAAGAAACGGGTATTAGAGTCTAACAAATGGCCGCCATTTTTTTTTCATATAAGATAGCAACAAAAGAGCGATGGAGTCTTTTTTTTATCTGCAGAATATATCTCGTGGCTGTGAATAAAGTGATTTAAAAGAGTTTGCGAATAAAATTGAAGTATGATTTCCATTCATTTTCCTTTCATCAATTCATAATGAATCTACACTACACGCCATTAGTTAATCGTTCAATTAAAGTAGCCAAAAAAAAATAATTGCAATAAATGCATTTATACATAAATAGTTTAATAGCGATCTTTATCTTTTTTTAGATTCTAGAGTAGAATGAAGAAAACTGGAACATTAGAACACTTTCGTCCCCACTTTTCGCCGAAGCATTGATAATTTTTCGCCGAAGCATTGATTACGACACATATAATTCCGTAACGCTTAAATTTATCAATTATATATCAGTTTATCCTGCGCATGACAGCAAAGGCATACCCCACTTTTTCTTTCGAGACTAACTGTTTATGTCCCCCTGTACCAAACTAAAGATCTCACCAGGTGAGTCCAGTCTACCTTCATCCGGGTTTTATCTCAGTGGCAGGGACCATTAGGCAGGTCTGACCACTTTCGTGGTGGTACTTTGAAGGAAAGTCGCCCCTCGCAACTTCCAACTGCCATCAAGATGGAAGACGGTATTTGATCTCGTTAAATAATTTTTCAGATAGGTGCCGCGCTTGCTCACTCCGCATGGCATCCAGCATGCTAGCGACTCACCCCGCTGAGGATGCCAGAGAAGCTGACTACCAATTTCCAGTTAGCACTGAAGTTGTATAAGGCGTACTCACTTCTCGATACGCGTCCCGCGGTCTAACCTAAACCTACAATCGGCTATATTGGATCCGAATCTATTTCTCGGCTCTCATGCTCAGCAGGCATGTTCCCGAAACTACGGCAGCCAATCAGTACTTAGGCCGCCACTATCAGTCGCTCTAAACTGTGCTAGGTTGACAACTTTGCCGGGCAGACGAACATGCCCAACTTCTGCAGCCAACTACAACCACCGCGAGTTCAACCTCAAATGACAAGGTCCTTGGGAACATATGATCCTCGCGGCAGCCAAGTCGAACAACCGAACCCTGACTGTCTCCAGATATTTTAACAGCCAGGGCCTGTGTATCGAAATATAAGTAACATTCTCTTAATTGTAAATGTTTTTGTACAAAAAATAGCAAAAGTTACAAATCTTTTATTAAGCCATATTTGAAAGTTGGGACGGATCCAAATGCCCGCACGAACGGCCCGCTCACGTGACCTACCTGCGAGACGGAGTTACTACAATACCTATAGTACGAAAATATTAATATACTCTTCATACATCGAAGCTTTAAGTGCTTTTAGACTAATATAAAACTCTTGTAAATGCTATTAATATTATTTAAGGAAAATCTCTTATTAAAGAGTAAAAGAAATTTGATTACGTCATGACGCACAGATACAAGCGTGTCAATCTATAAACGCAACAGATTGTGGGTTCGATTCCTACCATTTTTAGGCTTAGCTGGGAACCTAGACTTGAGATGCTCCGTCTCCCTTAAGACTCTTACGTTTTCCACATTCTGACGAATTCTAGAGGCATTGCGTATTACTTGGCAGAGTTGAATGCAACGTTGCCTTCCCTATCAACTTTACCTTGTTACTAGAGTGACAAAATGAAAATATTAAATTTTTCATTTTGTCCATATCAGTTGCACGCTTCTGCCTTTGCGCCAGGTCTTTTATGTGCTTAAAAAACCGAAAAAATGCAGGTTAGACTTGTCCACTGATTTTTTCATACCAACGTAAGTGCAGAAATAATATTGCATAATTGTTTGTTTTCGTTGCACTTACTTTAATTTTTGTATACGTAGTACTTTGAAGCTTGATTTTTCGTTTGATTCAAACGATCATAACCTCTTAATATTATTTTAAAAAAGTTTTTTAAAAAGTATTAATATTATTTTTATATATAGCAAAAGTGAAACAGTAGTATCTGGCTTGAGGGTAGACAAGTGACGTCACAACTTGTACCTCATTTTGATATTACTTAATATTACATTTAATACTCGCTTTACTCAAAGGGACTAACTGTGACGGTCGTTTTACTATGTAAGTAACATATTACTTTGTCAAGCGAACGTTCATAATTGCTACAAATAACGTACTATAAATAAGATATAATTACTGCACCTACCTCGCAGAACTTGAACTACACCAATATTTGCTTAATAATCTAGATTACTTTCGAGTTCTAAAAAAAATTTATTAGCAATTAATTTTTTAGCCGATTCGTATATAACGTATTGTGGATCCGTGTATAACGTTTTGTGGATCTGTTAGGCTATTTTTAATGTAGAGAAAAAAGAAATGTAAAAACACTTATACCCATTTACGACGCCACACACAACCATCCCTCAAGACACAGGGTAAAAGGGAAAGCCGCATATTTTCTTGTTTTTGGCGTGCAATTGACGTAAACCTTTACGCTTCTCCATATATTACAATTACAATTTTCGTTTTGTTTTTACATTCACACATGTTTTCTTAAAAAGACTGAGGAAATGAATGTTTATTAAGAAAAATGTAATAGCTCATTCTTTTGACTATCCTTCTATATACGGATTACAGTGTAACGACGATTTAAAGACACAACAGCTCTCTACCACCAAATTTTAAAATATTATGTTCTACGAAGCGTAACCTAATGCCGCGCTTCATAACCACAATAGACTAAGTCATACGCCAGCGTGTCCAGCCAAGCTACTCAATTATACACTCCATAATGCGTAACCTAATTAATATACATGCACGAAATTAAACACATTTGCTAAGCCTCTTTAAGCATTAATGAATATAAAATTGCAATTACGTAACTCAAATGATTATTTATATATTAACGTTGAAGATCGGGCACTTTTGTAAGCAACTCACTCTCTCATTAAAAACTAACTTACTTTGCCCAATTCTAACCAAAAGTGACTTAGAAACTTGATATGGAATATACAAAGTAGTCTACAATTTATATACAGAGGAAAAGCGTTGAAAGCTGAGTTATTTATAACTACCATCAAGAAAGCAAAAAAAAATGAACATATCGATTTTCAAACTAATAGAGTAATTATTGTTTATTAGTTATAGTTAGTTTTTTTTTATAAAAAGTAATGATATCCAAATCAAAATATAAATGTTAAATATTGCATTGTTCTTGAGTTCTATGAGTGCCGAGTTCTATGTTCACTCTAGCTAACATTGACTGATGAGAATTTGCTGGGATGAACATTAAGCATAATATATATTTGATAGAAGCCCGTCGATCTGTGACAAGGGATGATCTAACAGTTCAGAGGCCGCTAGACGTACAGGCGTTACTGCCGCTAGGAATGTGATAAATGACTGACACCACCACTGCTTGAACAATATAGTAAAAAGGAAAAGAAATGCTAGGGTTGGTAACGTTACTAATGTAACGAATTTTATTGTATTGTTAATACAATAAAATTGTAACGTTTTTATTGAATATTGAGTTGTCTGTTACTTACTCAGAATAGAAAAAAAAATGAAAATTACATTATAGCAGTATTTTCTTCCAATCTATTGATACAAATCAAAAATCTTTTTTCTTTTTTTATTGTATTCCGCACGAGGCAGGGTAGGCAGAGGGAACCTGGGAACCTAGTGTCAAGACACTCCGTTCCACGTCCGTTCTCCACTTTCCACCGAATTTGAGGCAACGCGTGTTGAGTGGCGGGACTCAACGCCGCGCTTTGCCTTATTATCAGAGCGAAGAAATGAAACATTAAATATTTAAATTGAAAATATTAAATATTTCATTACCTCGACTGGGGATCAAACCCAGAACCTGTCGGTTACAGTCACACACTTTTGCCGCTGCGCCACGACAGGCCTCTAATCAAAAATCAAATTTCCTTTTAACACACAGAACTTTGAAAATTAGATGTCGAAGTGAGAAACAGAAAATAATAAGATCTTTGCATTTCGCTATTACTACACATATTAAATGAAATAAATTTAACAGGTTTAATAGTTTATTGTACATTTTAAAAACCCAACGTTTCGAATACTTTTCACCGGTCCGTGGTCACGGGTAGACTGATCTGGCATTGGTCTGTCAGTTGACAACATTAGTGTATGAAACTACCGCCAACGATTTATTAAATTATTAAGACACCTCGCTTACTGCTCTGGATTCTTCCAGAATGAGGTAACTGTATCTTGCCCTTTGGTGTGGTAGATTTGAGATTCATGATTGAGTTATGAATCACACTTCAAAATTAAGTAATTCATTCAAGATATATTTATATCTGATATTACTGGGATTATAGGTGAGCCATCTATTTATAAATAGAATTCTTAATTAAACATTTTATAGACATGTTGTTCTCCTTTAGCTTTAGCTTGACAATCTTAATGCATTTCTTATTGGTAGTTCCTTAATCCTAGTACGTGAAGTAATTAAGACATCGTTGGCGGTAGTTTCATATAATATTCAAGTGAACTAACAGACGAATGCCACCACAGTCTACCGTTGACGACGGAACTACTGCAAAGTATTCGAAATGTCGGATTTCAAAAATTTCAATAATCAAAAAGGTTTCTTTTAAAATAGCCGTTTAAAATTTTACAAATTCTTATGCCGTATATATAATATATTTATAAAAAAGCATTTGGCAGCCCTGTGTCTCACGGCGGGCTGGAGACTAGCATTATTTACGCGTTTTCTCCACTGCGCGTCGCGTGACAGACGCGTCACTCTCACGGTGAATGACAATCGGATATAGTTATTTGTACTTTAACAAAAATTTTACTGGCATCTACCGATTGACTTGACGTATATGGGGTTTTATATTACAATAAATGTGAGTTATTCAATTTTGAAACTGAAGTGTCGTAATGGGAACGGAGTGTCTTACACTAAGTTCCCAGGTTGCCACTGTCTACGCTGCTATCTGCTAGATACTGCGTTAAGCTAAATATGCTCCCGCACCACGATAGGTTTCGTCTTTTATTATTATTTTTTTATAATTATTAACACTTAATGCTGGTGCTTTGTTCTTGTACACGAGCTTTTCTTTACAATTTTTACTATATGACTTGTAATAATACTGCGAATTTTCAAGATGCACTTTGTTTAATTAATTATTGTAAATATTTTTACTATTTAATCTGTTATTAATGAGTTCTTCAGAGGTACTTACAGGGATTTATTTCTCGCAAATATTTAGTTTCTTTTAATTGTTTGCCGAGTTTGAAAGTGGGGAAACAGAAGAATGGAAACAGAGTATCGCAAACGTAAAATAACATAAATTAATATTTTTAAATAGAGATGACAGCTAAAGTAAAGTAATTGTTTAGCGTTTGCCTTTCGTTTTTCATTCATTTATATTTTGCCATTCATTCATTTATGTAGCGCGATATTTTAATAAAAAAATAATAATCTACGTGAGATTAAACCCGTGCCTAACTAAACGGTCCATTCTCGATCTACTCCAAAATTCTTATATATTACAACTTATTTATCTTGTTAGTAAATTAGTAGAAAGGTTTTAAAAATAGTTGGCAGACAAAAATAATTGCTTAAAATAAACATTTGGCAAAAAACGACATCTCTATTTATTAAATATTTTTAACATATTTGAAGATATATTGCACTTTTAGGAAAAAAAGGTTTTTGAAAAACGTATTTATTGTCACGGTTAATAAATTAAAAATATGTAACGCCATGTTAATACAATATCTTTCGCATTGAGTATTTTGTATCTTATTTTAAATCTTATTTTATATCGCAGTAACGTTGCTTATATTTAACCAGATTGAACTCACAACCATCATCATTTACAGCCAACTGTTTACAAGTCTCATAGGACCTCTTATGAGATTTGTAAATTTCAATAATGTAATCTAATCTTTGATGAAAGATCAAGTGAAAATGTATAATCTGTTCAATTCCTCCAGACTTCAGGAGGTCTCGGCACAAATTAATAAAAAAGTTTGAACTTTCTTATTAAATAGAAATGCCAAAAATGTAAATATAACGACAGCAATCGTATATTTAAAATAAAATTTCTGACTGAAAATAAATAAGTGATCGAGTTCTTTGTTTTCATTAACATAGATATTCGAAAGTCAAACTCAAAAACACCATTACCATTTAATTGACATTAAATTGGTGCGAACATCTTATTTTTCTTTGTTTTAGCTTTACCTTGTATTCCACATAGGGAGATCCTTGAATCTATTGTTAAGACACTTTGTTCCCATTACAACACTTCCGTTCCCCACTTGCCGGAGAAACGGTTAGCACTGGGTGACGAGTCACAGTACTCAACGCTGCGCTTTGCCTCATTACCAAAGAAAGGAAAATATTCCCATTGCCCAAAGAAGGATTCAATGTATTTTGTATAATTATTAAATTCCATCATTTCAATTCCAATCGATAATTCTGAGTACAGGTAACAATATAAAAACTTTAATGTGCAAGACACATATACATGATATACCTACACATTCACTCATATAGCAAGATAGGCAGAGGCAACTTCGGGAATTAGCATCAAGGCACTCCGTTCCGTTCTCCACTTTCTACCCAATTTGAGGAATTGCGTGTTGAGTGGTGACAGTCAATGCCACGCTTCGCCTTATTACCGGAGCGAAGAGGGATCATTGTGGGTTCAATCCTCACAGTCACACGCGCCACGACAGGCCTTTAACAATATGTAGTAACAGTTTTACTTTAACACTCATATAATAGTTAAGTTATACTTATGTAGTAAACATATATAGACTACAAGATCGTGAGACCCCTAGCAGAAGGGGCACAATAAGGGTGGGCGATGGAAGGAACGATATACTAAAAAAATATTTTCGGAAATTTTACTCTGTTTTGAATCCTGGAGGCGTATTGGATATAGAAACTTAACACTACGCCGCCTCTTAATAAACATTTAATATCTTTGAGGAGGTATCGAACTCACAAGCTCTATTGTACGCCAAAAAGGCCTCGATTATCGCGATTATTGATAATTCTTAAGTAATTTCTTTTATTGACCTAACTAATGAGACTCAACTATATAGCAACTAGGTAAGTACTAGGTCGTGAGTAATTTTCTCTCCCTACGAATTGGCCTCGTATAGTGTGATATTAATTATATTATTGTACGTGATAAAACCAGCCAGTAATTAATTTCAAAGTGCCTTTTCTTTTATTATGAACCAGTCATTTATATCAATCTACGTGGAAAGTGCTTCTATACCCATTAATGTTCGTATTGTGAAAGTTATTAATGTGTGTTCTCATATTATATTTGTTCATTAACCCGCGACGCAAAATGAGTGGTGTTGTAAGTTTGACCTGGCAACCACAGACAGGGAGCTATGGTCAGAGATACTTCATGTATTTACTCAGTATGTATGTCGTATGATGGCATATACGAATAGCGATCGAACCCACAACCTGTCACATTAACAGTCACTCGCATGTGCTCCTATGCCATGATACGATAGGATTTTATATATCAATTAAATATGTAATAATTAAATATAACAAAATAATCACTATCATACATAGACTAGCGGACCCGCGCGGTATCGCCCGCTTGATCTAATTGAATAAATATACATACATATAGTATATATATTTTAATATAAATGACCTTGTGATAAACTCGTAAGTATATTGATACTTAGGAGTTATTGAACTCCTTTGAATATTTTGTCTCCTCCTCGGAAGGCATTAGCAATACCGACACATTTTCAAGAATCCCTTCTCTTGAACAATTTGTCTCACATTTGTCAGACGAATTTTCTTTCGGTGATTCTAAAATAATATCAGATATCCAGCAAGACTTTGTTTGACTGGACGCACTAATAATGGAAACTACTGCTTCGATTTAAATTTATTTATTTTATTTTATTATAGGTACTTTATATTTTAATTATGGAGTGTGAATTAAATGTGGAGAATCCAGTTATCGAGAAAGACTGAAGGCCGGAGAAGGAAAAATAAAGACAAAGATAAAACTTTATTTTTCAAATATTAAATTAGTTCCGTTCATTTTCTAGGTGTATTGCCATTGGTACAACATAAACCTGGAGGGTATTCATCGTTAAATGTGTTATTGCTAAAAGTAAAACGCGCTCGTTCATTTGAAATCAAGGGCACGTCAGCTCGAAAATTAAGAAAATGTAAAAACGTTAGACTACAAGAGTTGGGTAAAGCTTTGGCAAAAGAAATTCTAACGTATTAGACGTTTTTCTTTGATATTTAAACATTAAAGGTCTGAAACCTTAAATTTAAAGATTATCTTATGAGACACTGACAGGTGTTATACCAGAAAGAAATGGCTAGATAGCTTAAATTATATAAAAATATTTTATAACGGGTACATGTGTTGTATGTTCGCTCTCAAATTTCCCACCTTTTCGCCATGTCTGAACGTTCTGTTGAGTTACGCTCCCAGACGCTGACATTGAATGAGTGATAATGGAATGGAACAAATAAATCATGAAACAAGAGTGACAAATAAGAGCTTATATATTATATTTTCTTTATATAACATTTTATATTTTTTATTGCAAAGAAAAATAGTTCTGCACTTTAACAGCACAGTAAAATAAAAATTACGACATTTAAGCAAACATACCTACGGATAACAAGTAGTTGATAGTAAATAAGTTATTAAAATAAAAACCTCATATTGTTAAACATTCTTTTAACAAATGCTTTAATGGATTTGGGACTCAGTGTAAGCCACAAATAAACTTTGTGACGGAGGATACATCTACTTGTTAAAGTTGATCCTTTTTTACAAGTCCGCAGTATGTACTTACAATAGGTCACATCAAAGCTCTCTCTCTGTCTACAGTGGAGTGTCAGCGTGACACGGCTGCGGGCTGTCGGGCTGTCGGGTGTCGGGTACGTGCCGGGTGCGGGGCGGGCGTGGTATCAATGGAGCGGCTAATTTGCGTTACAAATGTGACATTTAATAAATAAATTATTTGGTAAAGAAAAGTAAATAGAATCATATAAGTGTAAAGGCACATGCACGTTGCTGTAAGAGCGTAATAAAACATTTAATATTTTTTGGTTTAATTTTGCTTACGTTAATACATTCCATTCTCATTAAAATATTTCCTTTCCCCACTTTCTACTGAATTCTTAAAACACCGCCCTTTTCCAGAATATGATAAAAAATACAATAAAATTGTTTATTTTATTTTTCTGAGTGGACATCGATCCCACATACATGATATGTTCAGTCAGACGCTCTGCCCTTGTATAACGACTATAATTAATTAACAAATATAAGAAATAGGTCAATATCTTTCTACGAACAAGTCCAATATTTATTAATTGCTTGACATTCGTCGCTAACGAATTTATTATAGATAACGTTATTTACTGAATCAATGAGACTCATTTCAGAGAATTCATTAGTTAAATATTTATTATAAGATAATTTTTAAATTATATATTTATAAATAACTTTTAAGTTGTGGATTGAACCCATAACCTGTCGGTTACAGTCACACGCTTGTGCCGCTGCGCCACGACAGGCCTTTTATCGAATTTTAATAATGATAATGATATTCTGTTGAAGACGGCTTGAAAAACCTGTTTCTTGTTAATATATTTTTGTTTAGGTACCCCTACTAGAATTATACTTCAGGAAGGATTGAAAAATATTAAACTGTTTGCACCCATTAGCGATCGCTTTGTTGCCTCTAAAACCATTTTTTTGATAAATCAAACGGGTTACGGGTGAGCTAAAAGAGAAACTATTCTTCAATCTACCAAAACGTAAAGGTGAAAGAAAATAGAGTGTCCCAATAATAGATATTCATTTTTGTTTTCGTGATATTAGCTTTCACTACGTAAATCAGCATTAATCTATATATTGATGTTAGAAACACTGAATCTAAAAAATGACTTTATTGTCCGTTTGAAGACGTCAAGATGATTTCAAGATGATTATCAAGATCACGTTTAATTAAAAAGTTGTCATTTATTGCGGTTCCATAGATCACAGAAAAAAGTTTGCTATATTTATTAGTATTTTGCAAATAGCTGGATAGGTAGAAGGACGTACAAAACAATGTTTGGAATTGGAAATAAATGAAAAATGGATATGTTTTAATGATCAAAGTTGTAAGACGCTTTGACCATTAAAACACTTGTATTTTTCATTTATTTCCAATTTTCCACTAAATTATAGAGAAATTGTGTATTAAGAGATGGAACTAAAAACCGTTACCAGAGAAAGGAATTTCAAATATTAAATACAAAAACAAACCCACAACTGTGGTTTTTACAATCGCACTCTTGTTGGTGTCCTTACAGTGAGATTAACATTGTGTCTTTACTACAGATTTTTATCAGACAGATTTTTGTTTTTACTGTTAAAAACTTGTAATTGTACATACAAAATGAGTAATTTTTTTACTTAACAAAGTTAAGTTTTTGTGAACTTATGTTATTGTACATGTAGATTAAAAAATGCTTCTTTAGAAAAATAACATTTAAAATTTAATTCAGCTTTTCGCTACTTACGCTAGATTTATGGTTTCTAGCTACCATAAAGCCAGTGCTTGCACCAAGGATTCAGTCAGTGGTTTAACTGAAACACCACCTGCCAAGATAACTGAACAGGGCCGCGGGAGGTGGCAATAGCCTCATGTTAAAGCGAGAACAGATTAAAGATTCTCTTAGGTTCAAAATTATTTATTTCGATATTAAATATGTAGAAATAATAAAAACATAAATATTTGTAGCACAAACAGCACAGTGTTAGTCTATGAGTGCGACGGTTGTGGGCTCGGTTCTCATTCAAGAAAATTACTGTTATGAAATTATGAAGTAGAAAAACATGCTTTCACATCTTTTTAATAATTAAACACATCACTCTTCTTTATATTTTCGTACATTTACATGAAGAGTGAATATATTTATGAAATATAGTAGGCGAAGAAATTTCCCGCTGATCCTAAAAATAGTTGAAGTAGTGTTTTAATTTTACCCAACAAATAGTCCGTGTTCTGTAATTATTTGTAGTTTAACGCTGTATCTCGCACATTACAGAGTAGGCAGAGGGAACTAGGGAGCCTTATGTTAAGACACTCCATTCCGTTCTCCACTTTCCGGTTCGCGGATAGCGTGTTGAGTAGCGGAGCTCAAAAAAAAAAAAAAAAAAATATCACCTCAACTTCAGTCGCAACAACTGATATGTGAATTTCAGATACTTTTTATCATTTTTTTTTATTGTTGTTATTAAATAAGATTGTATTGTATTGATTTAGAATTATTATAGAATTTGTTGTGACGTTTATATTGTAAATGTTCTTCAACATCACTTGTATTTGTAATTGTATATTTGATTTGATTGTATTTTTTTTTATTTTGATTGTCATTATTTGTAGTAATTAAATGATTAGAATACCTTAAAATAAATTGTAGATATATTTAATTATTTAGTCTTTCGTTTACAAAGACAATTCAGTATTTTAAAGTAAAAAGGATAAAACAATCAATTAACTACAGTATTATTTTAAAGCATGTTTTTACTTTTGTTTTTGATATCTTATGGAATAAAAATATATTTATCTTATTAAAAGAAAATTCATATAAAAAAACAACAACACACAAAATCATTACGATATCTTGATAAAGTGCTTGAAGCTATTAAACTTGTAATCTAATTTATAAACATACTTGTGAATTGCTGTAGAACAGAAGGCTTCTGATTAAAAAAATCTTACTCAATTGGTTCATTTATTTCAGAGCTGCGATGCCACAACAAATACACACACATACACACCGACTGATAGGTCAAATTTATAACACGTCGAGGATGTAGAGTAAGAGATAAGGAATTAATATAATATCTTCGTACAAAAGTTCCATTAAGAGCAATCCTCGATTTATGTATGACCGTCTGGTTTCTATAGGATCTACATCAATTTATCACGTATTACATCTTTACAAACTCTAAGTAGGTTTTTATTTTATTTATATAAGGTTCACCTACAGTTATTACATGTAATACATGCAATACAAATATACAAATATTACGTAATAGTATCTACAACTATATGAATGTATACACCCAAGAAACTTTTTTACTTTTTCCTCATTATCATTATAAATAAGATAAACATTTTAACTATTTATTGAAAAGAAACATAAAATATTTCATATTAAATTTCGTCGAGTTTAAATATTTAATGTTTCATTTCTTCGCTCTGGTAATAAGGCAAAGCGCGGCGTTGAGTTCCGCCACTCAACACGCTATGCCTCAAATTCGACGGAAAGTGGGGAACAGAAGTGGAACGGAGTGTCTTAACACTAGGTTCTCGGGTTCCCTCAGCCTACCCTGCCTCTTGCGGGATACAGCGTAAAGCCGAGTCGAGTGGACATTGAACCCACAACAGTCGCATTTACAGTTAGACCCCGATCGTGAGTCAGCAATATACAACCTACAGACGTCGACTGAGAACGCAGGTTGGAAATTTTAAGTCTATTATTTTTTTTTAATAAATCCACTACAATAGAATTGTTGTCTAAATTTAAACAATAACACGTCCAGTGAATGTGAAAATGTTCAGTCTCTTGAAAGCTATTAGTCTACGTTGTCTAGAGAGACAATGAAATTGGTTTACCTCAGGTGAGACCAACGACAAAGTGTACAGAATAATCAATGTACAGACCACAATGCAAGGTTTAAACTCTCTTCAAACGAGTTTGAAGGTGCATGCCGGTATTTAATAAATTACTTACTTTGCATGGACGCCAATTTGCATGAGGTCTGCGGGTTGGATTACTCGAGAAAATTAAATGTATATATTTTTTGTTCTGGTAACAAACTAAAAATTAACACGTAATGCCTCAAAAGTGGTTTAAAGTGGGGGACGGAAGTAACTTAATGTGAACGAATAATTAGACCAGGTTCCCAAGGTTTTCATTCCCCTCTGCCTACCTCCATCTGCTGGATGTAGTGTAAAGCTTATATACAGTGTCTTAAAAATTGTGCAGAAAATATAGAACGGAGTGTCTTAGCACAAATCGCTCTATAAAGTTTTGTTTTATTTTCAAGTTTGGTAATACTTATAATAAAATGGATGTTCATTTTTTACATGTAGCAAGATAATTGTCATTGTTACTTTACTTTCAAAAGTAATATATTTTATACTTACTTATAATATACTCGTATATAATAATTATAACGCAATAATTATAACATGCTTTTATTTAGCTTTCCGCTTTTGTGTGCGTTTTAGCGTATGTGAAATCTTTCAAGCTCACTTTGACCCAGTCTCAATGTCGTGCTAATTAAGCTGAACTTTGCATTAAGAGTTCCGGTCTTTTGATAATGCATTTACATATAATCAATATTGTTGTTAATGTGAAATGACCGCTGTAACAAGATGACAGATCTCAAATGTTACACAACCTACCTAATGTGGGCTTCATATTTAAAATTAAATACGCTATGAAAAAAATAAAATATATACTAAGCTAGTTTTAATATCTACAAAGATTAGCGTCATTTAACATAGCAGGTCTTTTATTTTCATAAAAAGCTACACAAGAATAATTATATTTCCTTTTAGGAAGAAAATACTCCAACAAGTCAAAAATAAACAAATTACATACTTGAATAGATTTACGATCTTAATAGTGGAAAATGGCGAAATCTGTTGGTTCCGGTATTCTTCTAACTTCATTAATTGCTAATTAAAGTATTTTATTGTTTATGTTATAAAGTTTTGTACGATTTTTGCAAAAGTCTATGTTGCTTTGAAACCTGCGGCGCAAAAAGAGTGTGTTTAATCTGTCGTCTGTGTGTCTTCGTGTGTCTATGTGATCGCGTGTGTATGTGTGTGTGTGTAGCTCCTGAATGAATACACCGATTTGTGTGCGGTTTTTTTAGACGAGTTTGTTGTTGTTTCATTGTGTTTTATGATATGGAACCACCAGCTTTAGGGCTACGAACATTTTATTGACATGAAGTAGTAATCGTTCGAGTAAAAATATATGCAGGATACGGTGTACCTAAACCTAGAGAATATATTAAAAATTGCAAAGATAAATTAAAATTAAATTATATTTAAGTACACAAAATCCATCAATATTTCTTACGCTCACACGCGCCCTGTTCCACACAATAAAGACTCAAAACGCGGCGGTCCAAAACAATCTAGACGTGCACGAATAGCAATGTCAATGACCTTTGAAACTTGAATCAAGGCATTAGAGGATTGTTCATGAAGTTACACATTAGAAACTATACGATTTCACGTATCAAAGGATAATTTTAATTCGTATGCTAATTGACTACTATCGGTGCAGTGTGCTAGACTACATCTTGATTAGCGTCGGTTTAATCTCAACTTGGGAGACCAGCTTGAAATATGTAAATGCGAATTATTTCACGTTAACGCAATATTTGAAACATTTTTCATTCTATTAAAGCAAGGCGTTAAATTCCGCTACTTATATTTTTGTGAAAATCCGATTGAAAATGGAGAATAGATGTCTGGATTCTCTTCAGCCTTACCGGCCAGATGCAGTGTGATGCTCAAAAATCATCCTTAAAGTTGAACTGATATATAATTTATGTATAAAGACATTTCTTTTATCTCTAGCGCAGAAATTTTCAAAGGGTGTCCTATCTTTCGTTATTAATTTGAGGCCCGCTGGAGTAAAATAACGATATTATTGTTATAATTTGTTTGAACGAATATTGCTACTAGTAACGTTTTAACAAACGTTCTTTTTAATAAATATACGAGGGAAATAGATATATTTCTGGTTAGGATTTTGGACCTTTTAAGAAAAAATCAGATCCATTCTGAGTTATTTTGTGGATTGTAAATTTATAAATATTTTGTTGAAATAAATAATTATAAACTCACATTTGTAGTTCGTTTTCAACTCGCATTTAAATGATTTTTTTTAGTTATATCTTTAACTATTTTTTAAATTTTATCTTTGGCATTGTGAGCACCGAATTGCAAAGTTGTTCTTCGTTACAATAACTGTATGAAACATTTTATGCTTGGCCTTTAAAGTCATATTCACCGCATTTATGACTCAATGATTTTTTTTTTATGATTTAGATTGACTTATCGAGTTAGAAACTAAAATTGAAAGTAGACGCCGCGTCAATTTAGTGCATTTCACGACCGCGTCATATTACGAGCATCGCAAATGAAAATCATTCTTGTACATTTAGTCACGCCGTGGGCCGGAACGTGATGATAACGTGGGATACGTAACGTACCTGCTGTGCGGCGTTTGATTTTTTTCTATATTTTTAATTATTAATCTATATTTTTAATTGAGTGAAAAATGAGAAACGGAGGTTTCCTCTGTCTATCTTACTTTGCAACGCAATGCGTAAAGCTGTTTTTCTTTAAATAATGTGTAGAATACATTATATTCTTATTTTGGTGAATTTTACTCTAAAAATGTGTATTTTAGGCACATATATTTATTTGTAGACGTCGTGGCGCAAAGACACAAGTGTGTCATTGTATAGAAACTCTCCTTCTCAACCTTTCCTGCTATAACGCGAAACTAAAAAAATAAGGAGGTAGATTTTTTTTTTCTGACCCCATTCGAGTGCCATATTAAAGTTAAGCAGTCGGTCAATAACAATATAATAAATCTAACGACAATCAATACAACTATTACTGTTTTTTACAAACTCAACACTAACACAACCGTCATGTAAGGGAAAGTGGTCTGAGATGGCATAGCGGCTGAGATGGCATAGTAACAATATCTTTATAATACATAGTCGAGATGGCGTCACTATATAGTCACACGCGGCCCTAGCGAGAACGCGTCGCGACCTGTCGACCGCCAGTGCCCATTATCTATTGAGACTGTCACTACGTCCCTTTTGGTAAAAATCGATCGCAATTTTTTTTTTTTTGCCATACAATTATTGAAGAATTCCAGGTGTCTACATTCGCTACAAGGTAATTACTATGTATTTTATAAAGGCAGTATAATAGATCATATTGTAGTAAGTATAGTTTTGTAGCTTTGTAAGATAGAATTATTTCGATTTATTTTTTAAATTACGTACCCTGTGGGTGAGATGGCACAGGGGGTACGCCATCTCACCCAATGTGTATGCCGTCTCACCCAATGAATAATGATAAGAGTATGATACCTAGCACTAGTCTTAGTTTATGTATTGTGCGTGCATGTAGTTATGTAGTATTAGTTAAACCGTCGCGCAATAAGGGCTGGACGGATTTTTATGAAACATAGTAAACATGTAAGTAGATATAATACGACAAACCGTAGTATAATCTGGAATACTTAACATAATATTTAAAAATATTGGTTTGTTTTAGCAATGGCGCCATATATTCGTAAAAGCACCAGGCAAAGCTGGAACGAAACAGATATGAAAAACGCAATTGCGGCGATTCAAAGCAAAAAAATGGGCTGGCAGATGGCAGCAAAGGCGTATCATGTTCCTGCCACTACGCTCCGGCGTCGAGTGGCTAAAGGAGAATCGTCCAAGGGGTATTTAGGTGGTCACAGACTACATTTGATAAGGAGCTTGAACTTGAGCTTGAGCTTTTTTTGGAATGACTACGACTGATTTAAGGAAACTTGCCTATCAAATAGCTGTAGCTAAAAAACTGCCCCATAAGTTTTCTGATGAAAATGAAATGGCAGGTCTGGAATGGCTGAGAGGATTTCGAAAACGAAATCCGTCTATTTCACTACGCATATCCGAAGCTACATCAGCGGCCCGAGCGCGTGGCTTTAATAAAAATCAAGTAGAAGCATATTTCAAGCTGTTAGGTGATGTTATTTGTCTACATAAATTTGAACCCCATCAAATATGGAACGTTGATGAAAGTGGATTTACTACAGTACCATCACAAAACCCTAAAGTCTTTGTCACAAAAGGCAGAAAACAAGTTGGAGTATTAACCAGTGCCGAAAGAGGCCACCATTACACTACCGTATGCTGCGTGAATGCTTTGGGCAGCTACATCCCTCCCGCATTCATATTTCCGCGTAAAAATATGAAAGCAGATCTTATGGACCACGCGTCTGCTGGTGCTGTGGGATTTGCCCAGGAAAAAGGATGGATGATGTCTTCTTAAAATGGATGCAACATTTGTTAAGTATGCAAAGCCATCGCCGGAAGATATGATTTTGTTGCCTTTGGACGGTCATTCCAGCCACAAAAACTTACAAGTTTTAACGTATGCAAAGGATAATGGTATAATAATATTTTGTTTCCCCCCTCATTGTACGCATAAAATGCAACCTCTAGAGTTAGTTTCTTTGGCCCACTTAATACTTTTTACAATCAAGAACTACATCTTTGGTTGAGGAATCACCCCGGAAGAACTGTGACACATTATCAGGTAGCTGAAGTGTTCGAAAAAGCTTATCATCGAGCAGCTACTGTTAGCAATGCCCAAAATGGATTTGCTGCATGTGGAATATATCCATTGAATGAGAATGTATTTCCCGAGTGAATGTTCTCGCCAGCAGAAGTCACTGACATAGTTAGTGGCGAATCTTCTGCTCCCACTTTGCCAGAAAATACTATAAACCAGGACCTTCAGTTAAACAATAGAGATGAGGCACCACTTTCAGATGTTGTTTCCTCCCAACCTATAGACGTTATTCAGAAAGCACCATTAAATTCTACGAGTTTCCCTTCCGATTGTCAAAGTGGAGAAAGACCTTCTACATCTACGAGCTCATAGTCTAATAACAAAACTATGTCAAATCTTACTATAGCAGACATTGCACCATTACCTAAATCGGCACAAATAAACCGACTTGTTCGTAAGAAGGGTAAGTTCGGAACGCTGAATGCATCGCCGGATATCGCGCAACTGAAATCTGCTGTTGCTGAAAAAATGGCAGCCAGTTTAAGAAAATCTGCCCGACAGGTGAAGAAGAGAGTCCTGTTACCAGATTCCAGTGACGATGAAGAACCAGTCCCTTCGGATAAAGAAGATCCATTGTGTTTATATTGCTGTGAGCCTTGGAGTCATTCCCGTTCCAGAGAGTGGTGGCTTCAATGTCAAGTTTGTCGTCAATGGTGTCATGCAGAATGCATTGGTTTATCAAAAACGACTAAACACCTAGTTTGTGATGCCTGCAAGTGATTATAAATTACGTGCTTAGCCTTTTTTGATATGTATGCCATCTTACCCCTGGGGAGATGGATTTTTTAATTTTTTTTTATTGATTAATATTTCAAACAAAATAAAATTTAAGACAATTTTGTTAATTGTTTTTATAATCCCAATAAACCCGTTTTTAATTATTAATTGTTATTTACTTCAATTTGGCCCCAAACTTTTGAAAAATCAAAATTTTCAAAAACTATGCCATCTCAGACCACCTTCCCCTACTAATCAGGCTCAGGCGCCACTGAGCCACGACCACGTCTAACATACGTAATTAATTAATTATTTGTCAACTTCACACTACATATAACAGGATAGACCGAGAAATATTCGTGGCAGCAATCTAAATTCAGTAAGTGAACGCCGCGCAGTCGGCGTCTACTGGAGAGAAAAACGAAACAACTGTCACAAGCAACTATTATCTAATACGTCTGCAACCAGACAGTGTGTCGCTGTGTCGCAATAGCCTCGTATTACACAAACTGGCTACTTTATCCTACTAATATTGTTGTTGTAAAAGTTTTTAAAGATGTGACAGGCCACTTGTGCCAGTTTCACGTACTCGTATATGTAGACTTTATAATATTTTACCTCTACGTAAAATTAGAATGCTGCTGCAATACACTGTAGTTTATAGTTAGTTTGCTATAAATACAAGATTTTACCACCATCGAAGAAACAAAAACCAATCTACCTTGTTAGCGACTCCATCGTAGCAAGCCGACGTTTTTTTTTCTTAGGAGCCAAGGCGGAAGCCAACGTTACACACTAAGATTACAAATGCAAAGCAAAGCAACAAATGCAAAGCTCCATTAAATCCTTAGGATTTATGAGTAAAGATAACATAATAATAATAATTGATAATAATAATAATGATTATAGACACAGTAACTGAAGTAAAGAAAAGAATCAGTCAGAGGGACATTAATAGAATGCTACCGTTAATCACAAAGTTGAAGGAAACAAATTATTCTAACTAATAAATAGCCAACCCAACAGCCGAAACATTTTATTAAATAGTAAAAGTCTTATACGCCTCTTTGAAGTAAGTTACAGTCATTTATATAAATGTATGAAACAGCGATGCTAATAATATTGACACATAAGGGATTATTTAAACGATTTTTTTTTGTTGTTTAAAACTTATAATTTACTTTTATTTCTATATGTATACCGACAGTAGTCTAGAGAATGACCTCGTAAAGTTTAAATAAAACAATGTTTTAAATTTGCTCACCAAGAAAATAATTGAAACTTAACATCTAAGTTTATACGTTAAGATATAATTAAATAGAGGCCTGCCTGTCTTGTCGCAGGGACACAAGCGTGCGACTGTTAACGCGACATTTCCTCGCGCTTTAGTATGCAGGTCAACTGAATTTGCTATAGAATTCGACGGAAAGTAGGAAACGTATTAACATAGGATACTTCGAGAATGCAACGTGCGTGCAGGATACAGCGTCAAGCCAAAAACAGAATAAAATTCTTTTAAATTGCATGTGGGCTCTAGATTTTTTAACTCTCATAATGAGTACATCTTTAGTTAAGTGTCCTATTTATCGTTTAAGTCAGTAATGCTCTTTGGCGAATTTCCAAATGACTCTAGGCTTTGGTACCGGTAGTCCTATATAAATGTGTAGTTACGGCATAGCTTTTTAGTGTGGTATTAAAATAAAAAGTCGTTTTAGTTTTCATCTTACTATAGTCGAATTTATTATTTGTATTTTTACTTACTTTAGAAAGAAACGGTTATTAGAATTACGACCTTCGTGGCAAAGCGTCTTACTGTAAACAAGACGGTTTTGAGGAAATAGGGTATTACTTATTTAGAAAGTGTACAACAATTGGAACGCAGTGGAATTTGAACACGCGCCTCTTACGAGTAGGTTGTAGACTACTGGTGTGACTCGCCGTAATATAAGTTATAATGGAAGAACTTTATATCGATGCATTTAGAAGGGACTCTCGAGCTGTCGATTTCACAGTCGGAATTAGAAAGTAAATAATTAAATTACAATTTTATTCTCACCTTCAGATCGTATCCTGCATATAGCGAGGGAGACAGGGGAAACCTGGAAGTCTATTCATAGGTTACTCTTTATCCATTAATACAATTTCATGTCTAACTTTGCGCTTAATTAATAGTTCATTTCAGCTTCACGCTGTATCCCGCACTAGGCAGGGTAGGCAGAGGGAACGAAAGTGAAACCTAGTGTTATGACACTCCGTTCCACTTCCGTTCCCCACTTTCCGCCGAATTTGAGGCATTGCGTGTTGAGTGGCGGAACTCAAAGCCGCGCTTCGCCTTATTACCAGAGCGAAGAAATGAAACATTAAATATTTAAATTGAAAATATTAAATATTTCATTTCCTCGACTGGGGATCGAACCCAGAACCTGTCGGTTACAGTCACACTCTTGTGCCGCTGCGCCACGACAGGCCTCAATGCGCTTAATTAATAGTTCATTTCCCTGAGTAGATATCGATCCCACTCACCGGTGTGCTACCGGGTCACAGCAGCCTCATAGTTATCAATATATTTAATAATATTCTACAAAATTTTTAGCGGTGTATACAAAAAAAGCAATTTACTTAACCAATAAAGAAAAAAGGAAAATATTGCGAGAAAGATTTTCAAGAAACTCTATTAGCAGCATCAAAGAGCCACTGTGCGTATCACTCGCGGAATAAATTAATATCTTCTTTAAAAGCTCATCTTTCATACTTCGAGACGATGGTGTTATTTACATTGTATTAAAATTAGATCTCAGTTATTATTATATTTGGATTTGTAGCTGTGGGTTAGTTTTGATGTGTTAGCTTGAAGAAATTTGTTCTTTATTTAGTTCTACAATGTATTCCGCAGACAGTAGAGTAGGCAGAGAGAGAAACGGTTGTCTCTTTTTCCAATCAGAACTAGAAAGTTCCTTACTTTTTACAAAATCCTAAAGAAATTGCGCGTTGACTGGAGTGAAGCAGTTGGCCCAAGAACCGATTTCTTAAAAAAATAGAAACACAGACAGGTGGACGGACATCACACTCTAAGACTGCGAGTGTACTGCCGCCAATAGTATACTGCCTTACCCTTTGGATGCAAAAATATATAATAACAAATGAATAAAAAAAATACTTTTTTACTGATAAAGCAAAAAAATCAAAAGATATGAATGGTGAGAAGTTCCTGTTAAGCGAATAATATTTTTTACCGTAAAAATTTTATTCACCTCTACATTATATAATTACTGGGTATTGAGACGTTTTAAATCCTAAGATAATGGTTTTTTATTGCAGTTCAATATCGAATGACTGCAGGTATTTTATATCAATCGTCTGAAAAGTTTTATTCTGGCAGATGCGGGAAATAAAAATTGTGAGCGTCTGGCTCAGTGGTAGAGTGTATGCTTGGTGGAAACAAGAGATATAATATCTCATATCTCTTGTTGAACATAGAACAGAACTATATATTGCGAGGTAGACTACAGGACGCTACTCTTTACATTCCTTTAACTTAGATGCTCAATATTTTCAAGCATATGCTTCAAGGGACTGTAAAACTGAACACTCAGTTTCACATTGTATCCCACACATGACAGGGTAGGCATGGGACTTAGGAACCTAGTATTAAGGCACTCGGTTCCATACCCAACTTCTGTATACCACTACACCTGATTTCTTCTGATTCTTCGACTGGGAATCTAATATAGAAACTCACCTTTACAATACTCGAACTACTGTGACGCTGCGCCATGACGACCTCTATAATTTATATATATTTATATATATTTATATATTCATATATTGTCGTACAAACGCTCTTACGTGCTTACACTGAGTGTTATTAGATAATTGTTTAACAAAATCTTGCTTGTCTTATAAGATATATTATTGGTAAGTTTATTCAGAATTCGTTTAGCAGTTTTTGCGTGATAATAGAACAAACATCCATCCTCACAATGTTTTCTCATTTATAATATTTGTGAATCTAGTGTTCAGACACTCCATTTTTTGCAAATTAAGTAACGGAACACAACGCCGTACTTTGCTGTTAGTGTTATTACAAAGTAAAAGAGTGACACTGTTACCAGAGTTAAGATTTAATATTTCAGAGTCAATATTAAATATTTTATTTCCTCGAGTGAAGATGGAACTAACAACCCATTACCTTTACAGCCCCACTTTTGTCACTGACCTATGCCTCAACAGGCCTGTAGCATATAAAATTACAGGCAGTAATTAACAAGTGTACTGATCTTTTTCTTCAAAACAACTATTAAAGAACTATTACATTCAGGAGCTTAATTTTAGTAAGAAAAGTTTTTGCTCTTTTACTGTACTAGAAATTAATTTCTTGAAGTAATATTATTTAAGTTGTGTCCGTTGTAGCGTAGTGAATTTATATCTTACTATAAATGTGATAGTTCATAGTTTGATTTTTTCTCGGGAGAATGATTATATTTATGTTTTTGACGTGGTAACGGTTATATCCTAAAACAGCTGATACCTATTTATACCTTGATCGTTTCGCCTGAATTAAACGCGCTAGCGATAGGGAGGCACGATCGGCCAAAGAGTTCAATTAATGCCAACAAGAAAGGAGGCCACCATTAGAAAGGTTATCAAATGATATATTTATCGACATAGTTGTAATTTTAATTAGATAGTAAGTAGACTTAAATTAGATAGTATTATATTCAATGGCCAGTCGGGAAGATAAATAAATAATATTTTCATTCCTCGCTCTGGCAATAAGGTAATGCGCGGCGTTGAGTTCCATCACTCGATTTCGACATTCCGACGAATTGTCGAGACAATGCGACGGCAAGTAGAGAACGAAAGTGTCTTAGCACTAGGTTCCCAGGTTCCCTCTGAGTACCCTGCGATGTGTGGGATATACCGTGTAGCTGAAAAAACAACTCCTTACCTTAACTCTTGACTACGACCAATTTACAAGATTTTATTATTATTTATTGTAGCAATTATGTAAAACGCCTCACTTTCAGAAGCTTAAGTAAATTATTTAAAACAGATCCAAGAGCAATCACTCACTAATTTCCAGTTACATCAAAAGATGTCGTTTAACAGAATTTGCCTTGAAATTAATTACGAAAATGAAATCACTTAAGTCGTTTAACTCGAGCAGAGCTTCCTAAAAGCTACGAAGTAAGTCCATCGCCACTTGTTTTGATGAAATATTCTCGATTTCGTTAATTTTCAATTGTTTTCTAAAAATTATTTGTTTTTTTATTTAATACCACGTGTTGATAAAAAATAATGTATTATCAGATGTTCTGTTTACTGAATTAAAGATAAAAGGGTCGCGGAACACAACGCCGCGTAATGTGTGAACATAGCGCTGAAATAAAAATATTGAATTTATATTGAGTATCAAACTTACTTACATAACAATGAGTTTAATCTATTTTCTAACTTCACGCTATCTCCCACCTGTAGCTGTGTACCTGGTAGGCAGAGATTACCGGGGCACCTCATATTAAGACACTCCGTTATCATTAAGATACTTCCTTCTTAGAACAATAATCGTATAATTTAAAAATAATAAAAAAAAAAAAGGTGAGAGTTCAAGTATCTAAAGGACGTCTGTAATTACGCTTGAAATAAAACCTGTCCAGTTCAGTATCGTAAGTAACGTGAGTTCGATGACAAAGTCACTTCGACGCTCTCATATATATTTATGTGATTGTTAGAAATTTTTATTCTTTATTTCTTTTAACACCACAATGTATCACGATCTCGGACTTGCACGGTAGACAACGATAATCTCGGGCTAAGATACTCAACCCCTCAAGCTAAGTCCAATTGTATTCTCATCAGAGCAAGCAAACTAATTTAATTCTTACGGTAAGTAGAAATCGAACCTGGCTTATGCAAACAGTTTTTGTACCAATGCACCACGATGGACCCTCAAATAATTCTTATAGCTGCGAAATATCAACAGACAGACAAACTTGTTTATAACATTGTAATAACAAATTAGTATGAATTAATATAAAATAATTATTTACGTTAATAATAAGGAAACAAGAGGAGAAGGAGAACTAGCAAGGAGAACCGACGGCCGTTGGGGCGGAAAGGTTCTCGAGTGGCGACCACGAACCGGATGACGCTCAGTGGGCAGGCCCCCTACCAGTTGGACCGACGATCTGGTCTGGATGCAGGAGGCCTTGCGCCTCCCGTATCCAGCGGCTCGCCGATCGTCGTGAAAATCCTTGGGGGAGGCCTATGTCCAGCAGTGGGCGTCGCACGGCTGAAATGATGATGATGATGAATTATTTACGTTCATTATCAAAACAAAGACGAGACAAAGGAAAACCTAACCTCAAAAGATTTATATCAGATAGTAAAATACAAAATAATATACATAAATTGTATCAATACTTATGTACGTACCTGTCTTTAAACGGGATATTTTGAAGACGATCACTTTGCACTAACTTTTGAACACGATCAAGTTTAAACATGAATAGAAAACATGAGTTGCTGTTTAATGTTTACACTTAAAATTTGAGATGAGATAATTTTGATATTTTTTTTTGAATTCTTTTCAAAAAAATATCAACATTATTAGTTATTATAATGAATAGAGGAACTACTTGGTTGTTATTAAAATGTTTTAATGTTTTGTTTCCTACTTCGGCAACATTAAAGGAGAGCAAGTCGTGCCAGGTGTAGTCTATCGGGGTGCAGGGGCCTAAGCATATTTAATATTATCTTTTCTTGTTTTTTTTTTTAATATTAGAAATTTAATATTATCTTTTCTTTGTTTTTTAACAAGACAGAAGCGCAGGCAATTTCGAATTCCGAAACACACAATGGCTCATTCGGCGAGAAGTGGGAAATGGAAATATTTGAATGTTAACGGAGTGGCAAAGCACTAGGTTCTCCGGTTCCGGTTCGCATGCTCGTGCCACTGCTTGTTGAATATTATATTTACTACCGTAAACCACTTCTTCAATAAGCTATCGTAGCGCTTATGACACACGCAGCCCCGCTGTATCACGATGGCTTCTGTAAGTGTAATATTGCGTAAGTGGGTTGCAGCGACTTACACTGTTATAAAACTTTTAATTGAATAAATTCTTAGATTCTCCGATTTTGTTCTGAACATGATGACGATGAAACAAAATATATAAGAATGAAATATCGAGTAAACTGAGTGAATAATATATATATTTGTATATTTAAGCATACATCGAGTGAACTGAGTGATTAATATACTTATATTTATTTTAAAGGGGCTTTGTTTAATATTTTTTGTTAACGCTGAAACTTACACATAGCAAAGAAGGAAGAGGGAACCTAGGAACCTTGTATTAAGACTTTTCGCTAAATTATGATCACATAACGTGTTGAGTGGCGGAACTCAGTACCGCGCTTTGCCTCGTTACCGTAGCGAGGAAAATATAATCAATATTTAACATTCTCAAGTGGGTATTGAACCAATACCTGAGAGGAACACCTGATAGTCGCACTCTCGTTCTCCTGCGGTACAACAGGCGTTTTATACATAATATTGCTGCGCGGTGATGTGTTTAGTAAGATATCGATAATTAGACGGAAAGTGAAGAACACAATGCTATTTAAATTTATAACATCTAAATAAATAGTATATTTAATATTATTTTAGTATCGGAAAAGATGCCATCGTCGTACCTTTTACATGTTTTAATTGATTCTACTTTAAGTTTTACACTTACTATATACTAATAGTTTAAAAATTTTAACGTAGCGGGATTTAAACTCGCTCCTCGTGGAAACTCCCACTGTACACTCTGAAGAACTAAACCAACCGTTCAAATCAATTTACTTCGAAATCTAAAAAAAAATTGAAATTATGTCGAATTCTAAAAATGCACAAGCAATATTTGTTAAAAACAAAGGGTTATAAGAAACTACCTTTTCGATGTTTTTGTTGTTTTTATAGTTTGTTAGCTTTTTGTTTTTTTTTATGTAACATATCGTATACAGTAGCTTGGTGATTGGTTGTTGCTAGACACACCTGATAAGCTATTTTAAGATATTGACCTATATTGTTTGTACACAAGTACTTAGTAAGTACGAGATATATTGGGTAAGATTTACGCGTAAATAACGGAGGGGTGTCTAAGTTCTGTCCAGACAAAGGATTAAAGGGATTATTTTGGAAATTGTTTGTCACTTTAAATATACATTCCTGAAGTTAGCTGGTGATGAACAAGAGTGAACATGCATTTTGCCTAAACGTAATTATAAACAAGCCCTAGAAAATGTTCCGAAATACCTCTTGCGCCTTGTCTACTGTCATAAAGCTCCTAGTACATGTTCCCCCGGGATCCTTATGGTGTTTATTTTTAATAAAAAAATATCATATTTTTTCCTTACGTGACCGTTGTTTGTAATAACTTTAATAGAAGCCGTCGTGGAGCAGTGGCATAACATCAAGCGATTGTGAATTGTACTATCAATTCTTAATTAAGAAAATAAAAAAAATTCACCCCAAAGTAGATACTATTATTGTATGCAAAAGCGATATTAAATTTTGTAAACGTAATGTGTTTTTGTGATAACAAATTGGTATGTCACCGCACTTCTCGTAATGTTTACTCTTCAGCCACTTTGCATGTTGACATGTAATAATTATGTAAATCCTTTAGATGGTAACAACATTTTGTAGATATATATATGGTGTTTTTATAAAAAAGAAGAAAAAAGGGGTTCAATTACAAAAGAGATTTTATAACTGAGTGTACAAATATTCCGTTCCTCACTTTCTGCTAAAGTACGAAATGTTAAATATGAAGTAGCGAAACCAAAAACCAGAGCTAAATTAAATTGCTTACACATTTCATTTTTAGTTAAAGATATCTCATTTCATATATAACACACACACCGCTTAAATGCTTAAGCATTGATTGATAACACACGAATTCTCTTGGTACCTGAGAGATAACGAGGGAATTGCACATAATTGATTCTTACGAAAATCTCATTATGCGTCTGAATGCCAGGAAATTATTTGGTGCCACGGGATAGGTGAGATTTCAAAGGCATTATTTTTGAAACGTAAAATAAATTTCATAAACTTTATTTAAAGGAAATTATTTTCAGATTAACGCTGTTTACCGCACATGGCAAGGTAGGCAGAGGGATTTTGAGAACCTTTCCAACATTCTGCTCCTACCAAGACACTTCTGTTTTCCACTTTCTGCCGATTAAATCATTACCTGATAGAGAACTTGTATTATCTGAACAAAAATACTTACAGAATTATTGTGCATTTTATATATAAACATATTTATATTCACTGCTGCACGCTGTTACCCGCGTGACGCAGAGTAGGTGAAGGGAATCTAAATACTTAATATTTAGCACTCCGTTCCCAATAAAACCCTTCCGTTCTCCAATTTCCGCCGAATAGAGGATTTATATGTTGAGTGGCGGAACTCAACGCTGCGCTTAGTACCAGAGCGACAAAAATTATGATAGTATTTTTTTTATTTACCCGAATGAGGATCGCTTATCTTTCTGCGCCACGATTGCTTGACCTGATATTTATGTATAACATATAAATCCTTTACATTATATCATAGTAAGTAGTCTAAAAGTTGCAAATCTTTTTGCAAAATATAAATATTAGTTTTTTTTTATACGTAAGATACTAGGTTCCCCATTCTCGGCAAATTTATGAGGCTAAATATATTCAAATTCAAATTCAAATTCAAAATATTCTTTATTCAAATAGGCTTTAGCAAGCACTTTTGAATCGTCACAAACATAAAATTACCACCGGCTCGGAATGCAGTTCTGCTGAGAAGAGCCGGCAAGAAACTCAACAGTTGCTCTTTTCAATATCGAATAAAGTCACAGTTTCATTGTTTAATACAATAGTGATTATCCTGCATGAAATTCAAATGACCTTAATTAAATACATTTTTATCATTCAAATATTCTTCGACAATGTAGTACGCTTTCTTAATTAACATTACTTTAACATTTACTTTAAACTTCTCTAGTGGCAAATTCAAAATACACTGCGGAATACTATTGTAGATACGTATACTCAGACCCATAAATGACTTATTTACTTTTTGGAGGCGATAACTAGGCGTCACAAGTTTGTCCTTGTTTCTCGTCCCAATCTTGTGTGTCACTGTGTTTGCTATAGCACTGAATATGTTGCCGGACAAACAAAATATTGTAAAAAATATATTGAGAAGCAACCGTAAGAATACCTGTATCCTTAAAAACATCTCGCAGAGAATCTCGAGCTTTAAGATTATAAATAGATCTTACGGCTCTTTTTTGCAGTATAAATATTGAATTAATATCGGCAGCGCTGCCCCATAGTAGCATTCCATAAGAAAGAATACTATGAAAATAACTAAAATAAACTAGTCGGGCAGTATTAATGTCCGTAATTTGCCTTACTTTTTTAAATGCTAACGCGGCTTTGCTGAGTTTATCTGCGAGTGTTGCAAGATGGGAATTCCACTGAAGCTTGGAATCTATAGTTATATCTAAAAACACCGTTGATTCCGTCACCTCGACAGGTTCACCTTTAATAGTAAGATAAAAATTTTGTTTTCTAACGTTAGGTAACGAAATTGTACACATTTAGTTTTTTTTGCATTTAACATAAGGTTATTTACGTCAAACCAATGAATAATATGCGACAAAGCAATATTCACTTTATAAGAAGCAGAACTCAAAACTGCTCTTTGTTTTGTTACCAAAGAGAGGAAATAATAATTCATTCCCCAGGCCGAGAGTCAAACCCTTAACCTGCACATTTTAGTTTAGAAATCGTGCTACGTCACCATGACGCCTAAATCAGAACTTTATAAATGTAAAATCTCAACGAAAAATACAAAAAGTTTTTACATTATTTTCCAAGCCGTTGAAGAATATCAAATATCATTTCTCAACTTGTAATAACAAAACTGCATAAAAATGGACAAAATCTTGTCATTACATTGTTTGAGTGACTCCTCCCCGATAAGACTGAAAATACTTTTTTTCCTTATTTACGAATCGCTGGTTTTGTTTATTTGGTATTTAACTCCGAGGTCGTCGTGATCGTCAGGAGTATAAAACATCGGCATGTGTTCGGTTAGCTTTCAAAGAAATGATTTATTTATGATTGATCGCTCTGATAACTGCACAATCCTTGCCTTTAAGCAACTAATGTCTCGAAAAATTGTGTGGAAAAAAGCTGAGACGGAGTGTCATAACATAAGATTTCCTACATAAGCGTACAACGTGGTTTGTACTTATTAGAGTATAATTTATACTAATTTGGTAGACATTTTTGAGATCATTTTATAGCATAAAACAAAATGTTTAATAATTTATTTACCAATAGGCTGGTTCTGGATTTGTTTAAGTGGGCCCTGTCGTGGATTAGGCACAAGCGTGTTACTTTAAACTCAAGAGGTTGTGCGTTCGGTTGCCCGAAGAAATTAATTATTATTACTTCCACAACTGTCGCTGAATCATTGCTGAAGGAGTGCGTCGACAAATGTAATATAGACTTTAAATTTCATTCAGTCAACTCTGGAGACATTATTAGGCATTCAAGACCATAGATGTCAAGAAAACATCAGAACTATGGGGTATTTCTGGCAAATTGATTTGTTATATAATAGACGCTGTTGCTCCTCATCTTGCTGATATATTTAATAATTGTATAGAGTATGGTGCACTTGTGCACTAAGTGAAGTGGAAACTGTTCGTTGAAGAAATAAATACGTATAACTGAACCGTCTTATTATTTACTCGCCGTTTCAATATTTAATTATAAAATATTTTTAATTTTAATTAGGTGTGATGATAATAATCTTGCCTCGTTTTTATTATAAAATGAAACATGGAAATAATTAAAAGTAGAAAAAAGCGAATAAACAAGCGACGACCAAAAACCATGCGAACATCCCGCTATTCATCAGATACATAGCAACAAAACATTGGCCGTATAACGTCAGCCTCAACAAACGTAAATGTTACTTATCTTTCGCGACTCCATCAATACAATCAAAAAGATCGGGCCATGAGACACACAACGGGCACACAACTGATCGAAATCGATATCAATTATTTTTCAAGCATTCGAAAATCGAATGCCCTAAATAATTTTTCACCATAAAGGTCCCCCTCACCAAATTTTACAAGTTTGCCACCACTAGAGTTGCCTATCGATAGTCGACTATCGATAAACTATCGATATAATATCGATAGTTGACGTCATATAAACAGTATCGATACCATATCGATAATATCGATACTATCGACTTTATCGATACTATTGATAGTATGATATTTGATAATACTTTTGTCATACATAAATAGTATCGATATTTTTGAAACTATTAGCTTCAATACTATCAATACTATCGATAGTATCGATACTATTGCAGACCAATATTAGCTTAGGAGTAATACTATCGATAGTATTGATAGAATCGATATACTCTCACTATCGATAGCTTAATAAACTGCGATAGTATTGTCTTCTAATTATCAGTAACCTACGTAGCTAGAAAATATCTCATAAGCATTAGTATAGAAAACAGCGTAAGACACAGTTAGTGAGAATGATTTCGCATTATTACTACTTGATACATATGTTAAAATTGGGGAACGATACTATCGGTGATTATTAAATTATCGATCATGTAATACTATCGATAGTTTTACATACTATCGATATTATTGATACTATTTCTGATTTTATACAATGATACTATCGATAACATCGATAGTATTATGTGAAAAAAAATTGATACTATCGATAGTATTATTATGGAATAGTATCGATTATATAGATACTATTGCTTCCAATCAATAGTATTAGCCAATTTGAGATATAGATAGTATCGATAAAATCGATCATATCGAGAGTATCGATAGCACTATCGATATTATTACTAGTTCTCAAGGTCGTCTATCGATAGCGTTACTATCGATATTTGGGCAACTAGCCACCACGATTATAAATTAGACGGCGAGTCACTTAAATTCAGTGCCACGCGCCTCAAAAAATTCAAAGTATCTTAACACTAGGTTCGCTAAGTAGCGTATTACTCTGCGAGGTACCTACAAATGTTTATATACAATCAATCTGAACGTAACGCAAGCGCGATTCAGAATGCTCTAACGCCATCTGTTATGGTTTTTTGAAGTTATACACAGAAATTAAAGAAATTTGGTTATTTCTGAACAAGATACGTAGAATTTGGATTTTATGTCTGGGATATATACAGTTTTAATAATAAGTAAAAATAAAATAAGAATTTAAGAATTGAATACTTCTACTACTCTTTGTCCCACACATGGCAAGGCAGGCAGGGAAACTTGGGCACCTAGTGTTAAGACACTTCCGTTCCACAAGTAAATAAATTCAATAAAACTATTTGTATAAAGTACATTGTATTAATTATTTTTTATCTCTTTATAAATCAAATAAATTAAGGGAAGCAAATCAAAAAAATGAGAAATCACATTAAAATTGCTTTCTGAAAATTACATGAAAACATTTCAGAGATATTTGTGTGTTTGGAGTAAATAAACAGACATTTTTAAATATATTTTCTTATATACCTTTCACGTACACACACCAATCAATTAAGTTAATTTCAATTTGTACTTAAATGAGTACAACAAATCAAATTTATTTTCGAGTTATTTATGTGCTTTTTAAATTTAAATTCAGCACTTTAAAAAAATATATTAAAAATAAACCATTTTTTTACACACCGAAGGGAAGAAGACCTGTTGTTGAGACACTCTTTACACAGTGCACGTATGATAATAAACTATCTAGTAGGTAATGCATGGATTTATAGATGCCTAAGGTATTTTAAGGTTAACAGTTCAAAGCAGCTAATTCTATCTATCTAAAAATTGCGACATGATTGTATATTTAAGAAACCATCCTTTACAATTAGCATTAACACTCAACCCTGCGCTTTGCCTTGTAATAAAGAAATAGAAATATTTCATTTCCTTGAGTAGAAATCAACCCACAAGATTTTAGACCCACAAATTGCCGGATACAAATTCAACTTCAAATATTTTTATTCAAAATAAGGTAAATTGTTTGATGTTCAAAAAATGAAGCTTGTAGCTTCATTTTTTGAACATCAAACAATTTACCACCAGTTCACTAAAGTTACTGCCTCAGACCTGAGAAGAACCGGCGAAAGAAACTCAGCGGAACATGTCTTTTTTTTTAATCAAAACTTTACATTATATAATTATGTGACAATGATACACTTGAAACATCCTGGAGCGAGCATTTTATTCTCAAGGCGTGTTACCATTAATAAAATCGTTTATATGCTAATAACCTTTAACACACAAACGTCTTTTCACAACTTTTTTAAATTGTGAAACAGAAAATTCTCTGATGTTTTCTGGGATCCTATTGTAAAAGCGTACACCCTGTCCCATAAAAGAATTACGAACTCGATGCAATCGACAGGTGCACTAAGTTTAAGCCTATTTCTAGTATTAATATTATGTACATTACTGATTTTAGTAAATTTATTAATATTTTTCTTAACATACATAACATTTTCAAAAATGTATTGAGATGGAACGGTAATATTAATCTTTTTAAACATTTCCCTTAAAAAATCCTTAGAACTTAAGTCATAGATTGCGCGAATAGCTCGCTTCTGCAAGACAAAGATGTACTTAATACTGGCTGCATTACCCCAAAGTAAGATGCCGTAAGAAATAATACTATGGAAGTAGCTAAAGTAAACAAGGCGAGCCATTCATGACCAATGTGGAGTGCTGCACGCAATCAAACGCCTTAGATAAGTCTCAGAATATGCCAAGAGCATCCTGCGATCCTTCCCACGCCTCATAAATACTCTTTAAGAGACATACGCCGGCGTCGGTAGTAGAGCGACCCTTAGTAAAACCATACTGTTTATCATGCATTAGCTTATTTGAATTAAAATGCATTAATATTTGATTTAAGATCATCTTTTCAAAGATTTTACTGAATGATGGTAGCACAGACACTGGTCGAAAATTGTTTGGATCTGATGTACTACCAGATTTAAATATAGGTATGATTTTACTAAATTTCATTAGGTCAGGAAACACACCATACTCTATACAATTATTAAATATATCGGCAAGATGAGGAGCGACAGCGTCTATTATATGACTAATCAACTTGACAGAGATACCCCACAGATCTGATGTTTTTGATTAGATGTTGATGACTAGATTAAATTTGAAATCTACATTACATTTGTGAACGCTCTCCTTAAGTAATGATTCAGCGACGGTTGTGGAAGCTATAAGAGTTTTGGTTGTGGAAACTGGAATATCGGCAAAGAATTTTTCAATATAACATGCAACTTCTTGGTCCGAGCTGGTAATGCCATTGTCAATTTTTAATTTGGAATCATGATTATAATTTTTACCATTTCCAGTTTCACAATTTATTATGATCCATGTCATTTATATTTTATCACTAGACTTTTTAATTTTGTTTGTAATATGTAAAGATTTTGCCATGGAACATACCTTTTTAAACAATTTAGAATAGTTCTTGACATAATTAATAAATGATTGACTGTGGTTGGTTATATGTTTTCTCAATGTAAAGTTCATATAACCTTTGTCTACTCTTATGAATTCCCACAGTCGCCCAATCATTAAATGACAAGAAACTCCCGAAATTTGATGTTTTAGAAGTAAACACAGCATTAAATTCATTTTTAATAATATTGGAAAACTTCTTATATAATTGGGATCTTTATTATAATGTAAATGTTGAAGTTTTGCTATTGTTTTACTTCTAAATCTTTCTATACAACCAATTGTCATCGGAATACATTCAATTTTATTTAGTTTTTTAATTTGCTAAAGTAAAAAGAAGCCAACTGACCGCTATGATCTAAACTTAACATATTAGATAGAGCTAGTAAAAATATTATCAATACAAGTAGTGGTACAATTAGTGATTCTTGTAGGCACTAAAAATAGATTCTCAAGGTTATATGAATACATTAAAGACCTGAATTACAAGTGATGGAATTATCTAGTAAATTAATATTGAAATCTCCACAAACAATTATATTTTTTAGATCCAGATAATTTTACAAGTGTTTGGTCTAAAATATTTTCAGTGTTCATATAACCTAGTGGGAGGTATGTACATTGTACACACTTACAACAATGAAATACTCAAGCTCAGCACAGGCCATTTCAATAGTTTGCTCAACGGAGAAGATCACAATATCTTTACATTCATTAAATTTGTAAGGTTTTTTCAAAATTATTAAAGAGCCACCACGAATTGCTTATTCTCTGCTGAACATACTAGCTACTTGGTGATTTTTGAAATTACAAATAGCCTCAGAGTTGCGAAGCCAACGCTCTGTTATAGAAGGTATATGAATATTCTTACAATTTAAGAATAATTCAATTTCTAATTCTTTACTAGAAAATTCTTGTATGTTTTGATGCACCAAGTTTGTATCATTATCAGTACATAATGTATTTATTTTTATATTATTATTAATTTTATTTTTACATTTACTAGATATATAGCCAGAGATGGCCTCTTATCTTATAATGTAATTTAAATTAATTGGAATAGATTCCAAACATGTTAAATTACTCTGCTCAATAGAAACAGAGGTCTTTATAGCCACAGTATTGGCTAAGTTAGAATGTAAATAATATGATAGGATACTTGCTATCTGTCTTTTATAAAAATAAGATAGGTGCAGCCTATCACATGTCAAATTATTATTTTTAAAATTAATTATATTATTTATGTCAATTAAATTGAATTTATTGTCATTTTTACTAGACGTTACATAGTTACTATTTATTAAAGTATGTAACATATTACTTAAATAATATCTAATGTCATTTTCTTGTGGCAACTTCTTTAAATAAGGAAATGTAAACATAATATTTTTTTTCACATTTAAATTCATTAGCTGTGAATAATGCTCTTGTAATATTCTTTTGTTGACATTTCCCCTTACCCCAATCAAAACAATTAAAAATGTATTAGGACAATGAGTATTAGTGTTAATTTTATTTATATTTTGGGAGTAGGTAGCTCCGGGCATACAATAATTTAATACTGAGTGTCCTTTACAAATATTATTTAAAATCACACTTATATTTTTCCCTAAGCTATCACTATATATTTTAATAATATTTTTGTTTGATGTGGGTATTGGTTGTGATTTACGTGTGCCTACAAAGCTGTCCTGAGCTCCGTCAGCCTGAGATTGAAAGTACATTTCTGACATCTTCTTTGGATGGCTTGGTGTGGGCGCTTGGCATTCACAGGCATAATTTTTAGTGAATGACTCAAAATGCTCTGAATTATGACTACATAACTTAAGTAGCTCGTCCATAGCAGATATGTGCTCTGCAATTTGTCTCTGATCACATTCATATTTATCAGAAATTGTTTTTAATTTATTATGCAATGTAGTAATCTCCAACTGTAGGGAATTCAATTCAACTTCATATAATAACCATTTATTTTTACTTTCACTACATTTTATTTTTTTAAGTAATTTTTTAAGGTTTTCCTTTCAGCAGCCAATTTGGTGTAATTTTTACAATTATTTTTAGTTTTAACAGGTGCCGTGGTTTTTTTAAATATCTTTATTAATCTTAATATATTTTTTTTGTTTGTTTCTACTATGAAGAAATGTTTTGGAAGTTACCATATCATCACCAGTCAGGTATATTGTTGAAATGTCACTATTTAAGGTGATGACTCAAAAACCAGAGATGGTGTATTCATTATATTCATCATATTCATAATGCTTACCGACTTTGGTTTAGGGCAGTACGAACTTGCTTTATAACTTTATAAGTGTATATTTGCGTTTGAGAGTAAAGAGAATGCAATAGGCGAAGATTTGGAGAAATTAAATTTTAAAAATAGTTCGTTACCTTCGCGATGACAGCTAACGAACACAACACAGCACAAATACTTTAAAGGCACAACTATAATGTACTGAATATAATATTAACAGTACAAATGTTCGCCGATACTTTTTCACAAATTAGAGCAAATTTAACAATAAAAAATAATTAAATTTAAATTATTTTTACCAAAGAAGTTTTTATGACGTGTCTACCTTAGTGTTGCCACAAGAAAGAAAAATAAAAAAACTATTAAAATAAAATCTTTAGTTCGGGATGTATTTCAATAGCCAGTGAGTGGGCGTGTTACGTGTAAACAGTGTTTAAGTTAATAATGTCTTTGTTGTTGTAATATGTATTGTATAATATGTTGGCAGTTTTCCTCTTAGGAACCAATACATCGACGTAAGAAAACGAAAAGGTCGTAACTGACACCATTAACGAAAACACTTTTATTACACCATTGGATTCAGTAATTTTTTTTACGTCGAACCATCTGGATCCCTAAGCGCTACGATGAATAGAAACGATTTTAGAATTTTCAGTTACGCCCTTCAAATTTAAATTTTTCTACCAAAAAACAGTGTAACTAACAAAAAATACGGTCTTTTCGTGTAATTTTTAATTATGCCAATTTGCTGCCAAAAAAAAAAATTAAATAGAGGTAACGCCCTTTTAAATAGAAATATTATTTACATAAAGCGCGGGTTACGCCGTTTTCGCTGCTCGACATTTTATCGCTCAATTCAATTAAGTCTATTGAAGATCTACTTTTCTTTAGGTGATACTAATTACATCCTTTTTATGATTTATGAATGTTAGTAAATAGGTTTGTTACATCTTTTTGTAACGATATTCCAAATAAAAATGGTGTTGTTTACTACATTCGAAAAGTCCCTTTATAAAATAGATGATATGCAGATACCGCCCTTTATCGGTACCGCCGCCGCCGGCTGACAGCCGTGTACGCCGTGAGACTCTGGCGATCAGTCTGTGCCCATGCGCCGATGCGAGAGGCTGCTTTTGAATAGCTAGCAGAAATATTATCTACGGAAACTTCAACCAGATCGGTAAGTTTACTATAATTTACCTATACTACCAATTTATTGTAATAATTTTATCAATATATTATATAAAACTGAGGCCTGTCGTGGCGCAGCGGCACAAACGTGTGACTGTAACCGACAGGTTCTGGGTTCGATCCCCAGTCGGGGAAATGAAATATTTAATATTTTCTATTCAAATATTTAATGTTTCATTTCTTCGCTCTGGTAATAAGGCAAAGCGCGGCGTTGAATTCCGCCACTCAACACGCAATGCCTCAAATTCGGCGGAAAGTGGGGAACGGAAGTGGAACGGAGTGTCTTGACCCTAGGTTCCCGGGTTCCCTCTGCCTCCCCTGTCTCGTGGGGGATACAGCGGGAAGCTAAAAAAAAAAAAAAAAGAAAAAAAAAAATATATAAAACTCTTGCGTTACTGATCGACAACGCACACCCGAAACTACTGGGCGTAGGAGAATGAAACTTGGCTTGAATGTTCCTTGGGGAATGTAGAGGAGCAGTAAGAGAGAAATTCGTCAGGCACAAATTGTATCGATATTAAAATCCAAGCTTAAAGATTTATCACTGCAGAATGTCCTCCATATCACTATAACTCCTATATGTCTTTATTTTCAATCTGTTGTCAAATGTTAATTGCATTATTATAATATATCCGTAAGTATATGTAATCATGGCTTATTATATTGTTGTATACTTATATATGTATTGTTTAATTAAATTATTGAGTATGACATGTATGTATATATGTCTTGTTTATGTGTGCATTTGATGAAATATTTTAATTTATCATATTTTCATTTTATTGACGACAGCACAACTTTCAATCGTTATCATAAATTAAATTTTGTCCATCCAAAGGTTGCCTGAAAGAGATTGCATTTATCGATAAGACCGCCACCTTAAAATACACAGAAAAGTTATGCTTACTAAAGAATGTGCAATGAGCACATCGCGCATTCTTTAGTAACCTTTCTGTGTATTTTTCACAATGTGCAATAAAGAATTATCTATCTATCTATCTAAATACCTATAAATTTGTTTTAGATGGCAAGCAACCGTAGGCAATGGCAAGAGAGTTTACGAAGTAAAGTCATGCCTAACGAAAAGAAGCCAAAGATTCAAATCCTTAGTAATGTGCTCTATAAAAAAGGAGATGATACTAAACTAATAAAAACATTGCCTACCACTAAAATTAAAGTAAATGAAGAAGAAAACATTAACCAACGAATATATGTTTCACCAGGCCCACATAATAAAATAGAGACGAAAAGGACTCCTCAACAAAATACACAAAAACTTAAAAATTTAACTCCAACATTCAGAAATCCTAATAAATATATTAAGGCAACACAACAAGTAATGAAAAAAATTTCGCTCATTTCAAAATATGAAAAAAATGGTCCTGCTTACTACAACCACTTGCTCTCTGATATTCCCTCTACTAGTGCTTTCTGTGACTCAATAACCAATATACACACGGATTTACAAGATCAAAGTACAGAAAGTGATGTCAATAAACCTATATATAAAGTCGAAAATTTTAATGAACAAACTGTAAAATCTTTTGAAATCAATGTGATTGTCGAAACATACACCGATATTTGTTCTGATGAGGAAGTTAATAACAAGAAATGCTATGCCGATGTTGAAGTTGAACATTTCGATTCAGAATTGTCTACTACAAAACAATTCTTACAGAATTCAGAACAGACGGACATTCGGACTTCGCCTGCTGCACTACAGTCTAGTGATGTTTTACTGGCTGTTAAGTCAGATTTAGCCTTACTTGCTGTAAAAAATTCTGATTCAGGTCTACTTGCTATGGAAACATTTGATATACCGTTATTAGCTACACTGCATACTAATTCTGATAAAGTACAGTGTAATCCAGATTTGATAAGCGTAGAGCAAATTAATTCACCTTTAAACTTGCTTAGTAATTCAACTGCTGGTGAAAATGAAGACATAAATAATCACATAATATGTAATGAAATTGATTCTGACTGCGTACAATCAGATTCTGATACAGAAGCGAAAAAAAAGAAAAAGCAGAAAGTGAGAAAATCTAAAAGAAAATTGAACTTTAATCAATCTTATCTTGATTTCATAGATGATGACCCAGACACACTATTACTAAATGAAATATTTCCTTCCCCAATCTCCAGCTTTGAAATATCGGAAGAATCTACTTCAAGCTCAGACGAAGGTATTTTTTTGGGGTATTTTGTGTGTGTGACTTATTATTTTGTGGTTAAAATTATTTTACCTACTTTTTATTATACCTAATACAATTTAACTTTTAGGGAAAAACAAAAAGAGTAAAATTAAAAGGAAGAAAAAGACTTTCAAGAAGTTATCCGAAGATACAAAAAAAGAGGTACACAGTGCGGAAGATATTATGAAACTTCAAGCATTGAAAAGGAAAAGCAAGACTAAGATTAGTGGAGAAATATCTGCTAAAAAGAAGAAAGGGCAATCTTATGTTAATAAAGATGGAGAAGTTATTGAAGGTAAACGTATGAAGCCCAATCCATGTATTGGTCAGAAGTGTCCTAACAATTGTGGAATTATTCCTGACGACCGCCGTGAAAAACTATTCAAATATTTTTGGGATCTAGGTACCCATCAAAGGCGTAAAGACTGGGTAGCCCAATGCGCTATAAAGAAAACAGTAAAAAGGCCAAACAAAAACACGTCACTGAATAGATCGTGTAGTTATGAGTATTATATTAATGAAAATGAAGGAAGACGACGAATATGTCAGAAATTTTTGATTAATACATTAGATATTACACAGAAGTTTATTTTATATACATTGACTTCGACAGTTGATGGATTTGCAAAAGAGGATATGCGTGGAAAATTAGGACATCATAATAAAACATCTGATAATGTACTGAAGGACGGAAACGAATTTATTCTTTCTTTGCCTATGCTACCTTCACATTATTGTAGAAGAGACTCTAAAAAATATTATTTGCCTGAAGAATTTAAGAACATCTCAAACTTATATCGCATTTATCAAAATCATTTTCAAGATAGTAAAAAGATAATGTCGTTCAAAGTATTTTCAATGTGGTTCAAAAAAACATTTAACATCGGATTTCATATCCCCAAAAAAGACAAGTGCAGTTTATGTCTTTCAGCAAAAACTTATGATGTTCTTAATGAAGATGAGATGCAAAAATTTATAATACACGAAGAGGAAAAAAATGAATCATACGAACGTTTTAAATTTCATCAGAGTTTAAATACTAGGAACAAAAATGTTATATGCGCAAGCTTTGACCTCCAAAAGATATTGAATACGCCACACGGGGAAAGCATGTTGTTATATTATAGTCGCAAGATTGCTGTTTATAACTTCACAATTTATGAAAGTGGTACTCGAAAAGGCTTTTCTTATGTATGGACAGAAACTGACGCTCATAGAGGAGCTAATGAGATCGCCACATGTCTGTATAATTATATTAAAAGTGTGGACGAGCGTGGAGAAGTAAACAAAATTATATTGTATTGTGATTCTGCTTACGGACAAAACAAGAATAAGACTGTTCTGGCTATGCTACGATATGTATTAAGCCACAGCAAGAATCTAGAGATAATTCAAATTAATTATTTAATTCCGGGCCACACATATATGCCAGTCGATTCAATGCACGCGACTATTGAATCTTCTGTAAGAAAAACAATAGTGTGGGCGCCTTCACAATGGCCCACGATTATAGAAATGGCTCGAAAAAATCCAGAACCTTACGAAGTGACCACAATGGAATGCTCTGATTTCTTGGGATTCGATAACATTGTCGATCACACTTTTAAAAAAAATAAGAAATTACAAATTTCAAAAATTTCAATTGTTACATTTAAAAAAAAGGACTTAAAAACAATTTTTGTTAAAAATTCGATGTTACCGAAAGCCGAAACCATGGAAATCTGTATTGGTGATATAAAAAGAGCATTTTTAAAAACTCCTTTATACTCCTGTAAAATACCAATCAGTACTAAGAAATACACTGATTTGAAAAAATTGATCGAGAAGCAAGCTATTCCTAAAAGAGTTGCGGATGAGGATTTAAAGTTAAAAGTCAGTAGCAAAAAAAACTGACTGTTTGCCTGACACTGACGTAGAAGACGATGATTAATTTGCTCTTTTTATACGTTAATTATGAGCGCGTTTCATTAGCTTTATACCAACATTTGCTAAATAAACCTTTCCAATAATTGAAATATTGTTTTACTTTAGTGTTTTTTCCCATTTCTTTTGACTTAAATTCTTTTTATATTCACTTTTAATACAATGTTGTTTTCTTGTAGTGTGGGGGGTGCAGGACTTAAACCAGTATTGCCATAGTCAAATAAGTTGTTTATTACATTTACAACCTTTTTACGATTTGAACAGGGTTAATCTAATCAATTACACCATTTTTACCATTTTTGAAATTTACAGAGTAACAGATCTTCATACATTTGGTGCTGCAGTTACAACCTTCTTGATGCTTGAAAAAAGTACACTAAAGGGCGTAACCAACATAAACCACGTATAATAGCAATTTTAGTTTGAATTAAACTAAATAAATATAACCGGATATATTTTTCACACATGCTGTACTAATTTCGTTGCTCTAGTGGGGGTAGAACGAGAGTTATGATTTTTTTTCTAGTTTATTAAATCGTTTTTGGGCTGTCCTGAACAATTCTATTTTTGTCAGTTACGACCTTTTTGTTTCTTGCGTCGACATATAGACTTGAAACATTCCCTACTCACCAAAAAGCAACATAAAGATGTCCATGGATCCAACCAGTGCTTCAAACGTTTGTCCTACAGGGAATTAGAACGTTTTAATTGGAAATGAAAATTGTCGGGTAGAAGTGCTATGCATGATAAACACACGATTTCATATCAACGGCCTTTTAATGGGATATGGTAGGTTCATCCTGTACAAAAAGCAGATTTTTTTTTGTGTCACAATTTCGTGTAACAGAACATGTTCTGTCTAAATTGATTGGGATTTTAAACTGTGTGTGTGCCGTCTTTCCGCCAGGAAATATTGTGGTAGCAATACCTGAAGATGCCACTACAAAATCAATCTGTTGGACTGATAGTGCATTACGCCTAGAAGTAGGTAAAAATCTTCTGGGAATTCAAAATACTAACAGTATAACAAATAAGTGTCTTAAACTACTGGGACTGTCACGTAAGACTCCTCCAGACTGTGACCCCAATCGCGCCTCCAGGTAGCCAAAGTGCCCTGCAAGTTGCTTGAAACGAATGACCACCACACCATCAATAGTTTTTTTTCAGCTTCACGCTGTATCACGCACATGACAGGGTAGGCATAGGGAACTTGGGAACCTAGTGTCAATACATTCCGTTCCACCTCGGTTCCCCACTTTCCGCCGAATTTGAGACATTGTGTGTTGAGTAGCGGACCTCAACAGCGCATTTTGGCTTGTTACCAGAGCAAAGAAATGAAAACATTAATATTGTAAAATTGTAAAAATCTTAAATACTGAGATGTACTGTGTTTACTCTGCCAAGAGCAGCATCTGGCCACATCATTTTTTTTCTTTCCTTATAAGACCGTTTTTATTTGCACCTTCTACTAATATTTTATATGCAACTGATAGATTTTGACGCCTCCAAGTCAATAGTTGTACTAATTACGAATCTTCATACGCATAAAAATTACCACAACGGTTAAATTTGTTTATTTGAACAATTTTCAAATTCACTTGAAATTGAAAATTGTTCAAATAAAACAAATTTAACCGGATTATTCCAAAGTAATCGGAAAAAATGTTTAAAAATTGGTATACGTCATTAATTCATAATTTTTTTTCATTTAAATCACTTTTTTACTGTTTTAACACAGTATAAAAAATAAATGTCCCACATTAATAGCTTTAATATATCTTTTTTCCTTTTTTATTTTTTTATATTCTTCATTAAGATTTAAAAAAATATAAGCGATAACATAAACGTATTAACGTATAACACACGTTGTGACAGAGATACGGTGATCTCTATAACAATCACACCCAATTTTTCATTCTACCGCCTCATTATTTTCACTATCAATACTTTAAGATAATGTTTTAGGTATATATAATAGAAAAAAAAATAATTACGACTGAACTTAAATTAAAACTTAAATGAATATCTTAACTTCTTCTTAAACATTGATACACACGTAAATGACAATAAAATGGTTTCTCCTCTACCGCGATTGATTACGCTAGTGAAAATAATGTGCTTATCATCCACATACATAGAGGTCATTCGTGGCGCGACGGCACAAGCTCGCGACAGTAAGCGCGGCAGTTATGAGTTCAATTCCTAATCGAAGAAATGAAATATGTAATATTTTCATTTACACGCTCTGGTAACGACGGAAAGTATATTGATGAAATCCGCCACTGAGCACGCTAAGCCTTAATAATTTGACGGAAAGTAGACAAAAGAGGTGGTTTAATGAGAGGGGTGTTATAATACTAGGTTCTCTTAAATGACAATGTGAATAAAACTGAAAAATAATACCATTTAAATGCTACAAAAATACCATGCTTATTAATATTTTGCTTGAATTATATATTATCACATTACAATCACTTCGTAATGTATAAATACAGGAAAGGAGACAAACTCTGCCATTGTGTCTGAGTGATAGTAACGGTTTCGATTCCCCGTGGAGGTATTTTTATTATTTGAGTTTTATTTCCTGCCTCTGGTTACAAAGCGCGGCATTACTTCCGCCACTTAACGTTTTGATATCAAACCATTCTTTTGCAGGATATACGTAAATTTACTTCACTTAGCTTTACGCTACATTCATAGCGGGGTAGCCAGAGAGAACGTTGCGCCAAACACTACGGTCTCAGCATTTTCTTTTGCTTCGTCCACTATCGCCGACCTCTTCATACATGCCCTTCGGTCCTCTAGAAGTACTCATGCTTTTTATGTAACTCTCCTTCTACTACTCTCCTCCGTACAGTATCGTAGATACTGTGTTTTCGAATGTCAACCGAAGTTTCTCCCTCCCCCGTGCTTTACTACGTGAAACTTAAAAAAATAAATATTAATAATAAGATTTATTAAACTACAACGACTATAGAGTTAACGTTGAAAAAGTGAGCCTATACATTGTGGATGTACATTAAAATATTATTATCGTGTACCAGTCTAGACCAAGTGAACTATGAAAATACAGAAATAGAATATTATTATCTATTATTTCTTATATGTATTCATAAACAATGAGCATAACAAAGATTATATCAAAAATATAAATTTATACAAACAAAAACTAAAATTGTTTATAAGCAATTATGATTTAACCTCCTACAACGTTAGGACGCGACACTAAAGGAATTCAAAGGAAGTCACGAAAAGCTACCAGTTTAACACAATAAAGCTTTTTACATTACTTCCATCTCAGTTCGGGGCCGACACTCGCTTGGCGCAAGCTGTCGACGCACGCAACACGCATAGAAATAGCTGTATTCCTTTACTCGAGTTAAATTGAAAATATTATAAGTAAAATAATATTGTTCTCACATATCTGTATATGAAGATATATGATGTATATGTATGTTGCACATAAAAGTCTGTATAGTGTTATCTGTACTCAGAAATGTCAATTGGCATTTAAATGATGGAATTTAATAACCACAAAAATTATAAATATAGAGACTTGTCGTGGCGCAGAGACATGGACGTACGACTACAAACGCGACAGGTTATGGATTCTTTCTCAAAGAAATGGAATATTTATTTTTATTTATTTATTTGTCTTTATTTAACACGAAACAATCAATATAAAAGGAAAAAAAAAATGCATGCAAAGGCGGTCTTATTGCTTCAAGTAATCTCTAACAGGCAACCTATAGAATAAAAAAAAAACGTAATAATTTTGTTGTTCTGGTGAGACTAGGCTAAGCGCCGTCGAATACTGTCACACAACACGCAATACTTTTAGTTCCGGCGGAAAGTGGAGAACTGAAGTGGCTTTATGGGAACGGAGTATCTTAACCCTAGATTCTGGTGTGTCATCTGCAGTTGCAGAATACAAAACGAAAAACGATAATCGTACCAATTGAATGTCAATTAAAAGCTAATGGCTTTTGTGAGTTTAGTTATTGGTTATTTAAATAAATTAAAAAAAGTAGAACTTGTTCGTTTATTTGGTTTATTAAAAAATTTTAATGTTGTTTTAAATATACAATTACTGTCGTTATATTTACATATTTGTCGTTTATATTTAATTAATGGAGCGCTCATTCATTAACCAAAATAATTCAAAATTTAATAACAGTTTGTGAGAAGACCTCCTGAAGGCTGGAGGAAGTAAACAGATTAGACACTCACTTTATCTTTCATCACAGATTAAATTACAATATTGAAATTTACAAATATCATTAGAAGGTCCCATGAGACTCGTGAACAGTTGACTGTAAATGATGATGGTTGTGAGTTCAATATGGTTAAATAAAAGCGACGTTATTACTATACATAACATGTAAAGATTTAAAATGAGATACTAAATACTTTATGCGACACAGATTTTCTGTACATAACTTTATCTATTTTTAATTTATTGGACGTGACACTATACATATTCTTTTTTCAAAAAGTATTTTTTTCCTTAAGTGTGGTGTTCAAATTTGTTAAAAATGTTTAATAAATTGCATTCTTTCTTGCAAAATGATTATTAAGCAATAATCTGAGGGTGGCAATAATTTGTAAAAATAAAGAAGTTGTAACAAACATATAAAAAATTGAGGTAAGATGACAATGTTGGGTATAGTTGGTCAGAGCGCTTAGACGGTTCTCAAAAGGGACGGGTCCGAATCCTGCTACTTTAATTCTTTTTTAAGTCCTTTATAAAAGTACCTCTCTACATAAATAAATGAATGAATTAATAAACAAAACGCGAAAGCGAACCACTTACTGTAATTTAACTGTCATATGCCTTTGGAAATATCAATCTACGTTATTTGAATTTATGTCGTTAGTCTGCTGTTTATTTTATTCTACAGATTTGTTACTCGAGTAGGTAATAAAGTACATTCATTTCCTTTCACTGCTATGAAGGCGTAGCGCGAAGTTTTAGCCGTATGATTCCGGCTTAGAATAAGATCACCCTGGTACTGACGGTGTCGTAAGAGGCGACTAAAGTACGTGTGTGAGAGTCACGTTGTCAGCAATGACAACACGCACGGGCAGACTCGACCGGATCATCACCACCCCCGGCATTTAAAACCGGCGTTAAATCGTAGTAGCTTTGTCCACTGAGTTTCGCATACACCGACAACGCTCCTGTAGCTCTTCTAGTGCTAGACGGAGTCGTGGGCGACGGTGATCACTTACCATCAGGTGACCCATACGCTCGTTTGCCCTGTTTTATACATAAAAAAATAGAAGTTGAATTCCGCTACTCAGTATGTGACTTTATAATTATTATTACTAATCTTTATAATCATTTAACACCTAGAATGTCAGGTCTTATCAGTATTGTTATGCCTGGAATTTAATATTCTCTATTAGATAAAATGATTAAATTAAATCATAATCGTCCGACAAGTACAGTACGGGAGAGATTGCTCGTCCACGTCTCCTCGTTCCGAGAGCTATCCTAGATTAAGATAAGTAGTACTCGGGAAACAATTATTGGAATAAAAAGCATATTTAAATATTGTTTATTTATCGCTCAGTTTTACGTTGTATCCCGCAAATGGTAATGTAAGTAGAGAGACTTTGGGAACATTGTATTGTTTCTTACTCTCCGCAGAATTTGAGGCATTGCGAGTCGGTTGGTGGTAAGTTCCAACACTCAACTAACGATGCCTCGAGAACTCGACAAATAAACGAAGAAAGATTTAATTGCAGAAAGTTCGTTTAAAATAGCTTCAAGCTGCATACCGCATGTAGTAGGTTCGGCCAAGGATACTCAACTCAACTTTCCAGGACAATGTGCCTATTCTAGAGGAATTCCTTCTATTGCCGCCGCGTTTTGACATCCTTTTAATATACAAATAAAATAGTTATCTGCATTTGGAATTGAACTTTCAATTCTCGAATATTCACATAAGTATTGCACCAGAATAAAAATTATTACCCTATTAGGGTAATGCGGGTAGGTAAATGCCTCGTGCGGGATACAGTGAAACTGAAAAAAAGAAACAAAAAAAAATTAAAAAAAATTATATGATTTGACTAATATCAAATACATTAATGTTATCTTGTTTCCATTACAGTCACGCTTGTGCTACTGGGTGGGATACGATAAGTTACTCCGCTCCCGTGTAGACTTTTCACTTTCCCGAATTTTTAACGAAGTGGCGTAACTTAACTATTTCAGAGCGAGAACTTGAAAACAATAAATATTTCAATTCATTGAGTAGGAGTCGAATCTTTAACCCCTCTCGTTTATAGTCGCACGCTTGTGTCTCGGCGCAACAAGTATCATCGTGCTGTACTGCGCTATTTTATTTCAATGTAAACATAAAGATTTCTAATTTATTTGACTAATATTTAGTTAGTTTCGGTAACAACAAATCATTATACATATTTAAATGAAAGAATAAGGAACATTAAAGTATATAATATACGCAAACTATTTTAAAATTAATTACTCTAGGCTTGACGCTGTATCCTGCACATGGCAGGGTTAGCATAGGTAATTTGGGAAACTAGTGTTAAGTCACTTCGTTCACGTTCCTAAAGCATTGCGAGTTGAGTGGCAGATCTCAACGCCTCAATGTTTTTATTTATTAAACAAAATAATGTGTTCTTGCTCTATTTAAACAGAATAAGCAATAGCTTATTCTGCTATTTAATGTTCGAAAAATATATCCTTTCAGGACATATTTTTCGAATATTAAACATTCAATTCCTCAGTCTATTCAGGAAAACACGAAAATTGTATATGTAATTTATGGCGACGCTGATGATTTACGTCAATTACATGGAAAAAAAACAAGAAAATATACGGTTTTATACCCTTATCTCTACCTATAACATACCCTTTTACCCTGTGTCGTGAGGGATGATTTACGTACAATATTGCTATATGACGTAGTTTCAGTGGAACATCATATTTGTTGACCATTTTGTTTTAAGCTTCGTTTGTGTATGGTATCGCGTACGAGTATAAGCTTGCCTTTGTAAACGCTTGCATCAGGCGAAACAACATTTGGCAAATTCTTTGTGACAATATGTCACTCTTATTTGTACGTGCAAAAAATATAGATCGACTTAAAGCTCGTTGTCACATCAAAAATAAGAAAATACAGTGTCTCCTCATTATGTTTGACTTTTCAATCTCTTAATTTAAAAGAAACTATATGACTCTTCATACATAAACTTATTAGTACTAGAGTATGAAATGTAACTATTACTTTAATTAAGTTAAAATACTTATATGTATAGATATGTCATCAAAGTTTAGAACATTTAGTAAATGAGTTGTGGCGTGCGTGTTGCTTGCGGGCGTCTGTTAGTGCTTCAGCTGACTTACGATGATGACAAACAAAATAAAACATCTTACATTTAGTAAGCTGTTTTATTTTGTTGTCGTTTTGTTGTCATGTCATATTGTATTGAGAAAATTAAACATTGCAGCTTGCAAGTTTACGTAATAAATTTAAGTTTATAAAGATATTTTTGTATTCCAACCTCACTATGTACGGACCTACGGAAGTAGGAACCTGACCTGTGAAAGTGTTTTCTAATCAAATATGTATAAAGTTATAGTAATATTTGTATTTTTTTTCAAACGCTGAGTAATACTGTTGTTAGCTCTCGGTTTCACAGGCGGAAGATATGTTTTATATTGTAATGAGTCCGTCTGATGGAGACCTGCTCGGCCGCAATGCTGACGAGGCGAGAGATCGGATGAATGGTTGATCAGTGGCAATGGGATTTCTACAAATTTCACTCACTTAACTTGAAAAATGATATCTATTTTTCACAAGTAAATTGAAGTCGTTTGATATCTTCGATATTTTTTAAATAACTAAATGATTAGCAGAATTATTTCACAAAGAAAAATAACATATACCTTTTCAAATACATTTATATATATATATATATATATATATATATATATATATATATATATATATATATATATATATATATATATATATATATATATATATATATATATATATATTATATATATATATATATATATATATATATATATATAATGTACACAAATAAATATAAATAAAAATTATTCTATATTTAGTTGTATCGTCTAGACTTAAATGCATTTTCATGAAATCAAACGCTTGTCGTCTAGTCATTATCAAATTGCCTATCGCCGGGTGAACGTGTTCATTACTATTCTGCCGCAACTACGCCCTTCATAATTATTCAAACGAAAAATATTCTTAATATTTGCTAAAATAGTACAAAATCCGTTCGTTTTTATTTATTTTCAGCGAGAGACTGTATTTTTTTATGTGTTCAGATAAAAAACATAACTGACATTTTATGCTACTTTAAAAGTGCTTATAGAAAGCTTTAGAATAAATATATTAAATTAATATACTTTTAGAAGGCAGACTTTGATCGCTATCCCTATAATATATTTTAAAAGGCAAGGGCTACCGTGTCATTACGGGTACGACTAAAGACGCGAGTACCCAGACGAAAACTCCGCTTTACAACGTTGAATATTGGCTCTCTTACCGGACGGTGCAGAGAACTCGCAGATATACTCATCAGACGACGGGTCCAGTGAGCTTTCCTCGAGGAAACTTGCTGGAAGAGCTATAAATCCCGTAACATAGGACATGCTTACCGGCTTATATACACTGGGTCACTTTCTGGTAAAAACGGTATGGCGGTAGTGCTTTCTGAAGAGCTTAATAATGGACTCCTCGAAGTCGACCATCACCGCGATCGCAGTAAAGGTACTGATTCAGGGCGTTACCACAAACTTAATCAGTGCCTACGCTCCCTAGGTGGGCTAGCGCGGCCGAGAAGGAGTCATTCTAGGAGCAGTATGAAGAGGTTCTACTTGCTATACCGTCTACCGAAGTAATCCTAGTGGATGGGGGACTTAAATGGTTTTGGACACGATCTTCGCAATACAGAGGGAGAAAATATTCTAAGAACCTGTATTGCGTCTGATCTGGCTGTCGTGAATACGTTCTTCCAAAAGAATCCTCAGCACCTTATCACGTATAAAAGTCGATCTCACTCAACTTAAATTGATAACTTGTTGACCAGACGGGCAGGGTTACTAAATGTAAGACCATTCCAGGCGAAAGCTTGACGACCCATCATCGACTTTAACGTCACTCCAAAGAGGAAAGTAATCGAAAAACGTAGGCCTCAGATCAAGTGGTGGTTGCTGAATGGACCGATGCAGACCGACCTCTTTGGCAGAGGTAAAAGAGCGGAAACTGGAGGTGGCGCTAGTTAACTCCCTCTGCCACACTTTTATGATCAGAAAATATAGTAACCTTTTTTTTTTTAATGGAAGAGACGGCAAACGAGCGTACGGGTCACCTGATGGTAAGTGATCACCGTCGCCCACGGCTTTCTTGTCGGCTTTTCTTGTTTTTGTTGTCTTTATACAAAGAAAATTATTTAACGATAGACGTATTGAAAGAAAATGTTTTTTGTTTTTTAAATACCATTTAATTAATGTACATACAAGTTTTTATAATAAAATATGTACACAACACGTTTTTTTTTTTCAAATTCACGCTGTATACCGCATTTAGCAAAGTAGGGAGAGGGAACTTGGGAAAAGTAGTCGTAGAATATTATCGTAATTGTGTAGCAATTATTTTTTTAATGTAAATTTTAAGGAAAACATTGATAAAGGAAGTAATATAAAAGAGAAGGAAGCTAATTTATAATTTAAATGAAACAAAATAAAGGCTTTTGTTCTAGAGAATTCCGAGGCAAAAAATCCTGAAAGCGGAAAACGATGTTTTGATACGAGTCGGTTAATCGATATGTTTACAACGTAACTAATAACAGTTGATAGTTGATATTTCTATACAACAAGAAAATAATGGGTAAGAGGTCTTTCGTGGCTCAGGGGTAAAGTCACCCGTTTTCAAAGTTACAAAGAGTTTTCTAGACAATCTAATATGTCCGTAATTCCTAACTTGTCATAATATAAATATTTATTTTTATTTTTCTTAATTCAATATGTTTTTTTCTATAATATGACAAAAATTTAAAATAAAAATAAAATAATATCATCGAGGCACACATAGGAAGTACAATCATGTGACTAGCTAACACCTAGTAGACGCTGAGAACAGAAATATCTTAATGAGAAACGGGGTTCAGCTAAGAAAATGTTTAGTTCCTTCCCAGAGCTAATCCTAACTAAGGGAACCTAATATTAAGTCACCGCCCACTTCTACCCAACTTCTTCTTTATTGGGCATATCCTGTTAAGTACAAAAATATATATATAATATATAATAAGTTCTACATATATTCATACAAACAGGACAATTATAATGACTTATTGATTGTTTCTAGCTTTTAACTCTACGATCTATATTGTATATAACAGATGATACATATAATAAAAGGCGATTTGTGTTGGATCACTCCTTTCCCTGAAAGTTGAGTTAAATATAACCGTCCGTTCACAGCCGTACGGTATAGCGGTATACCGCTGCACCATTTACGATTTTGATTTTGGTTTTAACATTCAACAATCTCACATAAAACCCATATAAGTCAAGTCAATCATTAGATGGCAGCAAAATATTTGTTGAAGTATCAATAAGTCTATCCGATTGTCATTCACCGTGAGAGCGACACGCAGTGGAGGAAACGCGTAAGTAATCACGGGTGCCGCCTCCGGCCTGCCGTAAGATATAGGGATGCCGACTCGCTCTTTATGATATGTGTAATAATAAAAGAAAAAAAAAATACTGCATTATTAATTTGTAAAACTTTAAACGGCTACAGAAGTTTTAAGATGTGGTTCTTTTTGTTACTTACTTTCATTACGATTTTCAAAATAACACCTTAATACTATTTCTTAAAAGTATCATTTCTATATGTTTTTATCGGGTTTGATTAAAATAAATTTGATTCAATACTTTAATTTTGTTTTGAATCAATAGAATGCAAGGAAATACTGTTACTTTTGTGCTCATTTCTGAGTAAGTAACAGACAACACACTATTCAATACGAAGAGTTTTATTTCATTTCAGTTTTATTGTTAAAGTAACAGTACCAACCCTGGCATTTCTTTTCCTTTTTACTATATTTTTCATGCAGTGGCGATGTTAGTCATATATCACATTCCTAGCGGCAGTAACGCCTGTATGTTTAGCGCTCTCTGAACACTTAGATCATCCTCTGTCACAGACCGACGGGACTCTATCTAAAATACATTAAGCTTAAGAAATATTAAAAAGTAAATAATATATTAAAGTAGCGTACACATTTTATTATAATTGCAAATTTAGTGTACTTGCAGTAGACGTATCGTGGCGCGGAGGCACAAGCGTGCGTATAAGCGTGACTGATTATGGGTCCGATTATCCGCTACTGATGCATTTATAAAATGAAATACTTAATACTTTAATTTCTTTTTGCAAAATATAGAGTGTAGCTTAAAAAAAGAGAGAGAGAGAGTTAGTGTAGTTTCAAGTTGTTCAGGACTATTAGGTTAATATTTGGTTTAAGTTCAAATCAGTCAATTTTAGCCCAAGTAAACCCAAATCATATTCTTTTCTCGATTTCGTCGAGGCATTAAATATTTGCGAGAATTTTTATTTAGAATAAGATATCACATTTTTTTGTAAATAAATTATTATTCTTTTAATAAAAATTACACGATCACTTTTAAGATCGCACACGTACAACATGTACAACGTAGAGCCGTTGGAATCGTTGGGTACCCAATAATCTGGGGCTTGTTGTTTTGGCTTTCCATAGCGACGTAATTTCGCTGTAAGTTCTCTACCGCATTTATCACAGGGAGAGTTCTGGAGAACTGTTTGATTTGGTATGCCACCGAATTTTTTAACCGCACAGTACATCACAATCTGAAGAACATCATCTGGACACGTGGCACTCTACTAATTACTATTCAATAAGCACCTATACCTCCACCTTAAAGGTCGGCAACGCATCTGTAGCTCCCCTGGTATTACACGGGGCCGTGGCCGATGGTTTTTTACTCACCATCAGATGACTTGTACGCTCAATTGCCTTGTTTTTTTTTTTTTATAAAAAAAGAACCTAATGTACGACATTCTGTTCTGTTTTCCATTTTCCGCTGAATTTGTGGCATTACCTGTTGGTTGGCGAAGCTCAACGCCCCCACTTTTCTTTCTCACGTGTTGTTTACAGTCACACAATTATGCCTCTGCGCCATAAAATGCCTTAAAGTTATGTATTTTTATCATCATCTCATTTAAGTAATTCATTACATAACAGATGTTGGTTCATTCCATTAGTTTTGTAGACCTGGAAAAATCTTATTATAATTATATTTAAGTGCTTATCATAATTATTTATTTATAAGTAAGAAGCGGAACGGACTGTTTTAACACTAGATTCCCAAGTTCTCTTTGCCTAAACTGCCATGAGGTGGATACAACGTGAAGTGGAAAAAAAATAATAATATTTATACTTAAATAAAATTATATTTAAGTTTACTAGTAGTTATTATATGGTTAAAAACAACACAATGGGGTTTCTGTTATAAAATTATTTGAAAGAAAAAACTCAAAGTGTGCATTCAAAATATACAATACCAAAGATCACAACCAAAAAATGAAGATACTGTACGAAAGTATATCGTAAGTCGTTAAAATAATTATAAAAATGGCAATGTATAATATAATATGGCAGATAAATAGTTCGCTTCGCTCGTCATCTCCCGCACCGCCTCGCTTTAATGGAAACAACCCCTAAAGAACAATACTTTTTAATGTACTATTATAAAAGAACTCTAAGTCTTAAAACATCTTTATATTTATTTTAACAAACAGTTGATGAAGCAGAGTTTTTCCTACAAAGTGCAACATATTGTATCGCGTTGGTAGAACTATTTTTGTAAGCAATTCTAGAGTAACTCTAGTGATGTCTACACAATGTGTTGCAGACAGCACTTTCTAACTAAAGCTGTTAGTACTACGTGAGAATAGTTTCTTTGTAAAGTAAAATAAGTAAGACGTACGGTCTGCTTGGTTAAATGATTTGTTCTTAAAACTTTAAAATACAGTTTTAAGAAAGTAAAAATTACAGTTTTCATCACAACATCAATTTATAAGGCTGGCTGTATAATAAAAAACATATACATTAATGTTGAAATATATGTATGAAGAAGAAAATTCAACTATCGCTTAAATGTGTCCCTTATTTCGTCCAACAATGACATATTTACACTTTTAAAAATATTTCAAGAGACGCATTCAAAGTTTGTAAATAGTTTTACCGTATACATTGACATATTTAAATAGCTACTAATTTCTCCTCATTTTGCCTGTCGTGGCGCAGCGGCACAAGCGTGTGACTGTAACCGACAAGTTGTGGGTTCGATCCCTACTTGAGGAAATGAAATATTTCATATTTTCAATTTAAATATTTAATGTTTTCATTTCTTCGCTCTCGTACAAGGCAAAACGCGGCGTTGATTTCCGCCACTCAACACGCAATGCCTTAAATTCTGCGGAATGTGGAGAGCGCAAGTGGAACGGAGTGTCTGCCATGTGCGGAACGGAATGTCAGCAAGTGGAACGGAATGTCAGCGTGAAGCTGAGTAGAGAGAGTAAAATATTCTCCTGATTTTAATATGATATGATATTATATCCTAATTATAATGTGATATCAAATTGATTGAGTTCCTCAATTGTTGGGGCCCGTTATTAACAGCAGCACGCATTTTTATTATGAAAAAAATATTCACTGTCGATTAGCAATATCCACTGTATTATGATTTATGCTATTTTTTTTAAGAGTCTCTTTAAAAAAAAATTAATAACGAAAAGTGGCGCCATGGTAATTTGGAATACCAAAAACAATCCATAAGACTTTACGCTTGCCTTACTTTTTAAAACTGATCATACAACAGTGGATTTAAATCAGGACTAGATACCATTATCATTTTTCCAAATTCTTTTCCTTCGAGAGACTACTTCGATGGCCAGGCATTTTCAGGTTCAGTTTTCAGGTTGTTCAGGATCGCGGCTAGCTTTGATGTGACAACTAAAACATATGATTACAGCAAGACACGCGCCGGACAGAACCTCATGGATGCCTCCATGATGCCCAGCGCGTATCTCGCGTACCTAGATTTCTTACGTAACCGGATGACTGTGCGATTCTTTATATTCGGTATTTCTATCGACTATAAGTTTTCCAAGCCACCTTTACATTCAGCAGCATTTGCTACTATATAGATCATTATTGTGGTTCAGAAAGGGAGTTCGTGAAGCGGAATGTGCACAGGTAGTTGGATGATGACAACTATTTAGAAGACTACTGAAGAAGTACAGTGCTACTATCACTCGGTCTGCTCTGGAGGATCTACCTAAAAATTAGTGATGTCTTTCTTGCGACCAGACTTCGAACCCTTTTCATATCTGCTTAGTTTGTTATCACGTCTGGTTTTCGAGATACTTCCATTGAAATAAAATATTAGAATTGATATATTAAAATATGTATTAAATTACAAAAAAAATTACACATAAATTCATTTTTTCAATATATTAAAATATAATTTACGTATGAATTAGAAAAGTAATAAAACTATAAAAAAAATATTATTTAGTAGATCGCTTCTTATATAACTTTTACGTTCTGTTTCGCGATTAATTTCCCAATGCTGGGGCTAGCAATGATGGGGTCGAATGGAAGAATTATATTTTTAATGATATCCGAGTTGTTAATATGATGTTGATATTCAGTTCTTGTAATATCTTTTCGTCATTTTCGACCTTTTCGACCAACTTTAATAAAAGGTCTTTAAAAAATATTTTATTTGAGAACCAATAAATATGTCTCCCATTATTTTCAGATGGTTAAATGCTTTTTCATTTTTGTTTATAGCTTTTACCAAACTTTTTCGACTTTTAACTGGCGTTGCGTTTGTTGCTGCTCGAAAATATATATGAACTATAAGTTACATTAAATATAAAGAATTTGTACATTTAGGGGGCACAAGCGGGCGCGTAAACTACTGAAAAACTGAGACAAACAGTGTCTTCGACCAGACTTGAGGAAATGGAATAATTATTATTTTCGTATTTCCCCCCTCACAGCGAGGCAAAAATATTAAGCGACCCAACACAACAATAAATTCGAAATTGAAAATATTAAATATTTCATTTCCTTCAGTGGACACTGAACCCAAAACCCGTAGCGCTTACAGTCGCGCGATTGTGTCACTGTGCCTCAAGTGGTCTCCTGTATATCTAATAATGTAAAAAAACACAACAATAACGCAATTCAATAGTCAAGTGTACAATTTGTTAAGATCAGTCGCTGCAAATGGAAGACATATTTTTTGGTCATAAAACTAACGGACATCACTGATCCCTCACATTAAGATATAAGAGTTACAAATGATGTCTGTTTTGGTCTTGTCCTTGTTCTTGATGGGGTTCCGCATGTAAAACAACTATTTATTACGATGCGATTTAGCTCATCCCATGTCAGCAGCTGAATTGGCTAGAAATAATCTGATTACGATGAGCCCGCGTTTGAACTTAGGTACACATTTTTTGACGAAATATAAAAATCACTCACTCACTCAGCTTCACGCTGTATCCCGCACATAGGAGGGTAGGCAGAGGGAACTCGTGAACCTAGTGTTAAGACACTCCGTTCCACTTCCGTTCCCCACTTTCCGCCGAATTTGAGGCATCAAATATTAAAAATTTTACAGATTTTGTCGTACGAAATCTCCGATCAGAAACGTATGTTGCTCGCCATCTAAAGCTCTTTATTTTTTTTTTTTTTTTTATTCTTTTTCAGCTTCACGCTGTATCCCGCACTGGGCAGGGTAGGCAGAGGGAACGGAAGTGAAACCTAGTGTTATGACACTCCGTTCCACTTCCGTTCTCCACTTTCCGCCGAATTTGAGGCATTGCGTGTTGAGTGGCGGAACTCAACGCCGCGCTTTGCCTTATTACCTAGAGCGAAAAAATGAGACATTAAATATTTAAATTAAGAAATATTCAATATTTCATTTCCTCGACTGGGGATCGAACCCAGAACCTATCGCTTACAGTCACACTCTTGTGCCGCTGCGCCACGACAGGCCTCAACAAAGCTACACAAAGCTCTTTACATTACATATAATCCCCTTATTAATTATCTACATATTGATTATTTGATCTTAGTTATTCCTCACTCCAACTAAAGAATTTATCACAAAACAGGACTCTTAAACATTTATTTAACCTATAGATATTAAACATTTATTTAACCTATAGATATTAAACATTTATTTAACCTACAGATATTAAACATTTATTTAACCTATAGATATTAAACATTTATTTAACCTACAGATATTAAACATTTATTTAACCTATAGATATTAAACATTTATTTAACCTACAGATATTAAACATTTATTTAACCTATAGATATTAAACATTTATTTAACCTATAGATATTATAGTTGCCTGTTAATGCGTAAAATTTGACGTAAAGATATTCATACAAATATTACATTTACAAGAAAGTAAACGTCACAAAACTTCACAAGCCGCAGCCCAATTATGGCAAAAACATAATGGTTTAATGGTTGAAGGTGCTTTATATAATAAACTGCCAAAGGACAATAAAAGGATCAAAGTCGATATTAAAACTATGTGAAAAATATTACACCATTTCATAATATATATTATAGATATATAATACATAAACATCAAAAAAGAAGGGAAAATAGTTACAAATAATATACCAACTAAGAGTATCTTAACACTAATTTCACAAGTTCCCTCTGCCTACCGTGCCAAGTGCAGCGTGAAGCTGAGAAAGTAAGTAAAATATATCAAAAGCAAAAAAAAAACTATTTTTTTTATTTTTATGTATTAATAATAAATGCCAATAATAAATATTAGAACTATTCATTAAGAAATAAATAAAAAAATAAATATTAAACTAGAATGATGATGAAGTGGCACTTCTAGTTAATCTTATTCCGTACAAAGGTTTCTAATAAAGACGAAAATGTACTCATTTATCAGCGAAGTCAAACTAACTCAGTGAAAAATACCCAAGCAACCAATTATTTAGTATAATATTATGTTAATGTCTCAAATATAAGCAAATTTTGTGTTGTTATGAGAAATAAATAGTTAAATTTCATAAATGATAACACGCCTTACGCATGAAATACTCGCTATTTCAGACCGGGCTTTTTCAAATGTATCATATTGTCACTTATAAATTATGTAAATGAAAACAATTCATAGGAATGGAACCAATAATCGTCGCTTTTACAGTCACACGCTGTGCCACGGCGGTCTAAGAACTATGTACATATGTCTCCAAACAATTTATTGTGTTTGTGTGTTGATTTTTTTTAAATACAATATTTTCAGAAATCAAGCCCACAACCATCGCGTTTACAGAAACTTCTCAATGGAGCCACGTTATTAATATAATATATGTTACAAACGTACAATATATTAAAAGGGCAAATTTCACAATTTCTAAGGGTCGTTGATTGATCATATCCGCCATTCGTAGGAACATCTGTCTCTTTTATGGCTTTCCTGTTTTTTTTTTCCTTTTCTTACATTGGTTTAGTCTTTTATGTTCACATGTTTTGATTTTAATTGTTTTCAACCAAATTGAACGTGTATATTTACTATAATATATTACTGGGAAACCTTTACCCTGGATTAAAAAGTTATAGCGGTAGGTATTTTAGGATTTTCACTTGGTCTCGCATCTCTCCGCTCTCTGGTAGCGAGGCAAGCAGCGTTGAAATCCGCTACTCAATATGCAATGCAACCAAAATTCTTTCGTTTCCTAATATTAGATTTCCGCCGTCTAGCTTAGCACGTAGCTAACAAATAAGATTTTCATTTAAAATTTAAAAGGTTAAATCAAATCTGTGATTTGATTAATAGCCCCTTTTGAAATATAATTACTTTGTCTCAATGCCAGAATAAGAAAATAAAAATATTTAATATTCCAGTTACACCTGGAAATTGAACCTACAACCTGACGCACTAATGTACCCCTGCGCCACGACTAACATTTGATTTTAAATATATAAACCTATAATTATCTTAAAAGAAATTAATGATGAGCTTTGAACCAAAAATGATTATCTGCCATCACTAGCTACAACTAAATTTACACAAAGAGAAAGCCTCAGCAAATAAGACAAAAGGTACACAAAATTTATGGCGGCATGTTTATTGAATTCATTAATCCTTTTTGATTTACAACCGCCTGTCGCCCTTCATCGCCCCACATACTGGCAGCTAACCCGGTCGCGGTGTTTACTCCACGATAAGGGTCGAAGGTCCCTAAATTTGAAATGCCATATTGTTAAAGTGCTCGTTTATACATGTTACTGGCTCATACATATTTAATATGTCCTTGTATATTGTTGTTTTAATTGGACCACCTATATTAATTATGTATTATAAAGATTAAGAGTTTGTTTGGTTGATCGCTCAATGCTCAGGAACTACTGGATCGAATTGAAGAAATCTTTTTGTTGGTCAATCCGTATTGCCGGAGGCTGCAATAATAATAATAATAATAATAATAATAATAATTTATTTACTAATCAAGTTTCTTACATAATCTGCTAGTGATTGGAATCTCCTTTTAAGCATGTAATTGCCTGTACCAGGAGACTCCGCTCTTCCATTAGCGTAAAAAAACAAGTAATAATAACAATAATATAAATCTTAAGCTTAACTATACTATTTTACAAAATATATTAATATGCTAATTATTATACATTTTTTTACATTTGTCATTTTACTGCTCCGTTCACAGACGTGTTACCTACTCATATGTATATTTTTCTATAAATGATATTTTTTTTATGATTATTGTGATAATTGATGTCATTTGTATAGCTATCTAACATGCTCCATAAGAGCTTCAGTTTCATCGTATGTAAGTTGTGTAAGCCATCCTTTTAGTTTCCTTTTACGTTCATAATATAGCATAGGGTATATGTTTATTATTTTATTTAATTTATTATACAAGACGCATGAACGTGACTCATACTGAATGCTAGCAAACAAAGTTCTAGTTAATGGGGTAGGTGCAATTATATTTTTCCTTCTTTTATTATTTAAATGTGTGTCATACGGTAGGGATTTGTGCTTTTTTAAAACTATGTGTAATAAGTAGAGTTTCCTAACAGTCAGTAAGCAACAATGTTGATACAGTTCGTCCGTAGGAAACCTTTTATTCCTAAAAAACATAACTTTAATAAGAGCTCGTTGTGCACGTTCTAGAGTCAGGAATTTCGTTTTTAGAGCACCACCCCAAATAGGAATACAATAAATCAGTACTGACTGTGCTAGAGCGACATATATTTCCGTAAGAAGGTTTCTTGAGGGCAATTTATCATTAGTAGGCGGTTTCGGAATTACATGACGCAGTGTACGAAATATGAAAATTAATTTTCTGATTCTACTCGCTACTTCCTCTAGATGGGGGTACCACGATAGTCTTTGGTCCAGAGTAACACCCAAATATTTTGTGCTCGTGACCTTATCTATTGTAGGACAGTTACAGGTGTTGTTTTGCACGTCTTCGCATGTGTGTATTTTTATTTGAAAGTCGTTGTCAGGCTGTGTTTGATTGTTTATTGTAAACGAAATAAAATTGGTTTTTCCAGTGTTTAGAGTGAGTAGATTGTTTTTTAACCATTTGGTTACCCGAACCATACCTAGCTCTGCTCTTTCTCTGATATCTGTCCAGGAATTGCCATTGAAAATGATCACAGTATCATCTGCATAGGAGAAGATTTTTGCTTGTTTTAGTTCCATGTTGCAAAGATCATTTATATATAATAAGAATAAGGTAGGGCCTAGAACACTTCCTTGAGGCACGCCATAGGTCACAGGGGCCTTATCACTTAAATATTCTCCTAATTTCACCATTTGCTTTCTTTCTGTAAGATAATCTCTGAACAATGAGAGCTCTTTTCCCCTGATTCCAGCCTTTTCTAGTTTATGTACAAGGATAGAAAGAGAGACAGTATCGAAAGCTTTTTTAAGATCCAAGAAGATAGATAAACATTTATTTCCTTTATCTAGCTGATTTGTGACCAATCTAGTGAGGGCCGTTATAGCATCTTCGGTTGATTTCCCTTGTCTAAACCCAAATTGATAAGGAGACAGTATGTTATATTTATCTAAGTACTTTAGTAGTCTCTTGTTGAGTATTTTTTCTATAATCTTAGATATTGCAGGTAATACTGAAATAGACCTGTAGTTGCTTATGTCGTCTCTCTTTCCTCCCTTGTAAATAGGAGTTATAAGAGAACATTTTAAGGGTGCCGGAAAAACACCAGATTTAAAACAGAGATTTGTTAAGTGAGTAATAATGGGTACTATTTCATTTTTTATATGTTTTAGGAATTTAATGGATATATCATCCCAACCAGGGGCACTATCAGATTTAAGACTTGTCAAGATTCTATTTATTTCTGCTGTTCTACAGCACATCTGTTTCTACAATAACAAACGATTGTAATTGTGTAGGAATTCCTTTCAAAACTGTCTTATAGCTTTTATCAATGTTAGGATTAATTTTATGAGCCAGATTTCTACCTATAGTCGCAAAGTATTCATTAATTGCATTGACTGACTGTGTTGGCGTTGATTTAATATTTATTAGTTCCATATTTTGACCTTTTTTATTATTTGTGTATGTTATATTTTTTATGTTTCTCCAAAGTAGCTTACTATTGTTCATCGATTCAGCCAACGAGAGTCTTTCATGTTTCCTTTTCAGTTTTTTGATTAGGTTGTTACAAAAGTTTCTATATCTGATGTATATATTTTTTTTTACTTTGTTCTCTGGGTCTTTTTTCAAATCTTTTTGTAGTTTATTACGATTATTGATACATCGTAAGATTCCAGGCGTAATCCAAGGCTTAATTATTCGTTTACTTTTTGGAATTTTTCGAATTGTAGTATTTTCTTTAATAGCATTACTTAGTTTATCTATTAAACATTCCATTACCACAACTGGATCATCACATAAAAGTAATTCAGATAGATGCTGTTCTCGTAAATATTTTAGAGCCTCATCAAAATCTATCATAGTACATGTCTTATTTACAGAATTAGAAATCTTTTGTTTAGATAGTACTAGCATTATAGAATAATGATCAGTGACCGTAGTTTGTAAAACGGCTATGAACGCTTGAAACTTCTTTTTATTAAATTTTAGCATAAAATGATCCAAACAACTTTTATTTCTTGTTGGAAGCGTATGTCCAGGTAGTATACCGTATGTTGACAACATGTTGACATAGTTAGTCTTATTGTTATATTCGTATATCTGTTCTGTATCTTTATTTATTAGATTTATATTAATGTCTCCTGTAATGATGACATTTTTTAATTTAATAGACGCCAGGTACGTATTCAAGGAGCTTATAAAACCTTCAGCATTTCTATTTGAGGGTGAACGATAAATGCATACAATTATATTATTTAAAAGATCAACCTCGAGACACGACGCTTGGGAAAGTCTAACTTCCTTGACATTCGATTTTAATGTATTTTTTACATAAACCACCACTCCATCATTCTGATTTAAATGATAAGTAGATGCATATGAATAATAATTTGTAAGGTGCGGTAAGGACTTCTCAGGACTTAAATGACACTCAGTAAGGACAATTATATCTATATCAAAAGAAAGAGAACCTAAATTTACTAGAAAGTCATCAAAATTGCAATATATACTCCTGATGTTTTGTGAGATTATTGTTAAATCGTTCTTGTTTACCTGCACGTATTTTGATAGATTACAGTAGTCACATTCAAAGCTTTGCGCAATCGTTAATTTGTCTATTTCACTTACAGTCTGTTTAATCTCATCCATTATATAAGATTTTAGTGTTAATAAAGAGGTGTAATGTAGATAGGGTTATTTGAAAGTAATGAAACTGTTTTGTGAAGAAACAATCGAAGTTAGTTAGCAAGAATGTATACCTGTCACAGTATTTACGTATACAGTTATGTCTGTTTTTCAACACATGAGTAAATTGCAGACGAGGGCATAACCAAATACCAACAGATTTTAGCTTACAAAACTCGAGCAAAAATACTAATATAAAATAAGGAATCAATTTAGTTTTATAGTAGACAAAATAAAGCAATATTAAGTTTATATACAAAAATAAGTATGTAATAAACAAATATAAATAAAATAGATGAAGCAGTTGCAATAGGTACAATATACCATATACTATTGAGTTGTCTTTAAGTAGTCAAATGATCTGCGAAGTCTGCGGCTGCCTATTTAGAAGATGATGTATTTGGCTTTCATTTTTTATTGATATAATCGGCGTGTGCTCACTTTCTCGCACGTATACTTTACCATAAGCGGTCCAACAAAACTTAAAATTTTTAGATTTCGTCAGGTCCCTAGCCAGAAAATAAAGGCGCGCCGCTTTGGATGTTAGATGTTCAGTCAAAAACACTGGTGCGTCTTCTTGAAACTTAAACCCAAGGTCCTTGGCACAGAGCTTGCTTTGTGTTTTATATTGTATGACTTTACCATCTTTAAAAGGTCATTTTTAATTATGGTTGAATTAGTCTCGACTACAATTGGCGGTGATTTATTTTTGGCTGATTTGGGTCTGACTCTGTATATATCTTTGATGTCTGGTTTATTTATGCTGCAGTCTACAGTCTTCGAGAGGTTCAGGACCATCTCTATGAGATCATTTTTATTTTCGCTAGGTTTTTTAGGAACATTTTTCATCTCAAAGCTAGACTTCCTGCTGTTCATTTGTAATTCTTCAATCTTATCCTCCAATATCGCAATATAATTTCGATCCTGCTTTGCTTGAGTTTCCAATTCCAGTATTCTTTGTTTGAACTCTTCATTTTGAGCAGCAAGATATGAGACAGAGTTTTCTATGTTATAATTTGTCTGTTGAATATCTTTTAAAATAGAATTCACTTTCCTAAGCTCGTCAGCCTGTTGGGCCACAGCAGATGTCATTAGTTTACGCATTTGTTCTGTAAAAACATCCAATTGATTCGTAACGGAGTCTTCCATCTGAGACCTAAAGCTTTTGTTTCATTGGAAAACAAAGCTAGGTGGTGTGATGGTTAAATCGGTATCCGACGCCGACTTGTTAAGGGTATGTTCCACATCCATCGCGTTATCGAGATGCTTAGGTCGTTCAAATTCTGTCAACTCAGACGCTGGCAAATTAAGTTCCACTTGAAGTGCCTGATTAGAAACTCCAGGCAAAGTCGGATGTAGCGGCGGCGTTCGTTTGAGTGGCATTTTGTGCTATGTACCAGGGGAGCAGAATTAGGTTTAGTTGCAAAAGAGAAAGGATTACCTCACAAGGACGCAGGTCTACCTAATATGGTGGCAGTCGACGTTTCCATACAAGAGTACGTTCCGTCCAGTTTAAGTAGACCCTTATGCACTAAAGCTTTTATTAGTTGAGTTCGCTTACTGTTACAAGTTGTACTCCGCCCTCGGACTATGCAGTTGGCCACTTTTCGTAACACCTCTGGGGACAGGAACAATAAGCTGCAGGGCGTTGCTGTAGATGATGAATGGGTAGGCGCGGTCAGCACAGGTGATGTTGAGATCTCCTCGCATATATGCACTCCTATTATTTATACCCGATTTTTCATTTGAATTTACGTTTAAATATTAACAAAAATAAACAAACAGCGGTTACTCGTTAACACGTCTGAACTCCTCAGAGGTCCGGGGGAAGAGGATGCAATGTGTATTACATCACGTTGTTTGTTTCGAACTCACTCTATATCTACGATGAAAGTTACGGGGGATGTTTAGAACGTGGCATATGTCGTAAATAACCCTTAGTCGTTATCATCCAAGATTGTTGTTCGAAACGCGTTTAGGACCACCGTCATCAAACAGCCAGAAAATGTAAATTAAGATCATCCTCTAAGCTCTATATAGTCGTTAGTGATGCGCTGGGTAGAAGCGGGTGGAAGGAGATCATCCGCTTCAGATACAACCCTGGTGCTGAACTCCTCAGTTATACAGAGAGGGTGATAATTTAAGATTTTCAACTTTATGCAGAAAAAACGCTGAAGATAAATCCTTAAACTGGGAACTATTAACATTTAACATATGTAAAGTTCTATTACTTTCGTATAAAATAACATAGGTATGCTGCATACTTATATTCCGATTTTATATTTTATTCCAAGTAGAATATTCTACAGACAGTGCCGCTTTATTAATTAAGATTGATTATAGAGAGGAAATATGTTTTAGGAAATAAGTAACAAGGAAGTCATCGATCACGCAGTGATCGCACGCTTGTGGTCAATGAACGTATGTTATTTCTTTTTATATGTGACCGACTGTATTATTAATTTTTATATTAATATAAATATATACAGATACTTTGTTTGGTTAACGCTCTAATTTGAGGATCTATTGATTCAAATAAAAAAAAATATTCCTTATCATATTATATATTAATTCATTGAGAAAGGTTATTTGAGGCCTGTCGTGGCGCGCAGAGAAACAAGCATGACTTCGACATGAGCTCGAAAAGTACGATGAGCGGATTTGATACCCATCAAGAAAACTAAATATTTAATATTTTTATTTCTTTTTTCTGTTAACGAAGCAAATCTCCGCGTTGAGTTCCACCATTCAATACGATAAAATTCAGTAAAAAGTGGGGAACAGAAGGTAAAGAACCCAAATGTCCAAATAAATTTCTGTTATACATCCTCATAATGCCGGAGTCACTTTATGGTCACGGACTAGCCGCCCCATTGATAGCCCACACGCGCCCCGCACCCGACACCCGCACCCGTGTCACACTGACACTACTTTAGAGCAAAGCTTTTCAGGCGAGCCTTTGTAACGACATACTGAGGCCTTGTAAAAAGGATCAATTTCAACAGTAGTGCCCTCCGTCACAAAGTTTATTTGAGTTTTCACTGGTATTGAAATTATTTGCCTTTGTTAAAAGAAACGTTTTATAATATAAAGTCTTTGCCTTATTTAATAAACTATTATTAATAAATTGTAATCCGTAGGTTTTTTATTTCACTGTGTTGCAATGCGCGTGCGGGTCATGCATATTTATCTCTTTTGCTTCACGCTCCACGTAGGCACTCTGTACCGTTACCCACTTTCCGCCCAATTTGAGGCATTCCGTGTTGAGTGGTGGGACTCAATACCACGCTTTGCCTTGTTACCAGAGCCAAGAAACGAAAGTATTGAATATTTCATATTTAATAAATATATATAATATTTAATATTAAAATATTAAATGTTTTATTTTTTCGTGTGACGATCGAACCCACAACCCGTCGTTTTTACAGTCACACGCTTGTTCCTCTCCTTCACGACAGACCTCAAATTAAGTACATTTTAAATGACATTTTCCCTGAAATATCATCGATATTATGTTCTTCAAAGTCAACCGAACTTTTTTACAGCCTCTTTCACTCTTAATTCATAAATCTATTTGGCCATTCTTTTATCACTTACTTAATATTGGCGCCTATGAGCGCAATTCAACAGAATTCCAGACACGGCAGAAAGGTGGGAATTTGAGACGGGAGAAACAAAATATAATACATACATTATAAAATTATATAATTTTTTCTATGATGATATTTCTATTTGCGTACTCGTTTAGCTAACCTATCACTGCCTTATAAGAAAATCTTTAATTTTTAGGTTTAAGATCTTTAATGTTTAAATATTTATCAAAGAGAACTGTAAGTTTAAAGATTACTTTTTGTTTTCATGAAGCAACGTCGAAATTATTATACGCTTGTTACGACTTATTTATGCTGTTACCATAAGAGCTGATCGAAGAAAAATAGTCAGAGAGCTTTGACGGTTTCCAAGAGGCGTGGTTTCAAATCCCGTTACGTTCAAATTGTAATACGCTTTTAATATTTGTATTTATCTTTTCTAAGTGTGGAATAACTTTTTAAGCCGCCTCTTGGATCAATCCAAGCGCTCTGACCAACTAAGCCTTGTGTTCTCATCTTATCAAATTCTATGAAATTATCGTTTGACAAGTGAGATGAAAATAAAAAAAAACAGAAGGAAAATTCCAACACGAAATAAAAAGATGAAAAATATTTGTTGCTTAGAACATACTCGTATATCATTTTCATTAACCAAAAATAAGTGCAGATTATTATTCGCCGGCTATTGTGAATACTCACTCAGCTTCACGCTGTATCCCACACATGGCAGGGTAGGCAGGGAACCAAGGAACTTGGGAACCTAGTGTGAGGACACTCCGTTCCACTTCCGCTCCCAACTTTCTGCCGAATTTGAGACATTGCGTGTTGAGTAGCGGAACTCAACGCCGCGTTTTGCCTTGTACCAGAGCGAAGAAATGAAAACATTAAATATTTAAATTGAAAATATTAAATATTTCTTTTCTTCGTGTGGGGATCGAACCCACAACCTGTCTGTTACAATCACACGCTTGTACCGCTGCGCACAATATTTTATAAAATAATATTTGCGCTTTATACTGTAAACTCATAATATTTGTTATAAATTTTATAAACAAAAAGTAAGATCTCTAATTTTGTCTCTATTTTCACGTTTTATGAACATGAGTGCAAAACGTTACCATCCATCCACACGTCTTTTGCTCCGTCTTCTATCATCAATCAGAAATCGAATATTTTTTTATTCAAAAGACCACTGTAAGCACTTTTGAATCTGAATAAACTCACAATCAAAGCTGCTATCGCCGAAGAGCCGGTAAGAAAATCAACAGTTGCTCGTTGCAGCAAACTTTCCAAAATACTTTATGTTTTTACTGACGTTGCTACTATAACATTATTTTGCTTTGTTTAATAACCTAAAAGTCAATTGAGCTTTCCTTTTACCTTTCCTGGCTCTCACTCTTGAATGATATATATTTTTACATTTTTGTTCAAACTTGTGTAGTGAGATTTGTAGGTTTGCATAGATTATAAATAGCCTCTACTGTTATATATACTATATTACCAAATCGAGTCGTAGTTCTTGGTAGTAGGATCGTAGTATATCCGTTTCTTTAACTGTGAATAGCAGGCGGCTGTCCAGGATTCAGCGTAGTTTTTGGGTACGCTTCATAATAGGGCGGAAATTTTTAAGTGCCCCGATTGACTGGCTATATCTTTAGACTCGCTAATGCCCATCTTCTGTTGGTTGTATTCCCTTAGGCGCTTCTTTTAACACTCAAAGAACTCTAAATTGGACGCACATAATAAGCTAATGGAATCTACTATGAATAGTTTTACCGAGGAATGGACGTACAACTACGTAATGATATTTCTGTGATGAGTATTATCAAATAAGGATCACTTGTATCAAGAGTTATCACTAAATCAAGAGTTTAAATCTAAATGGTCTCCAACCTATACAAGCAATATTTTAAATCCCTTAGACCTTTCATCCGAATTTCAAAACCATTTTGAAGCCCTTGAGAAAAAGCTTATATGTGGACTACCTAAAATTGCACGCGCACCAAAAAAAAGTAACTCTCCGACGAGACACTCCCACTCCTACAACAGAGACGTGAGATGTAGCTACAGGATTTGTAGGTGGTAGTCATTATAGGCGGCTAAATAGTCAGAGGAGGGCGATAGGAGAGTTGAGTCTTCAAAATTGGCATGCAATTTTCATTGATTTATTAAGAATTTTATTAAAAAATAAATCTATTGAAATCGAGGTTCCAAAAATTTTTTTTTTTTTTCCTTCTCTTCTTCTCCAGAAATGTCTGTGTTAGAGAAAGCTGAAAACTAGCTACGGTAGTATCACTTCGCTTAAGTGTGAAAACCTGCGGTAGATAGACTATTTCGGGAGATAATTTTACTACTACTATAGTAGATAGTAGATGATATATAACTGGAGAAGAGAACCTGGGAACCTAATCTGGAAACAGTGCTTGTTGATTGGTGGGTTTTAATATCATATTTCGCCTCATTATCAGTTATCACGCCTCATCAGCAAATGAAAATTTAAATATTTCTTTTCTCCGAGTGGGGACCGAATTCACAACATTTCGCGATTACAGTGGCGCGCTTGTGCTCCTGTATTGTATAATCAGTTAGACAAGCGTGTAACTGTAAACGCCATGGATGTCACAATTTCCACTCAACGGAATAAATATTTAATATTTGTTTACTTTGTTCTGGTAACAAGATAAATCGCGGTGTTGTATTCCGCTCCTCACCAAATAATGTCTCGAAACTTTGTCAGTGTTTGGTGAATTCCTTGCGACTCGGTTATATGTGGGTATAGAGACTGAGATTAAAAATACACTATCTAATATATAATATATACATATTAATAAATTATGGTTAATTTCAATAAATTAATATTCTACTACTACTTATTAATACTTACAAAAACTGTTAAAAATAAAAAGTTAAGGCAGAAGAAAAAAATTGAAACAAAATTGTGTTTAGTAAGCCTATAACAGCATTTAATTTACAAGCAATCTCTGAAAGTGAGTCTCCTGAATTCCCCCACACAGGCAGTAGCGAATTTTAATATTTTTCTATAACGCTTCATTTATTCTTCTTAAGTTACAGGAGCTGAGGTCATCATGACGTAGTCATGAAATATATATTTTTAACTCTAAATAATAATGATTTTAGTAAAATCAGTTATGTATGTATGTATGTATGTATATAATATGAATACTAGCGATAGGTCTGAGGCCTCTCGCATCGCAAGCAGTCGTGGGCATAAGTGTATGGCTGAGGACGCGACAGGATCTGAGTTCGGTTCCCAATTGAAAAATGATATATTTAATATTTTAATTGCCTCTCTCTCTCTCTCTTTGTTATCGAGGCAAGAGATAATGTTGAGGCCAAATCAACATAAACGGTTAAAAGTTAGCGGAAAGTCGGGAACGAAATAAGTATTGAATGACTTTACAGTGTTGATGGTAAGTATAATAAAAGTCTACAAGATGAACTCTCTGAGTATATTAAATATATACCATTTTAAATCATACAAATAATCAGAACACGAATACTAAATCAATTGTGTCTTATACTCTTATATAAGTATATCGATACTTAATAACTAGAAAGTCAACCACGAATATATACTCGTAACACAATACGATATTGGTAAATAATAAAAGAATAAATGAATGAACAAAATATAATAGTGAAAACAGTGCGTTTACATTTGACAAGCCGTTTCTGAAATTAGCGCGTATATATGCACAGACAAACAGACAACAAAATTACTATTTTAGACCCTACTACATTAATAATTGACACTTATAAAATCTTCCTTGTACAGATATTGATTAGTTTCAGGTTTATCAGGTATAAGTTTCTATTCGCGATAAGCGAGTTTCTATCTGCCGAGAGTGCCATGTGCGGGATACTGCGTGAAAATAAAAAAAAAGCTTTTATACATTTTTTTTAATTAGTTCCGTGTTAAGACACTCCATTGCCTTCTTGTCACAACTAAGAAATAAAAACGTTACATATATAAATTGATATTAAATATTTAATTTTCTCGAGTGGGAATCGAACCCACAGTCTGACGCTAAAGTCACAAGCTTGCGGCAACTCGCCACGACAGGCATTACTGTTATTTTCTATATGTATTGATAAAATAAATAATAATAAAATTGTTTATTGCACATTAATAAAGTACCTATGTAACATTAAGTAATAGTGATAACAAGAAATGCACAAGAAGCGAATTTATCGACAAACAGCTCAGAATAAAATAGATCTCATGCAGGCTATTAAGGCTTAGGACGTAAAGGCGAGGAAAAATATGGCGAGGTGGAGTTGTGAAATGTTAAATACAGTATAATACTACTTATATACCTACATACATATATGACTATTTTATGTAAAAAATGAAGGGAAACAAGAAATAAAGATGATAATGTTTAGGAGTCGCTTGAAAATAGTTAACGATTTTGCCTGTCTGATGCTCAGAGGTAAATTATTCCAGAGTCAGTAAAATGAGACCGACAGTCATTTTCAGTGTAAAATTTTTGATAAAAACGAAAAATTCAAAACGCTCTTTTAATTTATTTTAAATTATTATTAGTATAGATAATTATTATTATACGTATTAATGTGTAAAATCACCAAAACTTGTTAGTTAAAAATTAATAGATTTTTTTTATTTTATAAGATTTCAAGTCAGCGCCATCTAGAGATAACGTATAACAATATAAAGTAAACCCTTTACTAAAACTTTGTGGTCGCAGCGGCATCCTTATCGTTTCCATATGACCTGGCAGATGGCGATGTAGTATTTTTTTGCCTAAACTCTAAATTTGATTTAACCGAAGATTATCTACAAGATATTAAAAAAAAGATAGGTATACTTAGTTGCTTTGCAGTGACGATACTTTCAATCTAAACAACAATCCAATCTTACACAAATTGGGCGACTGTGATAGTGATGAAAGAAAAATAAAAACAAACTTCTGACTTGTTGGTTAATAAATTATTTATTTAGGTACTATATATTAAATATTGAACTATAATAAATATCGCGCGGCGTTGAGTTCTGACAATAAAGACATCTGAATGGGAACGGAATGTCTCAACACTAGGATCCGAGAATCTACTAAGAACGGTATACAGCGGGAAGTTAAAAATATGTGTTAGTCAGTCTCGGCAGTCGCCTTTTCCTTATAATACTTATTATTTCGGTTATCATAATGGCCTACAATGTTTTTCACTTATATTATTTAAAAAATGTGAACCACAATTTCATTAAAATCATGAATGATGATGTTTTAGCTTCACTCTGTATCCCGCACACAACACAGAAGACAGAGGAAACTTGGGAACGTAGTGATAAGACACTCTGTTGTCGGTAAAGATAATCATGATCATGACCTTAATAGAGACCGACCCACTAAGGACTTACTACGCTATATTTCGCCCATAACTTCCATTGCGTCTTGTTGCATTCACAACTATAAATGACATACAATTTTAAATACTTAAAACGAAAGTTATTTTCATTTAACTAGCAGGAAGTTCATAATTGGCCAACTGGAACAGTTAACGAAACTACATTCTTATAACGACGTTACCTCACTATCTCATCACGCATATTACACATTACAATGAATTAATTAAATTTAATTTATTTAATAATATCAAAAAGATGAACTGTTTGTTTGATTGAGCGCTTAAACCTCGGGATCTACTGCTAGAAATTGAAATTGTATTACGTGGTGCACCGCATCACGTTATTCTTTACGTATTAAACACTGGTATGTGACTACTGTACTCATATACTTATTTACGTTGTATGAAACTATAATAATATATCATACAATTAATAAACATATTATATATTTAATATTTTCAATTTAAATATTTAATGTTTTCATTTCTTCGCTCTGGTACAACGCGGCAAAACGCGACGTTGAGTTCCGCCACTCAACACGCAATGCCTCAAATTCGGCGGAAAGTGTGGAACAGAAGGGAAACGGAGTGTCTTAACACTATGTTCAGAGTTCCCTCTGCCTACCCTGTCAACTGCAGGATACAGCGTGAAGCTGATAGAGAGAGAGATATAAGAAAATAATATTTTTTTAAGTAAACAAACTTCAGAATAATCGCAATTTTAAATGCCTATGCCTAGGTTACACAAAATGTTGGTGATAAAAGTTGTGATTTTTTGTTAATATATCTCTAGATAGTTTAGGAAAAAAAATACATTAATTAAACGTCATCATCCCGTAGTTCAGTAGTATGCTTGCGATGCTAATGGAGTTTCATTATTTCGTAGAAATAATAAATGAAAATATATAGGTGATGGGACGCGAATTTTGCATTTGTTTATATGGAATTAGCCATTAGTAGTCCGCAGTAGAGAATGATACAATCAACCTACATGGCAGAATTTAGTACGACTCCCCGTAGTTCCAGTTGTACCACGCGACGTGTGTCCGGTGTAAGGGACGAGTCTATATATCTATATAAAAACAAAATAATACAAGTTAATTTAAAAAAAAAACATAAAGTACTCAATTCATCATTATTTTTTTTCCTATTAAAAATAAACAATATACAAAATTAGCATAGCTGCCCAAAATCGTCAAAAACAAATTAAACAGAATAACAAATATAATCAAAAAGATCTCAAAACGATCAAAATGACAAAAATAACAAAATAACAAAATTAAAAAAAATACCCCTGACCCCAAAAATCAAAACCTCATCTTGACATATTGCTTTCAGCTCCTTTCTCTCCTTTCATTGCTAATCCGATTTTCACAAAACATAGCAAGAAGAGATTCAAATATGTAACACCTGTATTTACGTCGGGGGTCAAAAACAAATAACGCGCTGGTGTGTGGTTCGTGCACGGCGAAGCGTAAGTGTTGAAGGAATAGTAAAAAAATATTTACGAATTTTAATTATCATTCACCGTACGTAGCGTAAAGCGTCCATTAAAAAATAACTTTAATTATAGAATTAACTTTAAACGGAACTCGTTCTGTACTTCACAGTCACAGTCGTCATAATATTTGTTTGTTGTTAGATTATCTTTCATTAATTTTGATACGGTTATTGTATCGTCTTTTTAAGTTTAAATATTGGGGAAGAAAATCCTTTATTAAAAAAATGTCAACTCATTCATAGTATATAAAATGTAGAATGCTATATATTTTAAGCTCGGTGTTGGGATCCTCTACTAAAGATACAATACCTTGAGAATTCGGCGGAAGGCAGTGATCGGAAGTGGTCTAATGGGAGCGTAATGGCTTAACGTACCTTGGCTTTCCAAGTTCCCTCCGCCTGCCCTTACATATACAGGATATAATGTGAAGATAAACAGAACAGTAAGGATAATAATAATAAACATATACAATAATTTCAAAAATAATATTGTTAAGTATACATGTGTACATGTATGTATAACAGTAACACATCTACATATATGAGTATGTCACAGGTATACATTATTTCGTTGCAATCTTCAACATCTGTATAAATGTATTACTATTCTAAACACATAGCGAGCTTTACATGTGCATGTTTTAAGGAGGTCGGTCTTGGGAACTTTCAATATAATGACAGCTTTAGAAATGGATCCAGTATGCTCCTTGCGATCAGCTTCAGGATAACAATGCAATGTTTTACAAGTTATATGATAATAATATTATAATAATTTACTAAAATGTGAAAGATTAGAGGTCTGTCGTGGCGCAGCGGCACAAGCGTGTGACTGTAAAAGTGTATGTTGTGGGTTCGATCTCCACTCGAGGAAATGAATTATTTAATATTATCAAATTAAATATTGAATGTTTTCATTTCTACGCTCTGGTAACAAGGTAAAGCGCGGTGTTGAGTTCCGTCACTCAACACACAATGCCTCAAATTCGCCGGAAAGTGTGGAAGATAAATGGAACAGAGTGTCTTAACACTAGGTCCCCAAGTTCCCTCGGCCTATCCTGCCACGTGCGGGATACAGCGTGAAGTTAAGTGAGTGAATGAGTACTAAGAGTGTGTTCATTATAGAAATCCTATATCATTAAAATAAATTCTATATTTTCCTGGAGGCATGGGTAACAGAGAGATCCTGAAAACTTGTCGCTGAACTTCGCACTTGGCATTGCGTTTCGAGTAGCGGAAATCAGAGTTAGGAAATGAAAATATATGTATAATTTAAATTTATTAACATTATTTAGAATAAAAATACAAAAGTATTTTTAACGTAGCATAAGCTACGTTACAATCAACACAAATTCAAAGAGAATATTACATAACAATTAATAAGAGCAAGCCAAGTGGCTCTATGAACCCCTTATCATTTACGAGGGTCATATCGAAGCTTCTACAATCAACAACTCTGTCGCTATCAGTCGCCGTCACCATCGCGGCGACTGAAATAGACCAATACATAATCACTGATCGGAAAATAACTAAAGCACGCTGATAACCCAAAATTTTATGTCTTAACTTGTTTTACACAGCGAAATGAACCATAAAGTTAACTAACATAGGTTAGTTTTACAAGCAAAAGTTACTTTTTATCAGGGAATTACTAAAGTAGATAAGAGCTGGCCTCTGACCCGCGCTTCTCCATGTTATCGGACGTCCTCGGCTCAGCGACGCGCCAACTGTCGCAACTCGCTCTTTATAAACAGATCCAGTGATTTAATTATATTGTTTGTGCTGATTTTATGTTAATCACAATAATATTTTAAATATTTTGTAAAGAATTTATTACCTACATTTTCTATTTCATTTATCTTGGGTTTTTTTCTAGGTTTTCTAAAAATGGATGATGTTGATAAAACTACGTTATTAAAAGAAAAAGAATAGGTACAACGATAACGATATTGCCGTCTTTTTTTTTCAGCTTTACTCTGGTTCGCAACTGGCAGAATAGTCAGAGGGAATCTGGGAACCTAGTATAAAGACACTCCGTTCCATTACCCACTTTCCGCTTAATTTGAGACAATGCATGTTTAGCGGCGGAACTCAACGCCGGATCTTGTGTCATTACAAGCGAATAAATACAAATATTAAATATTTTATTTGAAGTGGAGATCGAACCCACTTCAAATAAAATATTTAATATTTTCATTTATTCGCTTGATTTCATTTATTCGCTATGATTTTTTATCCTCACGCTGTATCCCGCACGAGGCAGGGTAGGCAGAGGGAACCCGGGAACCTAGTGTCAAGACACAAAATGTGTCACAAGTGTATAAAATTATTAATTTGGTAATAACCTTAACCACAAACGTCTTTTCACAACTTTTTCAAATTATGAAATAGAAAATTGTCGGACGTTTTCTGGGATTCTATCGTAAAAGCGTACATCCTGGCCCATAAAAGAATTACGGACTCGATGCAATCGAGTTGTGCACTAAGATTAAACTTATTTCTAGCATTAATATTATGTATAACCCCGCTTTGCTAAATTCATTAATATTTTTCTTAACATACATAATAATTTCAAAAATGTATTGCGATGCAACGGTCATTATATTAATTTCTTTAATTTTTTCCCTTAAAGAATCTTTAGGGCCTAATTTATATATACACGAATAGCCCGCTTCTGCAAGATAAAAATTGATTGAATACCGGCTGCATTATCCTAAAGTAAAATGCCGTAGGACATAATACTATGAAAGTAAAATAAACGAAGCAAGCTGTTTCCACGTCTGTAATATTCTGATTTTTTTAACAGCAAAGGCTGCTAAGATAAGTCTATTCGCCAATCCATCGATATGAGGTCCCTAATGTTCAATTTCTTTGCTCCTAACTTTCAGCCCAAATTTTCGAGTTGTGGAATTCTACATCACATGTTACTTTGTTATCAGAACGAGGAAATTATTAATATAATATTTACCCCGAGTGAAATTGAGGTAAATAGACCCTATAATTCACAAACTTCAACGCTACACGCTGTACCACTGCACCAGGCCTGGCATATTTATTACATGAACTATGTATGTATATAGCACAATATATTCTACTAAAATTATAATATAAACAAGCGACCCGCCCACCCCGAATAAGTGTTGCATTTACTAATTTCAAATACTTTCTAGTTCTAAGACAATATTAAAACGTTGAAAACTAAAATTCCAGCTAAATTACTGACATTTTGTAGCAATTTTGTCGAACTGAATATTTTCAATTAACATATTGCCAAAATGTAATAGTGAAATATGTATTTAAATCTGGTTAGCTGTTTCCGAGATTAGCGCGTACCAACACACAGACAAACAGACAAAAAAAATAAAAAACGCTATTTGGGCCCTATTACATTACTAAACGTCCCTATAGATTTTTTTTATTTATCTTCCGCGTAAAAAATGAACGGGTTCAAATTTATTATAAGTATATATATCTGAAAGTTTGTTAGTATGAATATTTGTTTCATTTTCACGTAAAAATACTGAACAATTTTAGATGGAACTTTACATATAATTTAGATGGAGGTTAGATATATATATATCAGAATAACACATAACTTTAACTATTTTATTATAACAAATATAAGCGGGCATGCTGCGTTCAGGCCGATAGTATTTGTATACTTACAAATAAAAGTGTTTATGTTTCGTCGTGCGTTCAATGTTGTCGCTGTTCAGGAGTGTTAGGATTCAAACCACACATCGCAAGCTACATTTTAATATTCTTTTAAAACCTTTGCCTCACATTGCTTCAAGAATTCTTTATCAAATTCATCAGAACTTGCTTTGTAAGTTAGATAGTAATACGAGAGTGTTATTTTATTAGAAGGCCATGCTTATTTCAGCACAGCAAACAATAACATTAAATTAAAACTTTTAAGTCCTAAAAACTAATTTACTTTTTATGATTTTTCTATAAAAGTTTTAATTGGAGCTTTGGTCGCAAAAACGACCCCACTCGAGAAAAGAAAGAATAATATAATAATATGAATATTTCCTCGCTCTGATAATAAAATAAAGCGCCGCGTTTAGTTACGCCTCTCAACACGTAAAGATTTCGGTGACAGGAGTGTCGTAATAGGGACTACATCTGCGGGATACAGCGTCAAGCTGAAAAAAAATATACACAACATTTTATTATCATGTTTTATTAAAATGATGTAAAGACCTACCGTACGGCGCGTTGATCATATCAATAATTTATTTAATACACAAACAATAAAAACAGCAGACCCTATATAGTCAAAAAGATATTGATTTTCGGCAAGTTTCTAGATTTCTAAATAGATTAATTTCTAGAATTTCTAAACAAATAATATTCTTCGTCTCTTCTTTGTTGACCTCTAAGAGTGTGTGTACAAAGTGTCAAAATCATTAGTTGAGTAGTTTCGTGAAAGCGTAAAAATACATGTATATTTACATTTTTATACTGCTAGTACGATACTTACATTCTCATATATCTGCTTTCATGCTAAATACAAATTGCAATGAAGTAGCAAAAAGTCTCACCGTTGATAGTGAACTCCACGAATAATGAATATAACATTTTATTTTTTTTAAAACTTCAAAGTGACATAGAACGTACACGTAGCAGGGTAGACAGGGGGCAGTGCTAAGAAAATCCGTTCATTTTCACACTTATTTTACAGAGAGTACTGAATGGTGGAACTCAACTCCGTGCTTTGTCTTGTTACCAAATCGAATAAAGATAAATAATTTATTTCTGAGGAGGAATCGAATGGAAAAACTGACGTTATTGTTGAGTTCTCATTTTACTCGTACATGCATAACTGCAAATGTAAGAATTAAACATGTTTAATTGAGCATTATTATGCTTTTTAATTTATGTAATCCTTGGAAAATTAAACATATTTTTTTATTTACAAAAGATGTATTGTTAAAAAATCGGTCAAGCGTGAGTCGGATTTCCTCACTGTGAGTTGCATACCAATTTCAGGATCAGGATTGGTCAACGGGAAGTACTACAAAATAACAAAACCAAGTTGTATTTATATATTATAGTAGGTCTAAGATTAGTGCCCTACGAGTTGTGATTGTAATCGGGGCGTATAAACAAAATTGTAAGTTTGTTTGGATTTTTCTTTACGAAATACATATAAATTTTAACTTTTTTTTTTATGGAAAAGACGGCAAACGAGCGTACAGGTCACCTGGTGGTAAGTGATCACCGTCGCCTAGGGCCCCGAGTAACTCCAGAGGAGCTACAGGAGCGTTGCCGTCTTTTAAGGTGGAAGGGCACCGGGGCCCGGCATTACCTAATGCGAAACGCAGTGGCCAAAGCCACCACTTAACGCCGGTATTGAATGCCGGGGGTGGTAACAATCCGGTCGAGTCTGCCCATGTGTGCTGCCATTACTGACAACGTAACTCTCCCACACGCACTTTAGTCGCCTCTTAAGACACCATCAGTACCAGGGTGATCCTATTCTAAGCCGGAATCACACGGCGTGACACTCTTCTGATTTCTTGCTTACTAGTCCTTATAAGTTCTTCTTGGTTGCCAAAATGGCCAGAACTGCACTTTTTTGACTTACGAATATAGATTCGATATCTGCAGCATTGCTCCAATGTAATATTCTATAGGACAATATGTTATAAAAAAAAGCTAAAGTACATCACCCGACTACTATAATAACATCCGCTTAACATAAGCTACCTCACTTTTCTAACAAGTAAGTAGTTGTGCTCAGTCTGCCCGCAAGAGAAGACAGATGGGGGCCCCATTAAAGTACTATAACTTATCCAATTAAATGCGTGAGATACATTATAAGTTTTTGTAGATTAAAACTTCCTTTACCGGCATGTCAAAAAAAAGATATTTAAGAAGATATAACTGTCGTGCGTCGTCGTTACTCGTGCGCTTCCTAGGCGCGTAGTCTATAATTATAATACCTATATTATTGTTACAAAGCTCTTAAAGAACCAACTGGTTTGGTTTGAAAAAATAGTGTCAGATACTATACATTAATCGAGAAAGGCTATATGTAATTAGATATTTCCATTCGATTTTGTGGGTGGAGCCGCAAGCAAAAACTAGTACACAATAAATAGATTTACTATTAACAAGTAAAAGTATTAAAATAAATCAAATTGAGTCTACAGCGTCTGTCCCTCTGAGGCACTCAGATTGCCACAAATTGAACGAAATTGACAAACGTGTGTAAGATCAACACACCTTTGTAGAACTCAATCGCCTAATTCGGTCAAAGTGTGTCGACGACTGGGGAAGGGTCCTGCACTTGTACAAACAATGTTGAAATTTGCGATTTACTTTATTTCATTTTATACGTGACATAAAAACCTTTTACATGTGTCATTATACCTAATAGAGGTGGTCGTGGCAACATCAAATTCCTAATCAATTATAGTTTATACTTCTTCATCTATGAAATGTCGCAAATGGACCTTTACAATTACCTAAGACATTAATCTATTCTGAAACGGGAATAAAATGTGTTTGTTCGTTGAATATATTTGCAAAAAAATATGTATGAGATGTAACGAATAGATTTTTTTTATGGATAAGACACGGAAAACGAGCGTATGGGTTACCTGATGGTAAGTGATCACCGCCGCCCACGACTCCGTGTAACACCAGAGGAGCTACAGGAGCGTTGCTGGTCTATAAGGTGGATGGGCCCTGAGGCCTGGCATTACTTAATGCGAAACGCAGTGACCAAAGCCGTAGTGGCCACCTCTGGCCGTCCACCGGCCGGCATTGGGTAATGCCGGGCACCGGGGCCTGGCATTACCCATTGCTAATCGCAGTGGCCGAAGACCGGGAGGGGAAGACCTTAGTTAAACTTCGAAAACACCGTATCTTCAATACTGAAGGCGACTCACGTAAAAAGTTTGAGGATCCCCCGGAGGGCATGTATGAAGTGGTTGATGACAGTGGACGACGAGAAAGAGGTATGCCGGGGCTGTAGCGTTTGGTGCTCCGTTCTCTCTGCCTACTCCGCTAGGGATATAGCGTGAAGCTAAATGAGAATATATAAAATAATTAAAAGCGTCCTTAACATAAGCTGTTGAGCGTGACGACACTTTCTGTTCGAAAGGTCTGAAACATTTCATGAATAACAATAGAAGCCCCGTAAATTTTAAGATTTATTTTTAAGCAAATTAGTCGCAATCAGTGTCGACTAAAACGAGCCCTATAAAGTGAGCTAAACGATATCTGACTCAAGTATCGGCTTCCTCATAAAATACTAATATTATTGCTTAGATATGAAACGGGTCTCGCGTAAAAGGGCACAACGGACGAGCAACTTAGTGGCTTTCTATTTTAGGCGGCTGTAGACCACCTATCACCAACCGGAGGAAATACTTTATATTAGGAATGTTTTATTAAAGAACAAGAAACATGTTTTTGAAAATACATAATTGATGCTGTTATATGAAGGAAAATTTTAAAATCTTTGTTGTGGCGGTATGTAGAAAGTGAATAAAGCCAATTTTAAATGTTTTTTAGGTGATTTTAATAAGCAAAATATATTTCTATATGCTAGTGTTCAACGAGAATCTGTGAATAGAAGAAGACTAAGAAATAATTCAGGCACTAAAAGAGAATATGTTTATAAATTTTACCTAGTCAATCCAGGTGGACCGATTTTAGTATGTAAGAAGTTTTTCATGAACACCTCTGGTGCATCATGCATGCAGACACACTGCCACATGCAGAGCATAAGTAAATACTATCAGTACTATGTCATTTTTAATTATTAGTGTCTAAAATTAAATTTTATGTCTTGTCATGAGTATTTGTAAACAACATTGTATTAAAATGAAGTGTATTTTAGGTGCCTAATTTTGAAATTGGTGTAAGTCCGTTTACAGTCCGTAAATATGTATTGTTGTAGTCTAATTCGCCTAAAACAATCTATTTCATGAAATTAAATAATTATAAAACAATAGAGACATTGCCGGACTTCATACAAATTGCCTGAATTTTTTAATTGACAGATATGCTAACCCAATACAGGTGTCGTACGCAGATCGAGATGGCATGTTCTATGTGAGATATAAATAAATAGATATACATTTACATATAATTCCACCCAGATACTATTTTATGTAAATTGAATTGTAAACCAGTTTCAATTTGCTCTGCGTACAATATGTGTAGCTATTTGATAATTTCATTCGTTATAGATATTCATATATTATAATAATAAAATCCATTTAAATACAATTTATGCAAGGACAAAATCCTTGGTTGTGGTTATTGTTGTGTACAATCCGCTCTACTGTGTAGTCGTTAATATAAACAATAGGCGGAGTGTGGTAAAGAGGCTAACGTTAACGTTAACACGCAATGCATCAAGCTGTAGGCGAAAAAAAGTGAATCTGAGAAAAAAAGAATAAGAGCTACAAGAGAGCCACACGCTCTTCCACGACGATCTCTAATCACTTACATAATTATAAAGCGAACTATGAGTTGTACTACTGTCGATAAGTTATAAATTTGTGCATATTTTAGATTTAATATTGACTCGAAGCAAGGAAAAGGTAAGGAAAATTATACATTGTAATGTAGTTTTTATTATTTAAAACCGTCGTGTGTCCGGCGGCAGTAGGTGTCCGCGAGGCGGACGTCATCAGCGCGGGTCGCGCCTCACTGAATCCGAAATCGCCGATTGAATTTCAAATAAACTCACATTCTGTTTCAAGTTCAATGCTAAATAACATTAGTTAGTCCTACTAAGCGCGAGACACCCGTAGCTGGTAGCTGTCGTCAGGCCTTCGACGGGGTCGTACCGAAATATATACGATGCGAATATATGAATAAACCATACAAAAATTGTGATTGTCCAAATTTTAAATTTGTAAACTGTGTTTTGAATTTACAATTGCTGTTAGTAGACGACTATAGAGGTCGCCCTCACAGTTGGCTTGTTGGCTCGGCGTGGAAATGTATGGTGATGTTATGTAGAGCGAACTCTATTTATAACTAAGTCATATCAGAAAAAATAAAATCATTTTATAAAGATACTCACGTTTACCTACAGTTTCAGTTAGGCATTGGCGAATGATATATTTGAAGCCTAAGTTGATAAATTAATTATCTAATACAAAAATACTATTTTATTTCAGACCAGTAGTGCCTTAGATTAACGTCGTAGAGTTTGTCATTTCAGTATAAATGTGTCACAAATACAGCTCGACGCAACTCGAGCGTACGGCCCGTGTAGCTTAAAGGTAATTAAAGTTCCCATATATATACCTGGGTCCCGCACTCCACCTGCCGCAGATTAATACTCGCATCTCGCATTCTCCACTGATACTCTTTTTGCAAGTCGGACAAGTGCGCTCGCGGTCAAGTAATACAAAACATCTTACACCTCTACCTATTCTATATTAATAAAATGTGTTATAGAGGAGTTGGAATTAACGTTTATTATTCTTGTAGAGGCTCGTCCCCGGCCTTCGCATTATGATAATGTGTACGGGCGACCGCACAGGTTTGCCTCACACTCGCATTCAACGTCAAACATTAGGCTAGTTGGCTTATCGCTGGGAGCACTGTACGCCACTCGCGCTTCATTATAATAACTGCCTTATTTGCGTACAAAAAACTTATTAACGACATAAACCTGTTGATATCAACCGAAAAATCACGGACGAAAAATGTTTCTACAATTAACATTCAACGACGATTTCGAAGCCAACCTTCGACTTGTATTCATATAAACACACACACTTAGATAGAAACGGCCTCAAATGTATTTTGTTTGCCTAATTCTTTAATAGTAGACTGTATAATTAGTACGTATGAGTGTGAAAGGGCTGTCGTCTTGTAAAAGCACAAGCTTGAGACTGTAAACAAGACTAGCTGTGAGTTCGATACCTACACGAAGAAATGTAGTATTTAATATTACATTTTTACGCTCTGGTAAGCAAAGCGCTGGTCGAGTTGCTCTACTCAACATGCAATGCCTCAAGTTTGGTGATAAGTTGAAAACGCAACCGAGTGTTTTTAGCCTCTACCTACCCTGCTAAGTGCGGGGATAAACGGGCAGCATAAAAAACAGGCATATAAAGCTAAAAATATTTTCTTTCGTTCGTTTAAAAACTATTTTAGGCAATTTTTATAATAATTTTATATTTATTAGGAATGGGCATGATATTTTAAGTCTCATTCAGTGAACCGCTACAGCAGCTCGCTACAAGCGCAGGACAGGTTTTTAATTGCAATTTGTAAAATACCTATTAAACTTGCAAATATTATTGTTACGATCAACTTTATGAATGTGAAATTCTTAACACTTTGCTTAGTACTAATATCACGTGGTATTAAAAAATGCTCACAATTTATAAAAAGTGTAGTTGTGTATCGTTATTTATAATATCGTTTATCGGTACGTTATAACATCCTTATTTTATAAGATGATTTCTCATTAATTATTATTTTAAATAGAAATTATTTAATTTGCAATGAATCATTGGTTTGATTGTATTTTATTTTACTTGTATGCTAAAAATGTGTAACTAAAGTTATATTGTGATATTGACATTTACCTACCAATTGTTGTTGTGGCGCTCGCGGTAATAGAAGCATGAACGAGTAGTGTTGCATATACTATTATAGTAAAATAAGATATTTCGAGCAGCTGTGAAGAAGTGGCTTCTGATTATGATATTGAATTGAAAAAAAAATAGGAGATTTATTTGCAAATTTAGTAGGATTTTTTCATTCACCTTCCTTATATCAAAGCCACCTGCTTTGATGAGGCCTAGTGTTAAACAGATAAATAATATGGGATATTCCTTCTACACATTTAAATGGTTCCCAGAGACAACGCGCAATGTCTTAATATTCGGTGGAATCCGTATGAGGGTCGATTCGCACTCGAATAAACAAAATGTTTAATATATATTTTCTTTTTGAGTGGACTCAACAAGCAAAAACTTAAGAATTTGGTGAAAAGTGGGATATGAAAATGTCTTAATAGGAAATAATGTCTTAACATGAGATACCCAAATACCTCCGACCTGCCTACCCTATGCTATATGCGGGATACAGCGTGAGCCTGAAAAAAGTAGCTTTGAACCTCGTAGTCAAATGTGGTCAACTAAGTATATTGAGCCATTCTAGGTGAATGGAACTGGTACCTACAGTAAGTAACTTTGAGACGACTATCGCTATTATATTATTATATTTACATATGTACAGCCTTGCTCGGTAATTAGACTAATAAGTTCCGTCTTATTATGAGCTATGTGATAGAGCTTGACTTTGCACTTTGTCTATCAGAGAGAGACAGATGAAAATAATCTTTAAATGAAGAGCTTCGCGCTGTATCCCGCACATGGCAGGGTAGCCTGAGGGAACTTCGAAACCCAGTGTTAAGACACGTTGACTTAGTCTACTAGTCTTGTCCATGAAGAAAAATGAAAATTTGTTCTCTGTTCCGTTCCCCACTAAAATTAAATAAAAAAGGAAAACCAGAAACAGGTCAAAATGTTTTTTTGGCATGTCATCATTGTCATTGTCCATTTAATTTTATTTAATACAATATGTGCCATTTCAGAATTATATTTTCCTTTAAAGTGTAATGCCACAAGCATGAAGCATGTTTACAAATAGGCGCGGTGTGAGGGTGTCGCAGGGCGCGAGGGTGCGCCGCCTCCACCTGTGGCGTGCGACCTGTGGCGCGCCCGACTATGTTACTACCAGGCACTAGCTTGATAAAGGTGAGTAGGGTTACCATGTCTACGGAACCTTAAAGTGTACAATTTCAGTACTTGTTGTTCTAGTAACAGAAATTTGATCATTTGTGAATTTAACTTTCTATTCTTTTAGCTTCACTGAATGTACAGGGTGTGAGCTTATAAGACACTTACCCACTTTCAGCTATGTACTGGAGACATTGCGTGTTGATTAGCGATGTCTAACGTCGTGGTATGTATCATTGCCAGAGCGAACAAAATTGAACCCAAAATCGTCGCAGTAGAGCTTGAGATGCTGCACTAAATTAAAATTTTCAAATATTGCACTTAAAAAAATTTAAGACTGGGCCCGGAAAATAATATTCTTGGAAATTTTGTGCAATTATGTCCGATTGCTTTCAAGCCCATTAAATCATAATACCCATATAAATGTTAAATATCTGTCAAGCCATTTACACATTTTATATTCAAACAATTTAACAAAGTTAAGGAAAGGTTAATTGAACTTTACTTATTATCTCACATAGAGGTCGCTGTTGTTCGACGACACAGCATCTTATTATAAACGCGACGATTGTTGGTTGCATGAATATTGGTCAAATTTTCATTTTTCTTCATGGATAAGACTAGTAGACTAAGTTAACTGATAGTAAGAACCCGTGGATTAGCAAAAGAGCTATATATAGGTGACTTTAATGTGGAGACAGAAGCGCTTCTTTAAGGACCAATGTCATATCGATCGGAGTGATAAACTTTTTCTTCAAGAAGAAATTTCATAGGAGGTGAACCTGGCAGAGCCCCGATGCTGTGACGCGGAACGAGATAGACTTCATCATACCGTTAAGAGGCAGATATTCAGAGATGTGTCCGTCCTTGACCGGTTCAATATCGGTAGCGACCACAGGTTGGTACGAGGCACTCTGAATATAAACTCCAAAGCCAAAAGGCTCCGATTGACGCAGCTCCAAATAGACCATAAGTCCAAAGAGGTTCAGCTGGACCTCCAGAAACGATTTGCTGGAAACCACCGATAGTATTAACAAGAAAACCAACGATGTGGTAAAAGCTATATGCCAAATATTTTCCAAATTCTTAGAAGTACAGGAAGTCCAAGCTCTCCCTGAAATGTTGAATTTCATACGACTGAGACGTGAAATGCCACCTGGCCAAGCTTCGTCAGTTCAGATGGATAAGAAACCTAACACGAAAAGACCCTTCGCTGCTGAAATGCGGAGATTATTAAATTCAAAAAAGTAAAAACTATTAAATTAAAAAAACATCTTTATTTTCAAAACCGCTGGAGAAAAGTCACTAGAAGAAGCTGAAAATGGCAGATAGCAGAACCGCTGCACTCAAGATGCAGCGGTTCTGCCATCTGATCATCTCTCCTGAGATTCTGGCAGAAGTGAAGAGATTCTATTCGTTTCATTCTTCTGTTCTGGAGACCTCTCATCCCTTCGAGGGTGGAAAAGTTTGAGGCCCAAGGTGAGGCTGACCCTGATGTGATGATGGCATTACTACAAAGCTTCTACAGGCTTAAAAAAATATATTATCATCCAGTAGGCACCACCATTGCACCGGAGGCGTGGTCTGGGAGTGCGATGGTCTTGTTCATCAAGAGGGGTGAAACGACTCTATTGAAGAAGTACAGGCCAATTTCACTTCGGAGCCACGTGTATAAGCTGTTCTCGAGGGTCATTACCAATCGCCTTGTCAATAGGCTTGACGAGTTCCAGACACCGGAGCAAGCATGATTTCGTAAAGTCTACAACACCGTAGAGCACATCCATACAGTTCGGCAGATTATACTGAAGACCAAAGAGTACAATCAACCGCTGTGTATGGCATTTGTGGACCACGAGACAGCCTTCGGCTCCATCGAAACCTGGGCTGTTTTGGAATCTCTGCAGCTATGTCATATCGCCTGGCGATATCGCCAGGCGATATGACATCGAGGTGCTGAGATGCCTCTAAAACGCTGCGACGGTGACCGTACAAGTTCAGGACTAGAAAACAAGACTGATTCAAGTCTGAGATGTAATATCTTCAAAACTATTCACCAACGCAACGAAGGATGTCTTCAAGAATGAGGACTGGACTGCACGAGGCGTCAACGTCAATGAAGTGCGCTTCTCTCATCTTCGTTTTGCAGATGATATAGTTATCTTTGCAGCGACGCTGGAAGAGCTTAGCGGCATGCTGAACGGCCTAGGTGGGTCCTCTCCGCGGGTTGGTCTCGGCATAAACTTTGACAAAAGTAATATAATGTTCAATGAACATGTGGTGCTGGGACCGGGATATGTCGACGGTATTCCCCTCGAGGATGTGCAAGATTATGTCTACCTTGGCCAGACTATCTAACTAGGCCGGCACAATTCTGAGACGAAGGTTGACAGGAGGATTCGGCTATCCTGGCAGCTTGGGCAGTCCTAGAGTGAAGACCGCGTCTCGGCACGCGTAGCGTGATGTAGCGTGCGTGTCCCCAGAAGATTCTGGGAATCAACGTCAATTCTCATCCATTTCTAGAGAACTACTAACTATTTTTTTTAACTTTGGAAGTACTCTTTGGAAATTAATATATTCCCATTTAAAAAGGGATATATTGCCACACTTACCAGTGACATCATTTTAGAAATTTGTGTAACTCATCGCTAAAAAATTACCCTAATTTAATTTTAATTATAGGATTGACGTACACACAGCACTGGAGCCAACTTGGCGCAATGTGATAACGCTAACCCTAACTTAATCCATGCGTAGAAATGATAATTCTTTTGATTTCCTAATTCTAAGTAGACCACGGCATTGAGTTCCACCACTCAACGCGCAATGACTGGAATATTTGGCAGAAAGTGGGAAAGATGGGTGTATATATGTATATAAGTTTATGTGAGTGTGTGTGTGTGTGTGACTTCATTTTAAAATCATAACGTATACTGTTAAAAAATAAAACTCTAGAAACAAGTTTTATTCCTTTCATTAAAATATTACTAATACAAAAACAATGTGTTACGACGTCTATTGTATTTAAAATTAAAAGCGTTTCCTTATTGAATACACATATTTAATCATTTCCATTTCGTTATATAACTGTGTAATCGACATATTATGCGAGATATTCGCACGAGTCACCTAATACAGCTACAGTATTAGCTGCTACAGTGACTTAGTTATTATAGTTTTTACTCATTCACTCAATACGATATGTACTGGTGCACTGGGTGTTTAGTGGCGGAAGTCAACGGCGCGTTTTGTCGCTACCAGAAAGAGCAAATTAGTATATTAGATTTCCTCAAGTCGGGATCGAATCCACACGCACTCTTGCACCAACACTAACAGTAGTGTGTAACATAAATGTGACACAATTTAAGTGTCCAACATAACAGAGACCGAAGGTACAGTTACTTTCATATTGAATACGTATCGTTATATAATATAGGCTTTCGCTGGAACTGAAAAAGACTATGTAACCCCCTATTTTTTTATTTGAAGTAGTAATTTAAATTGTTAATTGAGGTCTGTCATGGCGCAGCGGCACAAACGTGTAAACGACCGATTGTGGATTCGATCCCCACTCGAGGAAATTAAAAAAAATATATTTTGAAATTAAATATTTTATGCATCCATTTCTTCGCTCTAGTAACATGGCAAAGCGCGGCGTTCTGTTCCGCCATTCAACACGAAATGCCTCAAATTCAATGGAAAGTGGGGAATGGAAGTAGAATGGAGTGTCTTAACACTAGTTCCCTCTGTTGACCAAGCCATGTGCGGGAGTACAGTAGCAGGGAGTAGTATAGATTCATTTGATGGATGCTTTTATAACGTAATTGTGCAATATATGACGTTCTTTTCTCGTCTTCTCTTTCTAATTTCGTCGCCATTCAAAATAAAGAATATAGTAGCAGATAATTTAGCGAAGCCTTGTAAGTACATTGTGATGTTAATTTAAAGAATATAACTACACCTTATTGTTTTTTACTTTAAAAAAGGTTAGTTTGTTTCCCATATGACACGAAAGTAACAAACATATTCTCTTAATAGGTACTACGTATAAAACAGTTCGCACTATCCTACTAGTAGGGTAAAATAAATAATTGCCATCTTCATATATTATATTATAAAAATACTTAGGCAAATATAACTTGTAATAATTACGATCGCCTCTTAATAACAAAACGATATCAATTGCTTATCTCTAAAGCACATTGTAAAGGTCAAAGGAGTCCAGCTGTTGATCCAGTTACCGAGGATATAATTTTTGTTCTATCGATTCCCCAACTTTATGTTTCGGTTACGCGGTGCGTAAGGTTGACCAATGTTAGTTTTGCGGGCGTATTCGTCCATTTAGTATATATTTTTTTCATGTTTAAGCTGTATCCCGCACATGACAGGGTAGGCAGAGGGAACCTGGGAATTTAGTGTTAAAATACTTCGTTCCGTTCCTCACTTTGGATTCATTGTGTGTTGAGTGACGGAACTCAACGCAGCGCTTTACCTTGTTACTAGAACGATGCCTTGAAAATATTTCATATTTCATATCTTCGATTAGAGATCAAGTCCACGCTTGCGCCGCTGCGCCACGGCATGCCAAGTTTAAATTTGCAACAAATATAAGTATGTAATGGTCTTTATTGCAACTTATATAATTATTTTCTTTTATTTTTTTCTATTATTACGTATAAGGTCTCACTTCAGATCCACGGGATGTGTCCTATATTTATAGTCCTAGTTTTTATAGTCCTATATTGTGGGCTTTGATTATGCGGCCATTTTCTTGAAAAAAATTGGAATAGTCTTGTCACAACGACGTGATTGTCGACAACAATGTGATCGTGTAACGGATTCCTTTTTACCTTTTAAAGTTCGGAACCCTAAAAACCGCACTCAATTCGGTTGATACAGGAGCTACGGTGCCAAGACGGACTACCAGATAGGTCAAACCTATAATAGCCCTTTTTCTACGTCAGGGGTTAATTAGTAGTTTACCATAAATTCTGTAACATACCGGAAATATTGAAACGTTTACTATCAGGAACACGGCCGGCCGGGCGCGGCTTTGCGCCCCTTGACGGATAGCGTCGTACATCACGACGCCGGACGCCGCTCGCCCGCGCCTCGCCATTTGTCATATTTAACAAACCACCCCCTTACTAACTAGATAATTATAATTTAAATGATCCCTGGCCGCGTGGTGTTGCACTTGGTCGCTCATCACATTAACCATGACGGGGAACTAACTCGGAGGAATGTTTCATATTTTTTTTTATTTAACGGACTTGGCAAACAATAGTCGGAGTTTAGTTTCTCGTTCAACATGCAATGTGTTCACTGACAAATCTAAAATCAGCTTCTCGCTGTATCCCGCACATGGCAGGGTAGGCAGAGGGAACTTGGGCACCAAGTGTTACGACACTCCGTTCCCCGATTTCCGCCGAATTTGAGCCAATGCGTGTTGAGTGGCGGAACTCAACGCCGCACTTTACCTTGTTACCAGAGCGAAGAAATGAAAACATGAAATATTTAATTTGAAAATATTAAATATTTCGTGTCCCCGAGGGGAATCGAACCAACAACCTATTTAAATTCTTAACGCATGCCTTACAGAATGATCTAATATGCATCCATAAAATACATTAATATATAGCACAATATAAATCAGAGACAGTTTTGATATAAAATGGAAATTTCAAAACTTATACTTAAGTATTATAACAATCAGTTGTTCAATAAATAAATACTGACTGATCAAAATAGCACAAAAAGGCGTTTAGCCTGTCCGTGTCAATACAATACACTTACGCGGTAGTTACCGCACCTCACTAGATACATCATTATTTAAATTCAGTCGTTCCTCTACTTAAAGCTCTATGGGCACAGAACATTTCATGTTTGCGCTTAATATATTAGCGACGTTCTGAGACAGCCGCGGCCCAATTTGTCTAAGTGCTGTTTAATTAGCACGTGACCACGGCTCGTAGGGCGGCGCCCTCACCTCGGCTTTACCAAATAAATTTATTTCATAGTTGTTGGTTGCATTTTTTTGAAGAATAGAGTTGTATTCGAATATAGTACATAGGATGGGGAGAGGAATAATAGTGTTTTGGCACTTCATTCTTTACTATACGCCCAGCTTCACCATATATACTATGTGTGGGATACACATAGTAAGGTAAGCAAAGGGAACTTAGGAACCTAGTATCTTAATTCTAGGTTCCTAAACCCCATTTGCTTAACAAACTTCCGCTACTTAAAGTCGGCAGAAAGTGGAGACAAAGAGGAGTGTCTTATCACTAGGCTCCCAAGTTCCCTCGGTCTACCCAAAATATAGTGCGACATAAAGCGTGGAAGTAAAAAAAATTATAAACAAAAATAAAGTAAGACTTAATAAACTACCCTTTAAGATTCACCCCAATGTTTAGCCAACCCTCGCTTGATAATAACGAGTTATGGCAGGAAAGAATACAAACACGCACTCATGCAAAATATAAATAGTTGAGCTGTGACTGTAGTTCAGTCGAAGCGCGGGGGCACGGTCGTGCGGCCGGAGACACTACTATGACTGGTATTGGGTTGATTCCCACTCGCAGATATTAAATATTTCATACTTTTATTTCCTCGCACTTTTCCAGTGCGAGGCAAAGCACGGTTTTGAGTTCCGCCACTCAACACGCAATGCGTCCTGAGTTCAACGGAAGTGTCTTAACTAAATTCCCAAGGTTCCACCAGCCTCCTCCTCTTTACCAAAGCGAAGAAAATAAAGATATAAGGCACACAATTTCGTTAAGAGAGAATCGAACCACAACCTGTCGCTCCCACAGCCGCACTCTCGTGCTCCTGCGCCAATACTGCTCTCAATTAGCCACTTAAACTTATAAAAGAGCGTCGTGAAACTTCACGACAACGTGTTCCATTCATGAACTTTACTGCTTTCCTGGTAGGTGGTTACTTACATATACAAAGTACTATAAAGTCTATGTATATTTTCCTTTTGTTGGGTGATAACGAGCAATCATAATAAATGACGCGTACAGTCCACGTGTTTAACTCCCGGCTCGAGCTAACTCGTTAGCGGCCATGTTATAGGCGAAGCTAAAAATAAGTACACAACGTGACGCAATGGCACGGTGTCTTAATGACACGCAGGCTGTAGGTTCAATAAATGATTTATCTTTGGTGGAAGATCTTAATATTAGAGCGTGAGAATAGGACAGGACAGTAGGACCTTGACACTAGATCATTGCTGACATTTTTGATTTGTTAATAAATTATAAGCATTTTTTTTAAATAAGCACCCCGAGGAGTTTGCCGCCGCCCGAAACGATTCGCACTTGACAACAGTCTCACGGTATTCGCTAAGTAATAAAATTGTGTGTAAAAACAAGTTTCCAAGTCCTCTGTGGCCTCGGCCGGGTTATCGCGCGACCTCTTATCGCTGCTACATACATACACATACACATACACAAACACAAGTACATTGTAATGTACGACACATTACGCACACATGCAGGTTATTGCGTCCGAAATGGGTCGCGTGTGTCGCCGACTGTAATTAGAGCAAGGAACTGTGTGAACCGACAAACTGCTTATCGAACACTCGTTTTGTACCTTTTGTTAACAATTTGTCAACTTAACCAAATCAAGCTCGCGATAAGTTGCTTGCCGATGTATGGAGGAGCTTTACTTTGTCACATGGTACGAAAATAATAATTCTTAAAGAATTCTTTATCAGTTTTGTTTTAGCAAAAGAGTTGTAAAAGCTGAATTTGTGAACGTATGCATATTTTATTTTGTATAAAATGAAAATTATGTTCTATATTGTAAAAGCAATATTATATACAATACTTAAACATTACAACGAACACATCACATGTGCTTCACTTTTGTTGTTAAGAATTGAATAATCAATATCTAAGAGAAAGCGATATTATTCAAAGATATTGAAAGAATGTGAATGTTTACACAAAAATAATGCATAAGAAAATAATTCTTCTTAAAAATATCTTAGGTACACGAGTGTACAGTACGGTAGACGAGTCGTGGCTGTCTGAGCTCTCTATACTATTGCTCATTGTGCACTTGATAGGATATATCCTAAAATAAAATCTGCACAGCCATCTACATATTAGGTACTACAGAGCGACCAGGATTCGTCAATCGTACTGTGTACTTACAATATGTCATACAGTATGCAACTCAGGCAGGCGCCGGCAGATAGCTCTGACCCGGCAAGTCCGGGTCGCCGCGTCGTTAGCAAATCACTGTACAGTAAATACTATTAACTACAAACATTTAACTGCTGTGATTTATTAATAATACAATTTTGCTGTTTTATTTGTGAAATATGAAAACCAAATTTAATTGCCAGGGGCAATGTTTTAGTTGAAGTCTTGAAATAGAGTAAATTCCTACGCTCTCTTACTCTTTCTCTCTCTCTCTCTCTCTCTCCCTGCCTCCTATCTTTAAAACTCCATTAAAAAACCATTCTATAAAACAAACGAATATATTACGCAAAGTATTTACCAAGTGTACACACAGTAAATATTTAGGTATATTCTAGTAGCAGCGTCGGCGCGATACCGACGAACTCGACACATTCAATTTCCGCCTGAACAAGAATGAAATTAACTTGCAAATGAGACGATTTTTTTTCCATTTTATGTGTATCGATATAAAAGTGGTCGCTCGTACAATAATCGTCAATCAGCGCCGTGGACTTTACAAGGCATTACCATAACGCCACGCTTCCACTTCGCTTACGTGTACCTACGTATTATACTACAATCGAAAACAATATTCTTAAAAGTGAAATTTTAAATTATATTTTATTGTCATTTTCACATTTGCATACCGCACGTCTGCTACATGCCTGGTAGGCAGAAGGAGCCCAGATAAAATACTCCATTCTTATTATGACATTGCCAATATAGTCAACGCTTTGTTATATAATAACTTATTTTTAGGAGGAAATAAAAATAGTAAATATCTCAGTCTCCCGAGTCCCAGCGGAACCCACAACCGTTGTTTCAGACATACTGTACCGCCGCGCCAGTACGGCCTGTAGTAAATAATTGAATATAATTATTGTCACAACAGTCAACAGTGTCGACGTAGAAACTTTAACAATGAATTAAATTAACTATTTTATTTTAATGTAAGCATTTTAAATTGTGAGAATCGCCCAAAACCACCGAGTCACGCACGAGTGTCACAGTAACATCGTTAATAGTAAATATATTATAATGTTTATATAACATCAGGCAGACATCATTTTAAATTCGATCAATAAATTTAAAGTTTCTAAGTAAGTATGGACGCTCCGTTGCCATATGCAAAGTATGTAATAGAATGCGACTGGTGAAAGTGCCGTCACCCAGACAACAATATTAATAATGGCGACGCGATGCAATCAAAAATGAAATCGGACAGTTTTCTTAATTTTACGATGGAAACAACATTATTCGTGGAATTCCGACTGGGCCGGTTCTTCCAAACACAGCTCTTTGCTATAAAATAGATTAAATTTAATTTTTAAATTAAATATTATGAGAAAACACGCCACTTAGTTAACTGATAGCGTATAATTATTATCTGTGCGTTGTGATAGGTTCACATTACTGCTGAGAGCGCGTCGTGTCAACTGTCAAGCGGTCGGGCTTGAAACTGCTATTAATTTGTAATATTTTCAAAATAAATTAACAGTTACCTTGCGTATAGAAATCATAGGGATTATATTTTAACAATCATAACGTAGTTGGGAAATAAGTGGTCTATACTTGCCATGGCTTCTATGAATGGCTGTGTGTATTCTCTCGCTGTTCTCAAGTATTCTTAATAATCCTTTTAGAGTTTCAGTACGTAATTCCTCATCCAGATTTTTTTAAATAGTCCTCGTACTTACGGCACGTTAGGTTCTCGAAATGCGCGAAGTTAAGCGAAACGACGTAAGTCGAGACATATGTTTTCATATGTTTACACGTAAAACTAAACGGCCTAACCGTTCCTCACAGACTCAAAATAAACAAAAAACTGCACTTATAGCAAAATATATACATACTTTATTATCATAAGTAAGTTCTCAAAATCATTATATATGTACTTAGCAAGTTGATAGTTATTTTTGGTATTTTTGTACTATTCATTTCAATAATAGTAAAACTTTAATAATCAAAATATTCAAAGAGAAATAATAAATTAAACTTTTGGCTTAAAGAAACTATATATGCTTCGCTTCTTTCTTCTTGCTATTATACAAGTCTTGATAACACTGAGAGGCTGCAGAAATGTTGTTATTAACATTAAAACTTCTCTCAAAATTAGGGTAATATTCTCCAAAAAAAATTATGGCATTCGACACGGACATTGACCTCGCAACAAGTGTATTCTCCTATACCGGAAGTCGAAATATTTGACGTATGTATGAGGAACAGTGTCAAAACATTGTTCGACGTAAGCTGTACGCGGTCCTCTGGAGCACAAAAAAAATCAATCGAAAGATACAAGCATTTATACAGCGTTTTTGCTGAAGTGTTCGTGCACCTACAGTGACGTAATTCGGTACGAAGTAAAGACTTCCAAAGCACATGTGTATTTTAGGTATTTATTAGAAAACAGTCATATCAACTTATAATTGTAGTTGATTTTATACAAAACGAGTCTATACGCATTTTAGCAATTTTTATAAATTATACTTCTTCTCCTTATTGACCTACAATTCAGAAATTGTCACGTTTGCCTCCATGAGCGAGTTCCGACTCGCTTTTGACCGGTTTTAAAAGTAAGAAAATGTATGAAGATTGAAAAATATAATACTTTTACTACAATTTTAAATTACTTAACTATTAATGACTTATCCACTAATTGGTTCGCTATTTGCGGGGACTAATGGAGGATGGAGCAGTGATAAGAGAGTCTAACCATAGGTCACCGTTGGATTGATGATAATGACTTCTCCAAACACCGAGTTCAACGCCTCGCACGCGCGCGCTCTTTCAGTACTCTACTGCAAACTCAGATGTTTGCCTTTATTCATGTTAGCGGCCGGATGAAGCTAAACCACATGTGATTCTATATTGTGTTGTAAGAAATAATGTTACCAGTTCAAAACACCGCGTGCGGACTCTATCAGCACACGTGGTTTACACAGACAGTATCCTTTGATAAAATGTCATAAATCTTCTCGTATATAATATACTGATTCTGAAATTCTGCCTATCATGACACAGGGGCACATGCGTGCGGCTGTGCTTGCTGTGTGCAAGTGACAGGTTGTGGATTTGCACTCTTTCAAGATAGTGAAATATTCCCTATTTCTCGCTCTGCTAACAAGGCAAATCGCGGCGTTGAGTTCCGTTCTTTAACTCGCGATATCTTTATATTCAGAAAGTGGGGAACAAAAAAAAGAGTATCCTAATTAGAAGGTTTCTTCTACATGCGAAATACAACTTGAAACAAATAAGCTAACACTGGCTTCTAATATAAAATTATACGAAATTGAATGGGAAATAAATAAATATATTAAGACTATTTACAGCTTGCCTCCTCCACATAAAGGTATTTCACCAATTTATATCATGCAAGAACTTAAATAAATAGATCGCGGAATCGCGATTGAAAGTGGAACAAGTGGATATAGGAAATGTATACTCTAACAAGGCTCTGACGGAGGTGCGGCGGCTCCCTGGGGCAGGCCGCTGGCTGCCGGGAAGGAAGGGGACAGCGGCGAATAATTGTCACAATAAACAGTTGGTAATGGAGTGGCGCCGCGCCCGACGAGTTAATTAGCGGAGTAACGGCCACTCCCGCCTCGCTGCCCATTTACTGATTTTTGGCTGTTCTATTTGTAGATTGTATAGTTTTCTTCTTATTCTTTAACACAAGTTCTTTATTACAAAGAATATATATCATTTCAAAGATCTGCTTTGAAATTATATATGTAATAGACTAGCAATGTGATCATTTTAAAGGAAACAAATCGAGTCAAATATGTATGTACTAAATCTTGTAACTTTTAATATGTATCTTTTTATATCTGCACATCTCCCAAACGTCTTCTAACGAATGCCTTCCTCAATGCTAAGTCACTGATTGTCGCACTGGCAGAGCTCAACTCCGTACTTTGCCAAACCAGATTCTAACACTGTTAATAATTAGTAATTAATGAGCCTGCCATATTATTTGGTAAAGACATTACTCCAATTGAAATGGTGAACTCCAGTAGCGTATATGTACGTAATTCGCGGCCGCCATCAGCTGTCTATCTTATCGAGTTCGCCCTAACGAGAGGACCGGTTTGCTATTAAAGCCCAAAACAAGGATCATTGACTCCAAACTCGATCACTTTGCCTTGAGAGATGTCTCTTAATATTTACATTAATTCTATGTTTAAGTCAATTCATATAAAACCAGTGTTATATTATAATGGTCAATGGTCATATTAGAATTGTGAATGTAAGTTTGTATGTTGTGCGGTCACGCCGAAGTACACAATCGTGTATCATGAAATTTGTATACATATTCTAAAAGATATTTCTAGACGTGAAAAAAGGCATAAATATGAGAAAGATCTATCTTTAACTTAAAATATATATATTTATTTTTATAAAAAAGTTCTGTGTAGTATATTATAGTATGTATAATATGGAGGAATTAAAAATATTTTGATTAATTGTTAATATTTTAAACAAAAAAAAATATTAATCAACAACTTCAACTTAACAACTTCAAAGCCCAAGCGCGGAACGCTCTAGAGCTTGAAACTTACCTCGGGTGAATACATAACTCGGCACCCATATACATAGAACCAAATTGTCAGTGATGTCAAGAACGACGCATTACTTGATATTTAATTTGGCTTGGTTTGTACTATGTAACTAATTATAATCTATTTCACTATAAATAATTATTATACATACTATAATATTCTATACAGAACTTTTTCTTTTTTTTTCAGCTTCACACTGTATCCCGCACGAGGTAGGGTAGGCAGAGGGAACCCGGGAACCTAGTGTAAAGACACTCCGTTCCCCACTTTCCGCCGAATTGGAGGCATTGCGTGTTGAGTGGCGGAACTCAACGCCGCGCTTTGCCTTATTACCAGAGCGAAGAAATGAAAGATTAAATATTTAAATTGAAAATATTAAATATTTCATTTCCTCGACTGGGGATCGAACCCAGAACCCGTCGGTTACAGTCACACTCTTGTGCCGCTGCGCCACGACAGGCCTCTACAGAACTTTTTTATAAAAAGAAATATATATATTTAAGGTTAAACATAGATATCTTTCTTATATTCATGCCTTTTTTCACGTCAGGTATGAAAAATAGAAATAATCTTAAAACAGAAAGAAAGATATTGCATCGTTCTTAGACTACGAATGCTTTACCTATAAGCGGAACCTCAAAGTCGCTCTGCTTAAACAGATCGGGGAAGTGGCTGTGATGTAGACATGGTTACAAATGTTCCCACGCGTGCCATTCTAACTGACATATATTATGTACAGTCAGATGCATTCCAACTGCGCTGATGGCGTCAGCATACTTATAGACAATAGATATTGCGAACGTACTAAAGTAAATATATACATATATGTATAGAGTTATATTTCATTTACAGCCACCATTAACCATAAACAAGATAGTTTTAGACTTGGCCTTTACTAGAAGGAATGATTATAACAATTTTCCTTTACCCCCTAGAAACAAAAACATGAATGTTCTTCTATCAGTCTGTGGTGAGAGGTGTTTATACAAAACGAGAAGCTATTAAATAACATTATTATTAAATATTATAGTTAAAAAATTATATATCTTTATAGTCATACCAACCGGAATAAAGTCTGCATAGTCCTTCCACCTCGTCCACTGTCGTCAACCTCCTCAAACATGTCCTCCGGAGGGTCGTCACGCTATTTACGTGACTGTCATCTAGTATCATCGAAGTTGTCTTCTCGAAGGTTTATCGAGGTCTTTCCCCGGCTCTCTTAAGTTGAAACACGTATGTAATTAAGATAGTAGTTATTTGTTTCCCGTTAAATAGAATCATTAGAATATTCATCTAATGTACTTAAGTAGCTGTGTGTATACTCGTATGTATTTATTTATAGCTTCGTCAACAGTCGGCTCTCTCGATAAACATATTAAAGTCGTTAACACTATTATAATTTAGGGTAATGTCTCTCAGATCGGTACGTCGTCGTTATTATAGTAGCTTATGTTTTTATTAACTCGTTTTGGGATTATATTTATCTTGTTTCGATGTATCAGAACACAATATTTAATTATTTATGCTAAAGCCTTGAGTGGTTTTTGTGAACTTCTCTTGATGTGAAAGTTTTATTTGTTAAAACATTTTTTTCATATCAATGAGAATAACAAAATATTAGGAAATATAACGCGTATATGTCAGGGTATAGATATTTCTGTAGGTTTTTTATTTATACAAGTGTTCTGTGACATTATTATTCATTAACAGTACACTTTATTCGATCGAATGTTGATAATGAGTGAAAGTAACGGTTTTGTGTTAAAATTCTTGGGACATAAAATAATATACTTATAATTTATAAAATTCGTTTCCTTCTCGATACGATAAGAGAATAGATAGACGAGTATCTAAAATGTTCCAAATCATTGTAATACTTACAGTAGAACTAAATATTATAGTCTATAATCTAAAAATATTCATTGCTCTTAACAAAAACACGCATTATTTTTAATATCTCCATGCAGTATGTACATTACCTAAGCAATGATATAATGTCAATTGCGTAAGACATTACACGTTACGTTATTTACGTAAGAAAAAATACTAATTACTAATCAATACAAAAAACATCAGAAAATACAACATATACAACTGGTTTATCAATGATATCTAATTTTAACCACTGACGCAAAAAGAGGAGTGTTATAAGTTTGACGTATAGGTCTATCTGTTTGTGACACTGTATTTCATTAATGTTTTTTTATCTTTACGATATTTACCGCATATGGTTGGATGCGGAGAAATCGGAAGCCTTGTTCATCGTGTTAATTTTGAAATATCTCTCATTCTCAGCTTCACGCTGTATCCCGCACGAGGCAGGGTAGGCAGAGGGAACCCGGGAACCTTGTGTTAAGACACTCCGTACCACTTCCGTTCCCCACTTTACGCCGAATTTGAGGCATTGCGTGTTGAGTGGCGGAACTCACCGCCGCGCTTCGCCTTATTACCAGAGCGAAGAAATGAAACATTAAATATTTAAATTGAAAATATTAAATATTTCATTTCCTCGACTGGGGATCGAACCCAGAACCTGTCGGTTACAGTCACACTCTTGTGCCGCTGCGCCACGACAGGCCTCAAATATGTTTTATGAAAATTGGATTAGCACTTCGAAAACAAGCACTTTGCCAAAATGCCATAAACATATATATTAATATATGCGGAAAGACTACATACAAATTTAAATTGTCTCCTGTAATGTATTTTTCTTTTGGAAACAAATAATGACATAAAATGGTTTATTGCAAACATTCACCACCTTTGTAGAAGCAAGTAAGTGACTATTATTATAACTTCTATAATTTAGTATTTTAGCATATCCAAAGGGGTCATTTAGAAATGTTTTTGTTCCTTGTTGCTGCTGTGTTGTAACAAATTATAATAATTACTTAACCCACAATTAGAGATGATTATATAAATATATGTTTATCTTTATTATTTGCATTGTAGCTTGAAACATTTATAATGCAAAAATATAGCACTGCTTTAAGGTTTGATAATGTTTATAAGCATTTCATTAGAGAAGTATGTATTCAGTTTCAAATAAGTACTGAGAAAACTTTGAACTTATACTTTTAGATTGTGATTTCACAAGTACTTACTAAATAAGCCAGTAACCTTCAATAAGTTGTACAAATCCTTGGTTATTGCTTTAAGCTTCAGGAATCCTAGAAAAAAATATCTGATTACTTAGTGTAATTGACCTAAACAAGGAAATAAGCCAAATTAGAAAATAATAGATTACTGTTTTAAAGTACCCATTATTGATATTTTTTTTATCATCATATCAAAATATGGCCAAAATGTAAACGATGCTTTGTACAAATATATATATAGTATATTTGTATATATATAGTTATATTTGTAAATAGATAACAGTGGTTGTCTAGAGATGTAGCTACAAATGCAGTAATATCCGGAGACCGGGGATTATCTTTTGTGCGTCAGAGAACAATGAGCGAGTCAGGAGCAGTTCGTGATAACTGATAACGCGCGAGTAGGCGATAACGCGCCGGACGCCGGACGTGAGCGCCGCGGGGGGCGGGAGCGCTTGCGAATATTGTATGAAAAGTTTGTTAAAGAAATCATCAAGTAATTGTTTGAATATTTAATATGACGTTATGTTTAGTTTCTAATTCTGTTCATGTTTGTATACTAAATATGTATATTTTTCCTATTTACCAGATGAACGTAACTACCGGGAAGTAACTATTATCTATATAAGCATAGCTGGACATGGAGTTTCTTTCGTATTTATTAAATAAAATACTAAAAATTGCTAATCAACAATTTATGAATTGCAATCTGTACTTGTCTGTGGAGACGAGATACGACAGCAGAAGATTATCTGAATGTCTTATCTTAAATAGTATTTTCAATCATAATCACAGTAGTATACATTAATATTACCATCCATTTTAATAGATAAAGCAAACATATATAATAATATACAAGTATAAGGCATTAAGTTTTTATTTTTTTTATTGTTATCTATATTTATTGAGATTAATTACAAAAATCTTTATTATATTTTTGTCAGTTTCAAGCAGTAGTTTCTAAGATTAACAAATTCTACTCAATTTTATAAAAGAACACTAAGTACATAGAATAATTGACTTAGTTTTAAGGCATGCCCGTCTGTCGGCTCTAGCCTGCCGAGTGCGGCTCGCTCCTCCGGGACCTGCGGGACGCACGCTAACTGTAAATTACGGGGAAGTGCAGTACTGTTACTAACGACGTATGTATCATTGTTATTTTATTACAATATATATTTTTAAAATGTATGTAGTGCAAATACAACGTTTACCTCTAAAGACAACGGTTACGAGTTTTAAATGGTCTGGTAATCATCAAACGGAAAAGAAACTATCTTGAATACTGACGACGTCTCGACCATCTTGAACAGAAGTCAGGTGTATGCGAGTGAATAATTTAAATTCTTACCATACTTGATACAGAATTAAAATATTCCAAAAGTTTTAAAATATTTTATAGGCGAGTGTGTATAATATTTAATATGTAATTGGGTCGCGCCGCTGGATGCTGCGCGGTACAGTTAGCCGCGCCGCTCAGCCAGACACTGACAGCGTACATTGCAGACAGACATTGACAGCATTAGGTACAGCTCGATGTTAACACAAGCTTTTGTAGCTGAATTTGTCTGTATATATGAAGCAAAGTAAGTATCATGCCTTATGCATGCCAATCTGTTCTTTTGCAGTGTCACAAAGTAAGAGAGTGTATGTTAAATCAATTTCTAGTTAAAATACTACCTTCGAAGACAAATCCTCTATCAATAAAAAACCTTAACCTATGGGTATTAAAAAAAATAATTATTGACTATTTGTAACATTAAAAAAATCGTGTTTTATCAATTTCATATAGTTATTTATAAATTAACAAAGCATAAGCAAACTCTTTTAAAGTTGTAGTCTGTCTTTCTGTTTGTCCGGACTGACCTCCGGAACAGTTGAATCAGGTGACCGACAGTTCACAATATATACACACGTAACATATTGAGTTAGATAATACAATATTTTAAATACGAGTATATGTTACTTCAATATAGGTAGAATGGACAATCGAGAGTGTGGTAAATTTAATTTCGCTAGAGCAATAGTTATCATTTTATTTCTTACATGATTACTGCATACGGTGGTTTTTACACCATGCTTTACTCTGGAGGTTTTATTGCAGCCTCACATACCCGATGTCTGTAACACAGCACATTAATCATTATTGCAGTTTATATCTTAATCTCTCTCACTCACGATAAACATCTTTCTATACATAACTTGTTTTAAACTGGACCTTCTACAGAATGACGATGCTTCAAATATACCTGTTACTACTTAGCCTGTGGCCTCACTGAGTTAACTTAACTCACCTTTACTGACTCTCCTCCTTAAGAAAAAGAATATGGAGAATAAAGAATATTAAAAAAAAAACATGAACTTATAATAGCAAATTGTTAATAGAGCTTTCTAAGGGTTTTTAATTCACTTAATTATGTAGATTTTTTGTTTAATTGCAAGTCTAGTTAAACTACGCAAACATAATTAGCATCCAGATGTCTTTATTAGTTATAACTCTATCAGATACTACCTAACACGTCTAGAAATGGAGAACTTTTATAATTTGTCTTTGTTCTTCTTTCGTCCTCCGCATCATTCAAGCAAACCAAACCCAGAGCAAGACTTTTATCTTCTGCCTTCCTATTTTAGCGACGTAGTGCGCTCGAAGGTTGAATCTAATGTTATACTTTTATAAATTAGAGTAAGAATACTTATACTATATTCTGATGATCAGAATATAGATTATTTATAATTTGATGCTTAATTATAATAGAAACTATCGCGAGCTGAAACGCAGCAATAAGGTTAACATGAAAATAACAACTTTCTTTATCCACTTATGAACCTGCAAGTTACTTTTAAAGGTATAAATGTTGTAAAATATTTTCATCGAATGCCACGATGGTATGAAATGGCCTCAATAACTAGATGTCCGCTTAAGGCAATCGCATCTGTAACTGTAATTCCACTTGTCAGAGACAAGTGCGAAGAAAAACGACGTGAGCAACAACATCACGGCGAGTATCGATTAGCTATCTTTAATAATATGTGGCAGGAAGTTACACAGGACAGTGTTCCGTATCTCTAAAGGAAAAACTGAGAAGCTATGCTATAAGGATCACTATGTTGTGCTTGAAAGTCTATCTAAAGAATATTTATGTCGAGATCGCGCACCGTCACGGAACCCTCGGTGGGCGAGTATGACATTTCCAAGTCCGACAAAGTTGTCACGTTTTAAATTTCTACTAAAAGCATACATATAAGTACATACTTATGTGCATACATATCGCCGAAGCTTATAAAAACGTGTTAAAAATCCACCTCCTGACCCGGTATTATTAATAATGCCGGGGTTGACCGGACCGGACGAACTCTGCCATCGTTGGATTGACGCGACTATCCCATACGTACTTTAATCTCCTATTCCCTTACTGACGGTAAGCAGGATGTTCCAGTTCCGACCTGGAATCACTCGGTATGATATGCAATATGCGTACAGTCTTTTCATCCCTCGTTCCATTGTGGAGGAAAGTCACGAACAACTTGAACGAACTCTATTTAGAGTATCTGAATCGAGTCGAGACAATTTAGTAAGGTTGAATTGAAACCCTCCAAGACACAGATTTGTGCGTTAACCGCTAAGAAAACCCTCTTCTTGTGGCTCCTCAATTTAAAAGGTCGTGCCATTTGAAGAGTATAGGTATCGACATATCCAGTGACGTCCAGTGCCGAAGTAACCTAGAGAGCAAGGCCAAGCCAAGGCCAAGATGTGGTGAACAGAGCGAAACGGTAGTTCACCCAGGAGTAAAGACTGTTATTATATAAATCGCAAGACCGCCCCCAAATGGAGGTACTGTTCGCATCTCTGGATGGGAGCGCCAGCACACCAGCTTAAGAATTTTAATTCTGTCCAAAGGAGAGCTATGAGATTTGTCTGCAATCCTACTATACTTGTCCTGCACGGTTCGGTTTGGGAGAAAGGTTTTCCCTGTGAGCTACAATATGGGGTTCTTCAAGAGGGGAATAAATAGGTTCTTAAAGGGTCGGCGAGGCGCATGTGATGCCCCTGGTGTTGCAAGTGTCCATTGGCCACGGTAATCACTTACCATCAGGTGGTGGTTTTCACCACCATCGTGGTATTAAGAATAAATAATAATAATTATAACTCTCTAATATGTATACTTATGTACGAATAACTTCCATTTGGTGGCTTTCTTATTTTCTTTAGGTTGATTGGATTACATGTAGGCGTAGTTATTGAGATATAGTTCATTTTAATTAGCTTCTGAGATTACCATCGCGCTGTCTCCCACTCCTAATACCAAAAATAAAATATATCCACTATAGCTCCACCTAGTTAAGTTTTTTTTATTAAAGATTTTTTTCACCTTCATGATGTAGTTTTTATATACGAGTATAAGCAGAGCAAGCCTGGGATCTTGTGAGTGTTAAGTATTATGTTTCTATCTGCCGAATTCTAAAGGCATTACGTTTGCGTTGTATTAATATTATTTGTGTTTTTGTTATTTACTCCTATTTTTTGATAATTGAACCCACAAGCTTTGCGTTTTTTTCAGCTTCACACTATATCCTGCTTGATGAAGGAACTTGGGAATCTAGTCTTAGGGCACTTCGTTACGTTCCACCGAATTTGAGGCATTACGTAGTGAGTGGCGGAACTCAACGCCGCGCTTCTACACCTTTTTAACTGAGCGAAAAAATGAAAATGTGAAATAAATCATTTATGAATATTAAATATTTTATTACAAATTATTCAATATTTCATCTCTTCGAGAAGGCATCGCACCCACAACCTGTCGCGTTTACAGTCACATGTTTGTGTCTATGCGCCATGACAGGCCTCTGCTTCTCAAGTGCGCATTGCGATACTTTATTACGGACCTTAACGATGTTTATTACAGCTATTTTGTATAGATCTTAAATAAGTCACACTAAACTGGTGCTAGTATTGCTAAATTACACCATGCACCACCTACTACTTGTAGGTATTGTGACGATATATTATTTTCTCATTAGAATAAACAATGTTCAGCGTTGAGTTACGCCACCGAACCCGTAATGGGTAGGCAGAGGGAACGAACACTCAATGTTAATGGAAGGTTGTTAAAATATCATAGTGAAAACTGCACTTAAATCTGGTTAGCCCGTTTCTGAGATTAGCACGATAACAAACGCACAGACAAACAGAATTTTTTTTTTGACCCTATTATATTAATAAACTTTTCTCTTTAAGATTTTTGTAATATATCTTTGATGTACACACAGTGATCTGTTACATATTTATTAAAAATATACTTATCTTATTCAGTTATTGTATTTTATAGATTTTATGAATAAACCGTTATTTTTTACATCAGCTAAGCACCTTGCAATTTAATTCACGTCGTGCAATAAAAAATACATATATTTAAAAAGCTGTCAAGTTCGAACCAAAATGGCACACCGAAAGACCCGTACCGATTTCAGAAGTAAAACTTAAATTTGCTTTTATTTGCAATATGTATTTATTAATGTCCTATTTTTTAATTATGTAATACCAGCAAACTTCTTTGTTTTTTTTTATTTCTGTTAGATATAATAATCAATAACTGTTGGTTTATTAAAAAAAATATCCTAAAAAACAAAGCATAAATATGCTCGTATCCTTTGATTGCGTAGACTTAGAAGCTTAATTTGTTTCCATGGGACCGTTGTACCGTATAATTAAAGTATTCTGGGGAAATAATAATTTCTTTCTTCATACTACACCCTGTACATGGCAAGAGAGGCAGAGGGCGGCTTGGGAAGTCAGCGCTGAATATTCTATTCCTATTAAAACACACCCATTTCCCTCTTTCCGCCGAATTCGAAAATTCTGTATTAAGTGGTGGAATTCAACGCTGCACTTACCCATTACCTTGTTACCAGAGCAAAGAAATGAAAATATGAGATATCTCATTTACTCGAATGGGAATCGAACCCCACAACTTGTCGCGATTAAAGCCGCTCGCTTATGCCCCTGCGGCACGAAAGACCTCAAATTTCGGAATTATTTTCAAACAGTTTGAAGAACCCTAACAACATTGAATTAATTGTGAATAAGTAACAATCCCATTATGTTAATACACGAGGTTGTGGAAAGCATATATTTATATAAATTATAAAATATTGTTTAATGTTAGTTATTATTATACATATATATATATTATATATATATATATAATATATATATATATATATATATTATATATATATATATATAATATATATATATAGATATATTATATATATATATATATATAATATATATATATATATAGATATATATTATATATATATATATATATATATATACATATATATATATATATATTGTTGTTGTTATTCCACACTAGGACAGAAAATTTTTTATACGCTTTTAAATTAAGTTTAGTATAAACCTAACTGTTTAAACAAGCCTTATCGATCATTTCTCTTCAGTGGTGACATTGTTGTTATTATGTTAAATATCGTTACAGTAAAATATTCAATCTTAATATTACACGCGAAATTACGTTAAGTTAATATGGTTGTGTGTTCTGTGTCTACTTGAAACGATGAATTATTTATTAAAGTCTTTTATATAACAAGACGCGGTGTTAATTACAGAATGCACACATCGAGCAATATGTTGGAAATTGGCAGATGGGTGGCAACGGAGTGTCTTAGCACCAGGTACCTCATACTCAATCATGTGAGATACGAGTACAGTCTCAAGCATAAAATACAAATAAATACATAATTACGCATTTTTATTTTCTATTACGCGGTTCATGATTTTTGAATCGTAGATTTCTTTTAGTTACGTTACCCGTGTGCGTCTTAGTGACTTTAGGCTTTCCTAATTCATTGGTGTTTCTAAATTAGAGAATAATATCTAATACAGATCTTAACTTTATAAACACTGTTTTCTGGTCGACCGTTGTATCTCTTGCGTTCAACACGCACTGTTGAGTGTCAGATCCCCGCACCGCCGTCAACTTGCAGTTAGACCCCGTCCCACTTCACTGCGATTGTCTCAGTGCTATTGTTTAGTGAACGTAATATAGACACACTTCACAACATATCTTGACACAAGCAGAAAAGGAAGTGTTTTAATGGGTACGAGGTGTCTCTTCTGTCCCAGTGGTTCTTCTGTCCCAGGTTCCCGTTGTCTACTCTGCTATATATAATAAAATATCTGAACAATATTAATGTAATTAGAAAAACATTAATCACGTAACGATTTAAATTAATTCAAAACCTAGTTATAGTTAACTATAATAATAATTATCATTTCTATTAGTGTTTGTTGTAAAGCATCAATCATATCTCCTTAAAGTTGATATTATAAATAAACAGATAGATACAGCGGAGTTCACGCCGACGCGCTACCGGAGTAGTTACTACCATCTAATTATAGCCGAGCGAGTTGTAACTGTGTCACTTTGTTGCAGGTATGCGGAACCGGACAGATTAACTCGTCTTCATTATGACTACTGTCTCAGTGGTTGCGTGGGACCACCGGAGGCAGTGTTGGAGGTACTAGATTTAAATTCCATTTATTAAGAACTAGCGGCCGCACGCGACTTCGTTTGCTTGCGTTTTTGTTTTTTATCAGATCAGGGAAAAAATATTAAATTTAAATACAAACATATAATAATTTATATTCATTACAAATTTACGTAACTTTAAATGACTTCTTCACAAAAATATTAAATCTACGGATTTTATATCTATAGGGTTGTCCTTACCCACATTTAATGTACCTTGTTTTCCTAATATTTTAATTGCTACTGAATAAATCTACTATACTACTTAACAAAATATAGTACATGACTAGTTTTGTGTAATAACAAATAAACATTTCGAAAATTCTAATCACTTGATTATTGTGATAGCACTTGAGTAGGTATTTAATAGTAATAATATACAATAAATCTTATACGGTACACTGGTAAATATTCAATAATAACAAGAGAAGTTTACTTTTTAGGGTTCCACATCTCAAAAGGAAAAGAAATAACCCTTATATGTAGTCGGTCTGTCTGAATATCCAGATCATACATTTGAGATCGTCTGGAAGTGTCAAGTTAACAATAATAAGTATATCGTGCAAGAATCTGAATATTCGGTAACAGTTTAGCACAGAATAAATCAAGGTTCTGAGTCAAAAACTTTTAATTCGAACCAATTTTTAATTATGATTAATTTCATTTGTTCTATTTGCAGACATGGATTGTGCGACCTAGAGCCCCTTCGAATTGTAAATTGTATTTTTTTATGGACAAGACAAGGAGAACGAATGTTATGGTCACCTAAGTGATCAACTCCACCCACGTCCACCGGGTCACCAGAGGAGCCACAGTGTCATTACCTGTCTTTAAGTGAGGGTTGACGGGCTGTTAGACGTTAGTAGTTTGCAAATGGTGAGGATGATACTGATGATAATAGCTTGGCAGCAAGTATTAGGTCAAACAGTTCCCCAGAATACTTCAATATAAATGAGTAGGTTATATGCTAGCAGTAGGTAAATAAATTATTGCGTTAATGAAAATTAAGCCTGCATCAGCAATATTTTATTACTTGATAATTTATCATTAATATTAATTGCTAGCTTCTACCTGCGGTTTCACCCTCGTGGTTCTATTAACAACTACAAGTGATATATGACAAAATCTAAGTACCGAATGTTAACTGTGACCGCAACCACCTTTCTCTATAAATACTCAATCCAGAGAAGAGATTTTCAATTCGAACCAGTAGTTACTTAGATTACGTCGCTCAACCAAACAAAATATTTGGCTTTAAAGGATCACTTTACAAATACGATTTTTTCTATATTAGGTATATTTTGTTATATTTACAGCAAGCAATATCTACTCAAATGCCGGAGAACGATGCAAATTCGAAAGACACGCAGTCTCACTCGTACCTCTTGCCTCATGGCCTTAACAACACAAATTACATTTGAATGAGCTTCTTTATTAATAATAAATTAAAATTTTAATTAGCCATCGAAAATTGATGTTTATCATTATACTTAGTGATTTATGTGCTGTAAGCCGACTGCGAGGCGCAGAGATTATCTTGAATAATCTTAGAATGATTATAGTAATTTGGTTGAATGTAGAAATATGAAGATTTACAAGTTCATATTAATTGCATTTCTTTTTGCTTCCAATTCCTTCTTTACTTAACTTTACTCAACGTATGTCAACAATTGAGAAAATTCAATTATTCAATATTTCTTAATCTATAATAGGTAGTTGAGGTGTTTAAGCGATCGTGGCGGAAGCTATAAGCGCCGAGCAGGAAATGATGGTTTATTTTATTATGTTTTCCATGAATTTAGATGACAAGGAGCTGATAGCAATAGGCCTCATATTGTGGCTATCGGGTAAAGACATAAAGAACTGCAGTCACCCAAAATAGAGTTCGAAACATCATTTTGACAAAAACTAAATGTTTTTTATTTCATTGTACAAAATAATCCAACGTGACGTCATTCCCGCCTACGCCGAACGCAGGTATTTCATAATTTTACATTTTTACCAATGTCGATATTGTATAAAAGCTCTAGAACTTTTTACCGAATATTTTGGAATTAATTCATTATCACTTTGTTTCCTATAAGTCTTTTTATAATAGAAAATAACAAACAACAATTTGACATTAGACATAAGGTAGTGTAGGTTTCTGCCACTAAATACGCAATGTCACAAAAAATTGCGGAAAACGAGGAACAGAGTGTCTGAACGGGGAAGACTTTAGTCTTCCCCGCCTAAAACGAGAAAAGCTCTCCAGTTCGAGAAGAAAATTAAATCCATTAAGCTTCCAAGGATCATTTTAAAGCTTGATCTGAATCTGATTAAACAAAGCATTCGATATTCAACACACATATTGAGATTATTAATAGTCATATATATATATATATACATATATATATATATATATATATATATATATATATATATATATATATATATATATATATATATATATATATATATATATATTAAAAAAAAATAGAACAGTTTTTACTCTGGTGTTAATACAATTTTCATAGTAAATTTATATACACCTATATAACGTGAGCGAAAGAGTCAAAACAAATATTTTAATATTAAATGATCACAATCAATAATATATGTATAAGCTACTTTTAATTATGAATAACACAAAATTTACTGAACCGATCGACAGTAAGGGCAGTAAGGCTTACATGATTCATTTCCTTATTATACATTTTTTTCAAAAAACAATCAACAATAATTTAATGCCAAAGTATTCAAAGTATTCTCATTAGAAGTCTTCATATAAAAGGGCGCTGCAAGTACATATTAGAACTGGAACGCAAATCAGTGCGGGCGAAGGCGCGAGGGGTCAAGACTGCTCCTCAATTAAATATTCATTATTTCTCAGATGTTAGTTGTCCTGTTCGGTGAACACAATGTTACAGTTTGTAGGTGCAGGACTTTGAGGTATCAATAAATAAAACGAGGAAAATTATAATATATGTGACTTGTACTGTATATGACGGTATTGAAGATAGTGTATAGTCTAAGAATTTATTAACATTATTTCTCATAATTAAACACACACATTTATACTATTTTATACTATAGTATTTAAATATTTGAGAAAATAGGCTCTGTAAGAACCTTTTTCTTAAATGTTAAAATGCCCTTGAGCTATGATAAACAATTTCCCACATCGTCAATTCTTGTAACTTATATGTTTATATGAAATTATAATACGTTCAACATAATTCAAACTATAGGTATATATATATATATATATATATATATATATATATATATATATATATATATATATATATATATATATATATCTATATATATATATATATATATATAAACGATCATAGTCCCAAATCCACGCATGTCATTTTTTTAATTTGTTATTAAATGACAAGTCCAATTCATTTTGTAGTGAAAAAAAAAAAAGATTTTTGAAACATTTGAGACTATGACACTAAACTGGAAGCTTCAGACCGGCAAAGATTGAGACACCCATGACCCCACTGCAAAGTGTTGGACGGTTGATTCCCAACTGAGAAAATTTATTGTATAAGTTTAACTTTAATTGTATAAGTATAACTTTAACTAAAAAGACAGGGCGCTATATCTATAAGCAGGGACGGAAGCGGAGTGTCTTGACACCAGCTTTCCTCCACCCAGTGTAAAGCAGGGACTAGTAGGAATTATTTTTATTATATTTAGTCACCACGGTGTGAAAGGTTGGTATAGATGACCGAGACGGACCGAGAATGCGCCTTTATCTCCGCGGCGCGGATGTGTGCGAGTAGCTCTGGTGTACGGTGATTCATGTCAAGTATTTATAATATGTTAGAAACAATTACCCACTATAAAAATAACACAAGTTCAGTAAATATATATGTCATAAGCTTGAATGTATTTGCAATTAAAGCTAAAATGTACCTACTTCATGTAAGTAGGAAAAATATTATATATACCTACTGTATTATATTTACAGAAAAAAAATGCACGTATTTCCTCGGAAGATCTTATTACGGACACTAGACAAATATTATTCCAATAATAAATTGATCGTTTTTATTATTCATGTATGTTATTTTTTATATTACACATTTCATTGTAAAATGCTGTATCCCGCACGAGGCCAGGTAGAAATAATTAAATTAAAAAATATATATAAAACAAAGTAAACGGGCGTAGGTATATTTTTTACGTATTGTAATGTATGTGTTCACACTCACCATTAGGTCGCCTTATCCGCGACTTGTGACCGCAGACGCATATCGAAATTGTTTATATTCGTCAACGAGGTCAAAGTCACATCCTCCATTAAAATATAAAATCAAAGCTATCTGGTGATACGTGACTATACGAAAGGTTTAACTTAAATGTATTAACTATTCATTTTCCGTATATAGGTTAGTACGTATTGAGACACATATACATACAGTAGGTAATTTTTTTACTTTTTTATATATAGATAAGATATACGTTCTTTTTTCTTGATATTTCTAAGTTAAGGTTATTGGAATTATTTTAATTTATTTACTTATTAGAAATTTAAGAAATTCGTTATCTGTATGCATATAACAATTTAAAAAAGGAAAATAATAGACCCACAATCCTATATATAGATATATATTAAACAAAAAATGTATTTATTTGTATAAATTATGATCAAGGGTAAATGCGTTCTATTATGTATTTCATACCTAAAATTAAGATTTAAAAATGATATATTTAAATGACACCTACAGATATGTGTATTTGACGTGGTACAATTACATAATTTTTTTGGTAAATTTATAATACATTGTTTGCAAGAAATATATAAGTAATGTCTGTATAATCATATCATATTGTGACAAGACATATTTATAATGATGTGTAAAGAAAATTGTAATAGAAATAAATTATAGCGTCTGCCGCCATCTTTGAATGGCATTGAAGATTATTTTAAAATTACCTACACTTTCTTAAATACTTATTATAATGTTTCATATTTATATATTGGGAATTTATAACGCTCAATAGTAATTACTAAAGTTACTAGGGTAACATAACTATCTATTAAGAGAGGCAGATAAGCATAAATGTTACAAATATAGCTTAAATTGTTGTTGAAGCGGCGTTTGGAGTCTCACCGTTATCAAACTTACAATTGACATATTTATAACAAAATTGCAACTTTAAGGGATGTCCTTAAAGTTGACTCTTGGAACATGATTTACTTCTAAAACCCACAAATGAACAACTTTAATTATGCTTGTAATCTTTTAAGTAATATTTTAAACACGTACTTATTATATTATAGGAGTGGTATTCTCAAACTCCCGATAACACTATTGTGTTGTACGTATATAATAATACTTCCGTTCTTTCATTTCAACACAATGTAAAACTATTAGGAATAAATTAAAATTGAAAGTAAAAACAATTTAAGCCGAGAGCCATTAGCGCTATTTACCGCGTGTATTTATTCAACAGCCGCCTTGGCAGTCGACCGCGCGCCACGCGGACACTCGACCGCTTAGCATTAGCTATAGAAGGTGGAACAATTAAATACTTTTTCCAACACCATATATACTCATTATTATTCAAGCTGCCGCTTAAAGGTTACCGGCGTGAATAGTAATAGCTATAATTTGCTTGTTCGTCTAAGTTTGTGTCGCGAACGGAGGGACGCATTATGTATATACAAGGTCATTATGTCGTATCTTGGTGGCGAGTCCTACAGGATGTATTGTTTTCCTTATACAGAATTCTTCATAAGTTATTGTACTTTATTTCTATTTAGGTATTATGTAATATATATCTGATTAATATCTACATACTATAATTTTATCAAAAAAATACAAACATAGTTTAAAGATTAATTTATCAATGTTTTCTTTTTATTTTGTTCCATATATACGACCATCTAGGTATATATTTTTAGGGATCTGTATCTAAACATGAAAAACGGCGGCCTTGTAAGATCCTTTCCTTAGCCGTCTGCCAACATCATTATAGATCACGTGGGAATATTAAGCTTAAGATAATATTGTATCAAAGATTCAAGTTCACGATCCCTTGGTTAAAAATCTAGATTAAAGTTACAATAAAATAAACACGCAAGTTTTATATGAATTTGATTATAATTATTTTTTGCGCTGATCGACAGTTGTAATAAAGAAAAAAATAACATTTACTAAAATTTGTCAACTTTTGCAAGTTGAACTTTCTATTCACCTTAAATTGGTACGGAACCCTCGAAGTGTCTTTTTATATAATGCTAGTAATTTGTGTCCGTAATTAGAATTGTTTTTGTTATCAAGTAGGCAACAATACTAAAATGAAGTAAAATATTTAAAACTACCAAATAATTTAAAGAATGTACATTTTTATAAATATTAGTATAGAACTATGAAAGAATGATTATACGTAAATATATCGTTCAGAACAATTCGGATATACTCGTACAATGTATTAGTTAACACAATAATTACCTGTAACAAAATAAAAACGGGACCATATCTTTAATCAATTGAATTTTCATAAGAAAATTTAAAAATCTTAAAAACAAATATAATTATGATATACTTAGGTATATTTTTGAAATCCTTGAATTGAGCCCTCTAATTTATTGTATTATTTAAAGAAAAAAGTACGAAAATCACTACCCTTTTTTTTGCTGTCGGAAGTAAAAGTGACAGTATTTTTAGAAGCGAGTGGCGAAACTGTACGCCGTCGTCTGCCTTGTTACCAGAGCGTTTGTGCCCCTGAGCCATGACCACACTCGGAGGGCAAATTTAAAAGCTACAAAAAAATCTTTTTTTTTTTTTATGGAAAAGACACGGCAAACGAGCGTACGGGTCACCTGATGGTAAGTGATCACCGCCGCCCACGATCACGTGTAACAACCAGGGGAGCTACAGGTGCATTGCCGGCCTTTGAGGTGGAGGTAGACGCGCTTCTTTCTATAGATCC